>LR880966.1:26003353-26036361 GCA_904067115.1 Aegilops sharonensis | reverse complement strand
TTTTTTTTCTACTCAGCAAGAACACTGGTATCCTCCAATGCTACTCTGACAAGTGCATCCCAAAGGACAAGGGTTGTCGTTACTACATTCGTCGACAGCTGCAGTAAGATAAGCAAAGCTAAGTATCAGAATTTTGAACATACTGGTAACCTTTCTCCATATGTCCAAAGTGTAATTTTAATGGCAGTGTGTGTATACACATTCAATATGACAATCCGAAACAAGATACGATCCCCTGGATCCTTCACGAAATATTGCACTACCTATAGCTCACTACGGGTCCTCTTCATCCTGCTCCGCGCATGACTCTACAGGTGCATATAACGGGGAGTTTGTGAGGTAGATGAAAATTGCGATCCACTTCCCATAATGGCTCCGTAATGCGATCAATGCTGAGATATCATTTTTCGTTGCCAAAAAGGATCATTGACAAAGGTTTCTCAATAAATGAAATACTTACGCGAAGAAATGTTAGAAGCCATAGAAAATTCTGGCGTGACATTCAACATACTGCTCTTATTATTCTTCTTCCCCTTTTTAATTATGCAGTCTCTACTTGATCTGTTTGGATACAAACTCGAAGATATAAAGATGGGTATTGGACTGAGCTTCACGACAATGCCATCCCAAAACCACTCACTCCACAACCCATACATTGTTGCCATGATTGCTAGATCTCGTGCCATCCCACGAAGCAACCATGACAGCCTACGAAAAGAAATAAACAAGCATCCAAGTCATGCACATACACACACAACATGATGCATTATTCGCATGCCTAGGAATCAAGCAAAACTAGTGTTCACACGACAGGATAACGTTGGAAATGACGAAAGACGGTGTGGTTAGTTGCGGGTTAATCGGGGCCACATTCCATTTTGTTGGAGACCCTCTTTAAGATGGGTGGCGGCAAGCCTAAGTTCTTCCTTGAGCTTCATATTCTCCTTGAACAAGCGTTGGCGCTCTGAGGTGTCATGAGTTTGAACCAACGCCCCTCTACATTTGAGGCAAGTGCTATTTTCCATAGCCGACATGATGGCTTGCCTGTCAGATTTTAGCATCTGGTTCTCTAACTGAAGATTGTTGGTCTCCCGCCTTTGCGTCTTGCCCTGTATTTATTAATTTCATGAATGTATCATTTCAGTGGTTATTATAAGAGTATGACCCCATGTTCACGAGGGTAACATCATATTTCATTGTAGGATTTTCTAATGGAGCTCGAGCTTCATGTAGTCTCAAATTATAAAATTTCAAAAATAATATTATTTGAATTCAAAAAAATCATGACAATAATATGCACATACATATCGATGCATACCAGTATTGTGTAAAGTTACGTGGTGAAATACATTTTTAAGACGGTTACGCAAAAATAGCAAAACAATGTATGTCTAGCACATGTACTCTTCACTATTAAAGTACATGATTTTTCGTACAACTCACATGAAAACGTATTTCAAAATGAAGTTTTACACACATCTATATACTCAATTAGTTATGAACTTATCTTCAGATATTTTTGAATCTAAATAATTGGATTTTTATTATTTTTAAAATTCTCTCTCCATTAAGCGAGAGTGCCAAAAAGCCTCACCCATGGCATTGTGAGTTCAGATGACAAAAAATGCTACTTTGTTCATTGGAGTTTGCACTATTTAACCGCAAAAATCTGCATAACTGCATGTCTTAGCTGACCCATGTGGCGACATCTCTTCTTATTCTACATGGAGAAAAATAGTATTTACCTTACTGTTGATGCGATGGTTTTGGAACCAGAACTTGACCTGTTGGGCACTCATGCCAAGCCTCTCACTAAGGGTCTTCCGGAGTTTCTCATCGGGATAAGGGATTTCCCGGAAGACACTACAGATGACGTTAATGAAAATGCATTAGCAAACATCATCTTTGATAGGTAAGAAACAATGATTGAGTATGTATTGTACGCTTCAAGTTGTTGGATCTGTTCTCTGCGGAGACGGTGATAGTTGGTACGCCTTGTCTCCATCCTCGGCTCACTGTAGGTTTCTCCATTGTTGTTTCCTTGGTTTCCAGCAACAACGTTGGTATTATCAATCATTCCCAAGTTGGCAGTGGCTCCAAGTAGACCATTTGTCTCATCACCATGGTCCTGCTGCAATAGGTGGCTGTCTTCACTTGTCATGAAGGGGTCAAGACCATTGTGCACAACACTATTGTACTGCGTCCACTCCCCGTCCATGCTGATCTATTGTCATGAAACAAAATTTTTATTCCCCTATATAGAGTTAAAGGCAGCAGTAAACTAACATTAAAAAACATGTAGAAGTGAAAAATGAAACCAAATAGAAGGAAACGTCATACAAACCAATACATCTCCAACTACATTTAGGTTTCTGTGCCCACATTAGTCGGATGGTACTTCACTTTAAGAATAATTTAAATTCGTCCATAGGAGTTTCCAACACCGATTTGGATGTAATCATGTAGACTTCAATTATGTTGTAGTTGACCTACTTTCTTGACTTCAAGATAGTATATTCATGATTACCTTCGGCTGATTACTTAAAAAAAAATCAAAACAAGTATGCCCTACATAGTAATGCAAAGCTATTACGTTCACATCTCATCATGTTATTTTCTTTTTATCCAGATATCTATACCTATCTATATATACACTTGGATCTATCTACAGATTCCATATATGTGGTATATTTAGATAAGGAGGACCTACGTACAATAAAATGAGCACCAACTACTCCTACAAATTATAGAAGCGAGATATTAAAATGTACTATGTGTGGGAAATCATATTAACCATAAATAATTGCATCATATGCATAATTATACAATCAGATCTATGAATATTATCAGATCTATCTTATCTCCTATATTTTAGCGTTGGAAGATTAGCTTACCTTATAGCAAGATGCTAGCCATCTCTCAAGCAAAACGCTGAAACACTACTTTCTACATGTATCTACTCATTCCATCACACATGTCAGCGTCCATGCCTAACTTTTGAAGTTGAAGTTCAAGGGATAATTATACTAAAACTGTATAAATATTACTGGATGAGCGGTTTGAAGAAATACCGTTGACTTCGGTAGTCGTCTTCCTTAGAACTTCAATAGGCGATCAAGGGAAGGAAGGTGTTTCGTTCCTACTGAGATATCAAACTCATTCAGCAAAGAATACTATGATCACCAGAATTTATAGCCATGGGGAGCATGTGGAATTTAGGCTATAGGACCCATGATTAATGCAAGCAATTGCTTGTATCCAAATATAGGCTCAGAAATCAAGGATTTTGACAATTGGGGCATATCTTATATATTGGTTATAATTAATGCTCATTAAGGATATTTACGGAGTGGATATTGGGATATTAATAAAAATACATTTTGTCATTTATACAATAGAAAATGAGTGGTTCAGATTACTAATAGAAAAGAACGACTGAGATCCATAATATGTTTTTGATCTAGATGACATATATGGACATAAAGGGTTCATCTGCCAATACTACATAGAGAGTATGTTTTTTAAGGCACTTTTTAGGTCTATTCATCAAGTGCGAAGGCAACACAATAGAGAGCACCAACAATAACTTGCATCCAAGTATAACGCTAACATCCCATGGATTTTGCATGTTGCCGCATGGCCCATATAGAGGTCATAATTAAGGCTCATTAAGCATATTTTTAATTGAATATTGGCATATTTTAAAAAACCTATATTAACAAGCCAATAGAAAACGGCTGGTTCAAATTACCAATAGAAAAGAACAGAAGAGATCCATATTATGTTGTAGATCAAAATGATATGCATTGACATAAAGAGTTTGTCAGCAAATACAACATGCATAGTATGTTTTTTGTGTGGGAAAAACTTCTGATCTATTCGTCAACTGTCATTGTAGCACTAAGAACACCAATACATCTGCGTCCATAGACAACATGCACAGGAATGAGCCGAAGGCGCGCCACCTTCATCGTTTCTCTCTCACCGATGCCAAACAAAACTTGTTTTAATAGACAATAAGGAACACATCATGTTAAATAAGGACCCACATGACGAGCACACCTAAGCAACAACCGTTGCCGGCGAAGAGAAGCATAAATTATGATTCAAAAATGAGTATCTAATAGATTACTCACACCGTGTTTGTTTCATCATTGGAATGCACTGCTCGACTTCATAAATGAACTTGAGAGGTTTTTTGAGTCCAATTTTCAAATACGATTCTCCGCCTATGTTTGTTTCGTCTTCAAAATGCACTGTTCTACTTTAAAAACCAAGTTGAGATGTGTTTGGGACTAATTTCAAAATAGATTTATTATAGTGTTCTATATACGATTAAACACGCATCAGTTCCAGTTTTCAACACACACCCACACACACACACCAATTCAATGCATGATTTATTTTGTTCTAATTATCTATGAACGCACCTTTGTAAGCTACCAAAGGAGATGTCCTTTGCAAACATTTACTTACGAACACTAAAAAACTAAAATTCATTAAAATATTGTTTTTTCGTCAAGAAGGACACTAAAATGCATGATGTACGGGGAAAACCTCTTCGTATTCGGACATCTAAGGAGCCCGTGGAGAAAAATATAAAATATGTCCAAATAGTGCGTGAACATTGTACATTCTTAAAGCCCTCATTTTTTCATGAGAGCCACTTAGGTGTCCACACATCGCCAAATTTGGCATGGATATCACGCACTCGAACATATTTCATCCCTAAAACATTCAGATTTTTTTAATTCTAATATTTATATATGTTTACTTTTCATGCCAAGGAGCAGATGAGCTCCGGATCAGAATCCTCGTGTCCATGTCATATGTTGCTACTTTGGTCTTCTTTGCATGCAACCGTAATAGCTTGATGCCTAGATCAATCTAAAGTAGTCCTTATTGGACCGGCCAGACAAACATTTGAGTAATTGTTTGGTGACGTCACCCCAACATATACTGACCCGGCACATCTGATTTTAAAGGTATGTGGCATGTTTGAATCAAGTGAAGGCACGGTTTGCATAGATAATACTAGCATATATGCCCGTGCGTTGCAACGTGAGAGATATTTTTACAAATTACGTGTTCACCAAAAACGGTATCCGTAGTGGTGGGTGATAGAGCATGGAGTTGTGGTCTTCTCACGAGCCATGTTTGTCCCGCGAGATCTTGATAGTGATGGCATTAGTTGGCAAGGCGGGGACCACCCAACTCGTGTTTTTTTCCTTCAGGTTTGCGTTCATGTCGGGGTTGTGCCTGTCTTCTCATTCGGTAGCTACGCGGCAACCTTCGGGGCACAGTTGCTTCGACCACTCTCTCCTACGACAATGTAACCGGATGAATTACTAATTGCAACTCATAAATCCCGTTTTATTAGCATAATCCACGCATAAGCAGGCAGTCCCTTCTGTACCAGGGTTTATTCTCTTAATTATTTTGGCGCTCACGTGCCCACAATTCTTCTTAGTTAGGGCCAAACCAGCATATTCTCTCTTATTGGCACGTGCCCATAGTTTATTTCAATTATAGCCAACAAGTATATTCTCTTTTATCGTCAAATAGCGTGTGGGACGCACAACAGTTCACATCTCGGCCGACCCATTGGCAGGCACCAAATGACCTATGTTTTTAAGGCATGGTATAAATTAAAAAAAATAACGAGTTGAAGGATCGAAGTCACGACCTCAAAAACTCGACCACATGCTGCTAGCCACTCGAACAAATGGGTCCTGCTAACCAATGGCCAACCCCGAACGTTTAAGAATATGTTGCAGCATCAGATTCGAAACATTTTTTGTTTTTTCTGAAGTTTTCTGAAAATATATTAATATTTATGAATTTCGGAATATGTTTGGAAACATGAACACTTTTGAAACCCTAAACGGTCCTCAAAAAGACGAAACACTTTTTTTAAATTTCGTTCATTATTGGAAAAAGGGAACACCATTAGAAATAGGTAGATTCTTTAAAAATTCGTAAACATTTTTTGACAGCATGAACTTTTTGAAAAAACCCAAACACTTTTTTCAACATGTTTTGTGCATTTCGAAAAAATTTAGAAAATGTTTTTTAACCACGAACATTATTTTGNACACACACACACACACAATTTCAATACATGATTTAATTTGTTCTAATTTTCTACGAACGCACTTTGTAAGCTATCAAAGGACGTGTCCTTTGCAAAAATTTACTTTTGAACACTAAAAAAAATAAAAAATCATAAAAAAATATTTTTTTCGTCAACAAGGACACTAAAATGCATGATGTACGGGAAAAATCTCTTCGTATTCGGACATCTAAGAAGCCCGTGGAGAAAAGTATAAAATTGGTCCAAATAGTGCGTCAACAGTATACTTTCTTAAAGCCCTCATTTTTTTTCATGAGAGCTACTTAAATGTCCAAACACCGCCAAATTTGGCACGGATATCACACAATCGAACATATTTCATGCCAAAAACATTCAGATTTTTAAAATTTTAATATTTATATAAGTTTACAGTTCATGCCAGGGAGCAGATGAGCTCCGGAGCCAAATCCCTGTGTCCATGTCCTATGTTGCTACTTTGGTCATCTTTGCATGCAACCGTAATAGCTTGATGCCTAGATCAATCTAAAGTAGTCCTTATTGGACCGGCCAGACAAACATTTGAGTAATTGTTTGGTGACGTCACCCCAACATATACTGACCCGGCACATCTGATTTTAAAGGTATGTGGCATGTTTGAATCAAGTGAAGGCACGGTTTGCATAGATAATACTAGCATATATGCCCGTGCGTTGCAACGTGAGAGATATTTTTACAAATTACGTGTTCACCAAAAACGGTATCCGTAGTGGTGGGTGATAGAGCATGGAGTTGTGGTCTTCTCACGAGCCATGTTTGTCCCGCGAGATCTTGATAGTGATGGCATTAGTTGGCAAGGCGGGGACCACCCAACTCGTGTTTTTTTCCTTCAGGTTTGCGTTCATGTCGGGGTTGTGCCTGTCTTCTCATTCGGTAGCTACGCGGCAACCTTCGGGGCACAGTTGCTTCGACCACTCTCTCCTACGACAATGTAACCGGATGAATTACTAATTGCAACTCATAAATCCCGTTTTATTAGCATAATCCACGCATAAGCAGGCAGTCCCTTCTGTACCAGGGTTTATTCTCTTAATTATTTTGGCGCTCACGTGCCCACAATTCTTCTTAGTTAGGGCCAAACCAGCATATTCTCTCTTATTGGCACGTGCCCATAGTTTATTTCAATTATAGCCAACAAGTATATTCTCTTTTATCGTCAAATAGCGTGTGGGACGCACAACAGTTCACATCTCGGCCGACCCATTGGCAGGCACCAAATGACCTATGTTTTTAAGGCATGGTATAAATTAAAAAAAATAACGAGTTGAAGGATCGAAGTCACGACCTCAAAAACTCGACCACATGCTGCTAGCCACTCGAACAAATGGGTCCTGCTAACCAATGGCCAACCCCGAACGTTTAAGAATATGTTGCAGCATCAGATTCGAAACATTTTTTGTTTTTTCTGAAGTTTTCTGAAAATATATTAATATTTATGAATTTCGGAATATGTTTGGAAACATGAACACTTTTGAAACCCTAAACGGTCCTCAAAAAGACGAAACACTTTTTTTAAATTTCGTTCATTATTGGAAAAAGGGAACACCATTAGAAATAGGTAGATTCTTTAAAAATTCGTAAACATTTTTTGACAGCATGAACTTTTTGAAAAAACCCAAACACTTTTTTCAACATGTTTTGTGCATTTCGAAAAAATTTAGAAAATGTTTTTTAACCACGAACATTATTTTGAATTTATGAATATTTCACTAAAACTAGAATATTATTAGAATCTGGAATATTTTTTCAATCAACTTTTTTTGAAATTCTTGTTTTTTTAATACACAAATGTTTTTATAAAAAATGGGAATTTTTTTTTTAATTTTGAACAGATTTTGGAATGGGAACAAAAAATTAAAGTTTTGAACATTTTAAAAAACAAGATTTATTTTCAATTCTGATTTTTTTCTGAAATATAAATAAATTGAAACTTTGAACATTTTTTCAATATTTTAATTTACGAAAAAGGGAAAATAATCTAAATTTGGAAGGAAAAAATAATGAGGAAAGAGAAAGAGAATCGAATAGGAAAAAGTAGAAACAGAACACAGAAAAAACGAAAATGGGCCGGCCCAGTCTCGGGCGTACTGTGTGAAGCTCCGACTATCTGATGCTTTTTGCGGCTAATAGGCCTTCGAAGCTGTGTGGGCAGATAAATAAGTGGGCTGGCTTCGGCGGGATACAAGCCGCGCGACCATGTATGAAAATTGTTTTTTTTTCTAGCAGACGGCAATAATTTAGTACCATCTCGGATGGAAAAAAACTATACGTTGGTGAACGGATGAAAATATCGGAGAAACGCACCTTGCTTTATTAGTAGGTATAGATAAAATAAAAGGCGTGCGTTGGAGCATCTTGAATAGATTATTTCGATGTCTAAATAACTAATTTTTATATCACCCCAAAAACAATGATCCAACAGATGATGTAGATGTAATTTTTTACTCCAGATTTGCTATAGATGTAAAAGAGGGTACTTGATGATGCAAATTTCCATCTCTTGTGCCTCTAAAGTAATCTCGAGTACTTGGTGGTCAACTCGTTCTGTCGGTCCTGTTTGCGGCTCGTTCAAAGTCTGTACGGGACAGACAATTTGTCAGCCTTACATTTAATAACCAGACATATGACAAGACCGTACGAGCCACGAGCAGGCTACAAAGCTCGACCTGGCTTCCACGTTGAAATTTAATATACATACAGAGAGTTAGATGGTCATGCATTGAGTCATATAGAGATACTCCATCTCAACAACTGGAGAACATAAATTAATTACGACCAATGGTAAGATGGATGTAGGAAGAGATCAATTGTTGGCAGAAACAAAGTTCCAATAGCGGAGAATGGACTATAGATAGATAACACAAGTTACACAAGCATTACACTATGAGTTGATGATCGTATTCATATTGAACTAAACACACTTGCTATCAACTTGACATAATGAGCACACTTGCAAACACAACAATATAAACAAAGGAATATATATATATATCGTATGTGTGTGTGTGTGTGTGTGTGTGTGTGTGTGTGTGTGTGTGTGTGTTCTTTTGTCACGTAAGAAAAGAAAGGGTAGATTGCGTTAATTTTATGGAAATTAGCTCTGCTGCAAGCCATACATTTCGTTCTTGCTTCATCTATACCAATACAAAAAGGGAAAGTTGCGGATATCAAGCTAACCTCAAGCGTTCAACTTGGTCTATCCAATTGACTTTATTGCCTCTGTGTTTAGCGCTAAACATGTTTTACACCATTGTCCTCTAATAATAGACTACCTAATATCAGTGTTAGTGTCAATCAATAATTATATCCCGTCTAATATCAATGTGCAGTTAATATCTACCCAATACTATTGACTAATGCAATTATTATCTTGTCTAATATCTACGTGCATTGCATGTACATGATTACTTGTTTAGGCAAATAATTCATAAAGTATGGCCTATTTCTTATGTGGTAAAATCTCAAAACTCATCTAGGACAATTACGAGGTAAGATAGTGAAATATATTGAATCATTAGACAAAAGAAAATCTCAATTTACTTGCAGGTCGAGGGATAGATAAAATCTCATTTCCCTTTGTGTTACCTAGTATCAAGACAATATCTGGGCTGCAAGATTGACTTGCAGGTTTTTTTTCTACTCAGCAAGACCACTGGTATCCTCCAATGCTACTCTGACAAGTGCATCCCAAAGGACAAGGGTTGTCGTTACTACATTCATCGATAGCTGCAGTAAGATAAGCAAAGCTAAGTATCTGAATTTTGAACATACTGGTAACCTTTCTACATATGTCCAAATTGTAATTTTATTGGCAGTGTGTGTATACATATTCAATATGACAGTCCGAAACAAGATACGATCCCCTGTACTCCTTCACGAAATATTGCACTACCTGTAGCTCACTACGGGTCCTCTTCATGCTGCTCCGCGCATGACTCTACAGGTGCATATAACGGGGAGTTTGTGAGGTAGATGAAAATTGCGATCCACTTCCCACAATTAGCTCCGGAACGAGATCAATGCTCAGATATCATTTTTCGTTGCCAAAAAGGATCATTGACAAAGGTATGTTAGAAGACATAGAAAATTCTGGCGTGACATTCAACATGCTGCTTTTATTATTCTTCTTCCCCTTTTTTAATTATGCTGTCTCTACTTGATCTTTTTGGATACAAACTCGAAGATATAAAGATGGGTATTGGACTGAGCTTCACGGCAATGCCATCCCAAAACCACTCACTCCAGAACCCATACATTGTTGCCATGATTGCTAGATCTCGTGCCATCCAACGAAGCAACCATGACAACCTACGAAATGAAATAAACAAGCATCCAAGTCATGCACATACACACACAACATGATGCATTATTCGCATGCCTAGGAATCAGCAAAACTAGCGTTCACACGACATGATAACTTTGGAAATGACCAAAGACGGTGTGGTTAGTTGCGGGTTAATCGGGGCCACATTCCATTTTGTTGGAGACCCTCTTTAAGATGGGTGGCGGCAAGCCTAAGTTCCTCCTTGAGCTTCATATTCTCCTTGAACAAGCGTTGGCGCTCTGAGGTGTCCTGACTTTGAACCACCGCCCCTCTACATTTGAGGCAAGTGCTATTTTCCATAGCCGACATGATGGCTTGCCTGTCAGATTTTAGCATCTGGTTCTCTAACTGAAGATTGTTGGTGTCCCGCCTTTGCGTCTTGCCCTGTATTTATTAATTTCATGAATGCATCATTTCAGCGGTTATTATAAGAGTGTGACCCCATGTTCACGAGGGTAACATCATATTTCATTGTAGGATTTTCTAATGGTGCTCGAGCTTCATGTAGTCTCAAATTATAAAATTTCAAAAATCATATTATTTGAATTCAAAAAAATCATGACAATAATATGCACATACATATCGATGCATACCAGTTCTGTGTAAAGTTAAGTGGTGAAATACATTTTTAAGATGGTTACGCAAAAATAGCAAAACAATGTATGTCTAGCACATGTACTCTTCACTATTAAAGTACATGATTTTTCATACAACTCACATGAAAACGTATTTCCAAATGAAGTTTTACACACATCTATATACTTAATGAGTTATGAACTTATCTTCAAATATTTTTTAATCTAAAAAACTGGATTTTTATTATTTTTAAAATTCTCTCTCCATTAAGCGAGAGTGCCAAAAAGCCTCACCCATGGCATTGTGAGTTCAGATGACAAACAATGCTACTTTGTTCATTGGAGTTTGCACTATTTAACCGCAAAAATCTGCATAACTGCATGTCTTAGCTGACCCATGTGGCGACATCTCTTCTTATTCAGCATGGAGAAAAATAGTATTTACCTTACTGTTGCTGCGATGGTTTTGGAACCAGAACTTGACCTGTTGGGCACTCATGCCAAGCCTCTCACTAAGGGTCTTCCGGAGTTTCTCATCGGGATAAGGGATTTCCCGGAAAACACTACAGATGACGTTAATGAAAATGCATTAGCAAACATCATCTTCGATAGGTAAGAAACAAGGATTGAGTATGTATTGTACGCTTCGAGTTGTTGGATCTGTTCTCTGTGGAGACGGTGATAGTTGGTACGCCTTGTCTCCATCCTCGGCTCACTGTAGGTTTCTCCATTGTTGTTTCCTTGGTTTCCAGCAACAACGTTGGTATTATCAATCATTCCCAAGTTGGCAGTGGCTCCAAGTAGACCATTTGTCTCATCACCATGGTCCTGCTGCAATAGGTGGCTTTCTTCACTTGTCATGAAGGGGTCAAGACCATTGTGCACAACACTGTTGTATTGCGTCCACTCCCCATCCATGCTAATCTGTTGTCATGAAACAAAATGTTTATTCCCCTATATAGAGTTAAAGGCAGCAGTAAACTAACATTAAAAAATATGTAGAAGTGAAAAATGAAACCACATAGAAGGAAACATCGTACAAAACACTACATCTCCAACTACATTTAGGTTTCTATGCGCACATTAGTCGGATGGTACTTCACTTTAATAATAATTTAAATTCGTCCATAGTAGTTTCCAATACCGATCTGGATGTAATCATGTAGACTTCAATTATGATGTAGTTGACATACTTTCTTGACTTCACGATAGTATATTCATGATTACCTTCGGCTGATTACCTAAAAAAATTCAAAACAAGTATGCCCTACATAGTAATGTAAAGTTATTATTTTCACATCTCATCATGCTCTTTTCTTTTTATCCAGATAATTATACCTATCTATATATACACTTGGATCTATCAACAGATTCCATATATGTGGTATATTTAGATAAGGAGGACCTACGATACAATAAAATGAGCACCAACTACTCCTACAAATTATAGAAGCGAGATATTTAAATGTACTATGTGTGGGAAATCATATTAACCATAAATAATAGCATCATATGCACAATTATACAATCAGATCTATGAATATTATCAGATCTATGTTATCTCCTATATTTTATCGTTGGAAGACTATCTTACCTTATAGCAAGATGCTAGCCATCTCTCAGGCAAATGAAACACTACTTTCTACATGTATCTACTCATTCCATCACACATGTCATGGAGCATCCGTGCCTAACTTTTGAAGTTGAAGATCAAGGGATAACTAGACTAAAACTGTATAAATATTACTTGATGAACGGTTTGAGGAAATACCGTTGACTTCCGTAGTCGTCTTCCGTAGAACTTCGATAGGCGATCAAGGGAAGGAAGGTTTTTCGTTCGTACTAAGATATCAAACTCATTCAACAAAGAATAGCCATGATCATCAGAATTTATANGACTTCACGATAGTATATTCATGATTACCTTCGGCTGATTACCTAAAAAAATTCAAAACAAGTATGCCCTACATAGTAATGTAAAGTTATTATTTTCACATCTCATCATGCTCTTTTCTTTTTATCCAGATAATTATACCTATCTATATATACACTTGGATCTATCAACAGATTCCATATATGTGGTATATTTAGATAAGGAGGACCTACGATACAATAAAATGAGCACCAACTACTCCTACAAATTATAGAAGCGAGATATTTAAATGTACTATGTGTGGGAAATCATATTAACCATAAATAATAGCATCATATGCACAATTATACAATCAGATCTATGAATATTATCAGATCTATGTTATCTCCTATATTTTATCGTTGGAAGACTATCTTACCTTATAGCAAGATGCTAGCCATCTCTCAGGCAAATGAAACACTACTTTCTACATGTATCTACTCATTCCATCACACATGTCATGGAGCATCCGTGCCTAACTTTTGAAGTTGAAGATCAAGGGATAACTAGACTAAAACTGTATAAATATTACTTGATGAACGGTTTGAGGAAATACCGTTGACTTCCGTAGTCGTCTTCCGTAGAACTTCGATAGGCGATCAAGGGAAGGAAGGTTTTTCGTTCGTACTAAGATATCAAACTCATTCAACAAAGAATAGCCATGATCATCAGAATTTATAGCCATGGGGAGCATGTGGAATTTAGGCTATAGGACCCATGATTAATGCAAGCAATTACTTGTATCCAAATATAGGCTCAGAAATCATGGATTTCGACAATTGGGGCATATCTTATATATTGGTTACAATTAAAGCTCATTAAGGATATTTACGGAGTGAATATTGGGATATTGATAAAAATACATTATGTCATTTATACAATAGAAAATGAGTGGTTCAGGTTACTACTAGAAAAGAACGACTGAGATCCATAATATGTTTTTGATCTAGATGGCATATATGGACATAAAGGGTTCATCTGCCAATACTACATACAGAGTATGTTTTTTAAGGCACTTTTCGGTCTATTCATCAAATGTGTAGGCAACACAATAGAGAACACCAACAATAACTTGCATCCAAGTATAACGCTTACATCCCATGGATTTTAAATGTTGGCGCATGGCCCATATATAGGGCATAATTAAGGCTCATTAAGCATATTTTTTATTGAATATTGGCATATTTTAAAAAAAATCCTATATTAATAAGCCAATAGAAAACGGGTGGTTGAGATTACCATTAGAAAAGAATAGAAGAGATCCATATTATGTTGTAGATCAAAACGATATGCATTGACATAAAGAGTTTGTAAGCATACAACATGCATAGTATGTTTTTTGTGTGGGAAAAACTTCTAATCTATTCGTCAACTGTCATTGTAGCACTAAGAACACCAATACATCTGGGTCCATAGACAACATGCACAGGAATGAGCCGAAGGCGCGCGACTTCATCGCTTCTTGCTCACCGATGCCAAACAAAACTTGTTTTAGTAGACAATAAGGAAGACATCATGTTAAATAAGGACCCACATGATGAGCACACCTAAGCAACAACGTTGCCGGCGAAGAGAAGCGTATATTATGATTCATGAATGAGTATCTAATAGATTACTCACACCCTGTTTGTTTCATCATTGGAATGCACTGCTCGACTTTATAAACGAACTTGAGAGGTTTTTTTAGTCCAATTTTCAAATTGATTTCTCCCCCTATGTCTGTTTTGTCTTCAAAATGCACTATTCTACTTTAAAAACCAAGTTGAGAGGTGTTTGAGGCTAATTTCAAAATAGATTTATTATTGTGTTCTATATACGATTAAACACGCATCAGTTCCAGTTTTCAACACACACACACACACACATCAATTCAATGCATGATTTAATCTGTTCTAATTTTCTATGAACGCACCTTTGTAAGCTACCAAAGGAGATGTCCTTTGCAAACATTTACTTACGAACACTAAAAAACTAAAATTCATTAAAATATTGTTTTTTCGTCAAGAAGGACACTAAAATGCATGATGTACGGGGAAAATCTCTTCATATTCGGACATCTAAGGAGCCCGTGGAGAAAAGTATAAAATTGGTCCAAATAGTGCGTGAACATTGTACTTTGTTAAAGCCCTCATTTTTTCATGAGAGCCACTTAGATGTCCACACATCGCCAAATTTGACACGGATATCACGCACTCGAACATACTTCATCCCCAAAACATTCATATTTTTGTAATTCTAATATTTATATAAGTTTACTTTTCATGCCAGTGAGCAGATGAGCTCCGGATCCGAATCCTTGTGTCCATGTCCTATGTTGCTACTTTTGTCTTATTTGCATGCAACCGTAATAGCCTGATGCCTAGATCAATCTATAGTAGTCCTTATTGGACCGGACATACAAACATTTGAGTAATAGTTTGCTGACGTCGTCACAACAAATACTGGCCCGGCATATCCCATGTTAAAGGTTTGTAGCATGTTTGATTCAAATGAAGCCATGGTTTGCATAGATAATATAAAATAAAAGGCGTGCGTTGGAGCATCTCCATAGATTATTTCGATGTCTAAATAACTAATTTTTATATCATGGACCCCCAAAAACAGTGCTCCAACAAATGATGTAGATGTAATTTTTTACTCCAGATTTGCTATAGACGTAAAACAAGGTACTTGGTGATGCAAATTTGCATCTCTTGTGCCTCTGAATTAATCTCGAGTAAAATCTGAGCAGTCGCACGCGCCACTTATCTGCCAAGCGGAACTTTACCGCGTCACGCTTGACTACCCCGTGCCGTCACCTACCGCTGCCGGCCCATGGACGCATTTTTCAACCCTGCAGCCACCAAAGCCGCTCCGGCGATGGTGGCCACCATGTTTGTCGCAGGTCCCACCAATGCGGCCACCGTGATGACTCCCCCATATTACATGTTGAATTTGTAGCCCCTCATCCCGCTGCCGGCATAGGACTGGAGCAGCCGGCGAAAAAGAAGGCAGCAGCAACCAAACCATGCGGTGGCGGCTCGAAGCGGCCACCGCGCGACCCCGCTGTAGCTTCACNACACACACACACACACATCAATTCAATGCATGATTTAATCTGTTCTAATTTTCTATGAACGCACCTTTGTAAGCTACCAAAGGAGATGTCCTTTGCAAACATTTACTTACGAACACTAAAAAACTAAAATTCATTAAAATATTGTTTTTTCGTCAAGAAGGACACTAAAATGCATGATGTACGGGGAAAATCTCTTCATATTCGGACATCTAAGGAGCCCGTGGAGAAAAGTATAAAATTGGTCCAAATAGTGCGTGAACATTGTACTTTGTTAAAGCCCTCATTTTTTCATGAGAGCCACTTAGATGTCCACACATCGCCAAATTTGACACGGATATCACGCACTCGAACATACTTCATCCCCAAAACATTCATATTTTTGTAATTCTAATATTTATATAAGTTTACTTTTCATGCCAGTGAGCAGATGAGCTCCGGATCCGAATCCTTGTGTCCATGTCCTATGTTGCTACTTTTGTCTTATTTGCATGCAACCGTAATAGCCTGATGCCTAGATCAATCTATAGTAGTCCTTATTGGACCGGACATACAAACATTTGAGTAATAGTTTGCTGACGTCGTCACAACAAATACTGGCCCGGCATATCCCATGTTAAAGGTTTGTAGCATGTTTGATTCAAATGAAGCCATGGTTTGCATAGATAATATAAAATAAAAGGCGTGCGTTGGAGCATCTCCATAGATTATTTCGATGTCTAAATAACTAATTTTTATATCATGGACCCCCAAAAACAGTGCTCCAACAAATGATGTAGATGTAATTTTTTACTCCAGATTTGCTATAGACGTAAAACAAGGTACTTGGTGATGCAAATTTGCATCTCTTGTGCCTCTGAATTAATCTCGAGTAAAATCTGAGCAGTCGCACGCGCCACTTATCTGCCAAGCGGAACTTTACCGCGTCACGCTTGACTACCCCGTGCCGTCACCTACCGCTGCCGGCCCATGGACGCATTTTTCAACCCTGCAGCCACCAAAGCCGCTCCGGCGATGGTGGCCACCATGTTTGTCGCAGGTCCCACCAATGCGGCCACCGTGATGACTCCCCCATATTACATGTTGAATTTGTAGCCCCTCATCCCGCTGCCGGCATAGGACTGGAGCAGCCGGCGAAAAAGAAGGCAGCAGCAACCAAACCATGCGGTGGCGGCTCGAAGCGGCCACCGCGCGACCCCGCTGTAGCTTCACCCCAAACGAAGAAGATGAAGGCGGCCCTGGTGGCTGCTGCTGCTTCTTCGCCGGTGTCGCCGGCAGCTCCTGTTGGGTGTGCACTAGCTTTGTCACTGGTGACGCCATAGATAACAAAATTGTGGGGCAGCTACTGTGTGGCTGATGAATTTTACATCACTTATTGGAGCACTAGCTATTTTTACATCATCTATTGGAGTTGGAGGTTTTTGGTGATGTAAAAAATGCGCTTGTATGTGATGTATATTTGAGTCGAACCACAATTTGCTGATGTAAAATACATCATTTATTGGAGATGCTCTAAGTGTAGTTTCTTGAGTTTGGAAAAGCATTGGCACTAAAGGCAGCAGGACCTGGCACTATTTGTGTATCTTCCAAGCGGTGTGTCCCTTAGAGTAGCCTTTTTTTGCGGGAAAAAATTTCAATCTATTCGTCTTCAATCATGGTAGTACAACGAACACTAGATATAATAAAAATTACATCAAGATCTGTTGACCACCAAGCGACCACTACAAGCACTGAAGCGAGACGAAGGTGCGCCGTTGCTGTAGTAGACAGTTGGAATGTCGTCGTGCTAAGGCCCCATAGAACCAACGCACCAGAACAACAACCGCCGCAGATGAAGAGTGTAGATCAAAACGATCCAACTTGAATACACACGAATGAGGACGAACTACGAACGGATCCGAGAAAATCCACCAAAGATAAATCCGTCGGAGACATATCTCCACACGCCCACCGATGATACTAGACGCATCACCGGAACGGGGCTAGGCGGGGAGACCTTTATTTCATCTTCAGGGAGCCGACGTCATCTCGCCTTACTAAGCAGGACACAAACCCTAACAAAGCCAAAAGGTCTAGAGCCTCAACCATGCATTAAGCAAAGAAGAACTAGTAACCTATTTAGGCAAGCACAGAAGAGTTGTTTTTTTTAGAAAAGGAGGACGACCCCCGACCTCTGCATCTGGAGAATGCATACGGCCACTTTATTAATTATTGACACAAGACCATACAGAGTCATACAACAATAAGTTTAAAGCCACCAAACAAGCAACAACTGTCGCTATCCCTATCCAGTTGATGTAGGGGCGCAGAAAGTCTGGGCCTCATACCAAACAGACCACACAGCCAAACCTAAACATCTAAAGACTTGAGGTCCCACCCAGGACGCCCGCCGGGTATGGGCACCCACCAGTCCGGCGTGCTTCGCAACCAGGACCCCTACCGGGTATGAGGCCGCCGCAGCCACCTGCCACGAATCCATCTTCAGAGCTGTATTGCTGCATCAACCTTGGCCGGTCCAACTGCCGCCGACGCCACCATGACGCCAGGCAGCGTCACCCTCCAGCACGAGTCCATCTCCGCTCATCAGGCGCCGAGTCTCCACTGCGCCACGCCGCCGAGATCCGCCATCATCAATGGAGCAGATGAAACACCGCTCCATCTCTTGTCCCCTCCAACCAGCACTCGCTCCAAAACGATGCCCCCAGGAGGGAGAACGGTACCGATAGCACCGTCATCGTCCGATCCGGTAGACCCAGATCTAGGGTTTCCCCCGGAACTTCCTGATCAGGTTGATGAGACCTGCAACGACGATGCCTCCAGAAGGAAACGAAGTCTAAGACGCCGCCATCGTCCGCCAAGACCGCAGTCTGGCGCGATTTTCACCGGAAGCCACATCTTCCCGACCTCGTGGCTGGCTGGAACCGAGCGTAACCTCGCCACGAAGACGTATGTTTCCGTAGGTACTCCGGCGGAGATCCGGCATCTCCTCACCGGTCCCTCCACGCGCCGCCGGTCGGCGAAAGGCCTCCCCGCGACGGATCCAAACGGGGCGTTGGATCCGCAGTAGCCGTCGTCACCATCACGAGCAGGACAGCCCACCTCGCCGGATGGGGCGCTGCCACCGCCGCCGTCCATGCAGGGCCGCCGCTCTGCCGGCGATGGTGCTCGGGCCCCCGCCGCACAGCCCGGAATCTCCGTCCTAGCCGCCGCCGTTGCAACGCATGAGAAGGGCCGCCCCCGCCGCCTCAGATGGGATCCGCCGCCTCCCCCCGCCCAGAAACTTTGGCACCGGGCCCGCCGCCACCGCAGCCCATGCCGGCGGCAGCGGCGGCAGGAAGGGGTGGAGGGAGAGGTGCTGGCGGCGCTAGGGTTGGGGCCCCTGGCGTCGCCCGGGGGGGAGGCGACGCGAGGGGTGAGAGGGACCTCCGAGTGTCTGTTCCCAATGCCTGTGTGCCCCACATGCGTGCGCCAGTCATGTGTGTTCATAAGTGTGCGCCGTGTGTGCATGCCCTTCATGTGTTGTGTCTACCTTTAATTACTTTGTGTGACGAGTGGCGATAGCTAGACAGGGAGGTACAAGACAAAGGGAAGGACCTTGCTGACCTGCATGCGGTGGTCGGGGTAGATGCCATGGTCGTGACTGGCAGGCGGCAGCACTGGACGGGCAACAACTACAGACAAGGGAGGCGTACACGATGGCAATTGGCTACATGGCACGTTGAGGAGAGGGAAGAGAGGGGAAGCGTGTATATGGTCACCGTGTGCACTCTTTAAACGTCAGCGATGCAGGGGAAGCAACCACTGCAACAAAGGTGATGGCGACAGACATCGGCTTTGGTCGGGAAAGGAAGGATGCATGTGTCGTGTAGGCGGCGTTCTGAAAAAATTCACCAAGCAGGGAGGACGTGGCGACAGACGGCGGCTGTGGTCGGGAACGGGAGGATGCATCCGTCGTGTANCTCGTGGCTGGCTGGAACCGAGCGGAACCTCGCCACGAAGACGTATGTTGCCGTCGGTACTCCGGCGGAGATCCGGCATCTCCTCACCGGTCCCTCCACGCGCCGCCGGTCGGCGAAAGGCCTCCCCGCGACGGATCCAAACGGGGCGTTGGATCCGCAGTAGCCGTCGTCACCATCACGAGCAGGACAGCCCACCTCGCCGGATGGGGCGCTGCCACCGCCGCCGTCCATGCAGGGCCGCCGCTCTGCCGGCGATGGTGCTCGGGCCCCCGCCGCACAGCCCGGAATCTCCGTCCTAGCCGCCGCCGTTGCAACGCATGAGAAGGGCCGCCCCCGCCGCCTCAGATGGGATCCGCCGCCTCCCCCCGCCCAGAAACTTTGGCACCGGGCCCGCCGCCACCGCAGCCCATGCCGGCGGCAGCGGCGGCAGGAAGGGGTGGAGGGAGAGGTGCTGGCGGCGCTAGGGTTGGGGCCCCTGGCGTCGCCCGGGGGGGAGGCGACGCGAGGGGTGAGAGGGACCTCCGAGTGTCTGTTCCCAATGCCTGTGTGCCCCACATGCGTGCGCCAGTCATGTGTGTTCATAAGTGTGCGCCGTGTGTGCATGCCCTTCATGTGTTGTGTCTACCTTTAATTACTTTGTGTGACGAGTGGCGATAGCTAGACAGGGAGGTACAAGACAAAGGGAAGGACCTTGCTGACCTGCATGCGGTGGTCGGGGTAGATGCCATGGTCGTGACTGGCAGGCGGCAGCACTGGACGGGCAACAACTACAGACAAGGGAGGCGTACACGATGGCAATTGGCTACATGGCACGTTGAGGAGAGGGAAGAGAGGGGAAGCGTGTATATGGTCACCGTGTGCACTCTTTAAACGTCAGCGATGCAGGGGAAGCAACCACTGCAACAAAGGTGATGGCGACAGACATCGGCTTTGGTCGGGAAAGGAAGGATGCATGTGTCGTGTAGGCGGCGTTCTGAAAAAATTCACCAAGCAGGGAGGACGTGGCGACAGACGGCGGCTGTGGTCGGGAACGGGAGGATGCATCCGTCGTGTAGGCGGTGTTCTGAAAAAATTCACCAGGCAGGGAGGACGTCGGCGACACGGCGGTGAGCTTGGAGAAATGGTAGTTCACCCAAGGGTTGCCGGTGGCCACTACAATGATGAACAATGGTGGTGGTCAACTCGTTTTGTCGGTCTTGTTTGTGCCTCGTTGAAAGTCCGTACTGGACACACAATTTGTCAGCCTTACATTTATTAACCAGACACATGACGAGACCAAACGAGCCACGAGCGGGCCACAAAGCTCGACCACGGCGTCCACGTTGGAATTTAATATACATATGCAGAGTTAGACGGTCATGCATTTAGTCATATAGAGATACTCCATCTCAACAACTGGAGAACAAAAAATAATTACGACCAATGGTAGGATGAATGTAGGAAGAGATCAATTGTTGGTGGAAACAAAGTACCACTGGCGGAGAATGGACTATAGATAGATAACACAAGTTACACAAGCATTACACTATGAGTTGATGATCTTATTCGTATTGAACTAAACACACTTGCTATCAACTTGCCATAATGAATGCACACTTGCAAACACAATAAAATAAACAAATGAATATATAGATATATGTTCTTTTGTCACGTAAGAAAAGAAAGGGTAGATTGTGTTAATTTTATGGAAATTAGCTCTGCCAATACAAAAAGGGAAAGTTGCGGATATCAAACTAATCTCAAGCGTTCAACCTGGTCTATCCAATTGTCTTTATTGCCTCTATGTTTAGCGCTAAACATGTTTTACACCATTCTTCTCTAATAGTAGAATACCTAATATCGGTGTTAGTGCCAATCAAGTAATTATATCCCGGCTAATATCAATGTGCAGTTAATATATACCTAATACTATTGACTAATGCAATTATTATCTTGTCTATTATCTACGTGCATTGCATGTACATGATTACTTGTTTAGGAAAATAACTCACACGGTATGGCTTATTTCTTACGTAGTAAAATCTCAGAACTCATCTAGGATAATTACGTGGTAAGACCGTGAAATATATTGAAACATTAGACAAAAGCAAATCTCCATTTACTTGAAGGTTGAGGGATAGATAAAATCTCATTTCCCTTTGTGTTACCTAGTATCAAGACAATATCTGGGCTGCAAGTATTGACTTGTAGGTTTTTTCCTACTCAGCAAGCACACTGTTATCCTCCAATGCTACTATGACAAGTGCATCCCAAAGGTCAAGGGTTGTCGTTACTACATTCGTCGACAGCTGCAGTAAGATAAGCAAAGCTAAGTATCAGAATTTTGAACATAGTGGTAAACTTTCTACATATGTCCAAAGTGTAATTTTATTGGCAGTGTGTGTATACACATTCAATATGAGCATCCGAAACAAGATACGATCCCATGGACTCCTTCATGAAATATTGCACTACCTGTAGCTCACTATGGGTCCTCTTCATCCTGCTCCGTGTATGACTCTAGAGGTGCATACAATGGCGAGTTTGTGAGAGATGAAAATTGCGATCCACTTCCCACAATGGCTCCGGAACGTGATCAATGCTCAGATATCATTTTTCGTTGCCAAAAAGGATCATTGACAAAGGTATCTCAATAAATGAAATACTTACACGAAGAAATGTTAGAAGAAATAGAAAATTCTGGTGTGACATTCAACATGCTGCTTTTATTATTCTTCTTCTCCTTTTTAATTATTTTGACTCTGCTTGATCTATTTGGATACAAACTCGAAGATATAAAGATGGGCATTGGACTGAGCTTCACGCCAATGCCATCCCAAAACCACTCACTCCACAACCCATACATTGTTGCCATGATTGCTAGATCTCGTGCCATCCCACGAAGNCGACAGCTGCAGTAAGATAAGCAAAGCTAAGTATCAGAATTTTGAACATAGTGGTAAACTTTCTACATATGTCCAAAGTGTAATTTTATTGGCAGTGTGTGTATACACATTCAATATGAGCATCCGAAACAAGATACGATCCCATGGACTCCTTCATGAAATATTGCACTACCTGTAGCTCACTATGGGTCCTCTTCATCCTGCTCCGTGTATGACTCTAGAGGTGCATACAATGGCGAGTTTGTGAGAGATGAAAATTGCGATCCACTTCCCACAATGGCTCCGGAACGTGATCAATGCTCAGATATCATTTTTCGTTGCCAAAAAGGATCATTGACAAAGGTATCTCAATAAATGAAATACTTACGCGAAGAAATGTTAGAAGAAATAGAAAATTCTGGTGTGACATTCAACATGCTGCTTTTATTATTCTTCTTCTCCTTTTTAATTATTTTGACTCTGCTTGATCTATTTGGATACAAACTCGAAGATATAAAGATGGGCATTGGACTGAGCTTCACGCCAATGCCATCCCAAAACCACTCACTCCACAACCCATACATTGTTGCCATGATTGCTAGATCTCGTGCCATCCCACGAAGCAACCATGACATCCTACGAATAGAAATAAACAAGCATCCAAGTCATGCACATACACACACAACATGATGCATTATTTGCATGCCTAGGAATCAAGCAAAACTAGCGTTCATGCGACAGGATAACGTTGGAAACGACCAAAGACAGTGTGGTTAGTTGCGGGTCAATCGGGGCCACATTCCATTAGTTGGAGACCCTATTTAAGATGGGTGGCGGCAAGCCTAAGTTCCTCCTTGAGCTTTATATTCTCCTTGAACAAGCATTGGCGCTTTGAGGTGTCCTGAGTTTGAACCACCGCCCCTCTGCATTTGAGGCAAGTGTTATTTTCCATAGCCGACATGATGGCTTGCCTGTCAGATTTTAGCATCTGGTTCTCTAACTGAAGATTGTTTGTCTCCCACCTTTGCGTCTTGCCCAATACTTATTAATTTCATGAATGCATCATTTCAGCGGTTATTATAAGAGTATGACCCCATGTTCACGAGGGTAACATCACAGTACATTGTAGGAATTGCTAATGGAGCTCGAGCTTCATGTAGTCTCAAATTTTAAAAATTTGAAAATCATATTATTTGAATTCAAAAAATTCATGACAATAATATGCAGATACCTATCGATGAATACTAGTTCCGTGTAAAGTTACGTGGTGAAATACATTTTTAAGATGGTTACGCAAAAATAGAAAAATGTCTAGCACATGTACTATTCACTATTAAAGTACATGATTTGTCGTACAACTCACATCAAAACATATTTCAAAATGAAGTTTTACACACATCATACTTATGAACTTATCTTCAGATATTTTTGAATCTAAAAATTTGGATTTTGTATTATTTTGAAATTTCCCTCTCTATTGAGCGAGAGCGTCAAAAAGCCTCACCCATGGCATTGTGAGTTCAGATGACAAACAATGCTACATTGTTCATTGGAGTTTGTACTATTCAACTGCAAAAATCTTCATAACTGCATGTCTTTGCTGAACCATGTAGCGACATCTCATGTTATTTAGCATGGAGAATAATAGTATTTACCTTACTGTTGCTACGATGGTTTTGGAACCAGAACTTGACCTGTTGGGCACTCATGCCAAGCCTCTCACTAAGGGTCTTCCGGAGTTTCTCATCTGGATAAGGGATTTCCCGGAAGACACTACATATGACATTAATGAAAATGTTGAGTATGTATTGTACGCTTCAAGTTGTTGGATCTGTTCTCTATGGAGACGATGATAGTTGGTATGCCTTGTCTCTCCTTGGTTTCTAGCANCATTTGAGGCAAGTGTTATTTTCCATAGCCGACATGATGGCTTGCCTGTCAGATTTTAGCATCTGGTTCTCTAACTGAAGATTGTTTGTCTCCCACCTTTGCGTCTTGCCCAATACTTATTAATTTCATGAATGCATCATTTCAGCGGTTATTATAAGAGTATGACCCCATGTTCACGAGGGTAACATCACAGTACATTGTAGGAATTGCTAATGGAGCTCGAGCTTCATGTAGTCTCAAATTTTAAAAATTTGAAAATCATATTATTTGAATTCAAAAAATTCATGACAATAATATGCAGATACCTATCGATGAATACTAGTTCCGTGTAAAGTTACGTGGTGAAATACATTTTTAAGATGGTTACGCAAAAATAGAAAAATGTCTAGCACATGTACTATTCACTATTAAAGTACATGATTTGTCGTACAACTCACATCAAAACATATTTCAAAATGAAGTTTTACACACATCATACTTATGAACTTATCTTCAGATATTTTTGAATCTAAAAATTTGGATTTTGTATTATCTTGAAATTTCCCTCTCTATTGAGCGAGAGCGTCAAAAAGCCTCACCCATGGCATTGTGAGTTCAGATGACAAACAATGCTACATTGTTCATTGGAGTTTGTACTATTCAACTGCAAAAATCTTCATAACTGCATGTCTTTGCTGAACCATGTAGCGACATCTCATGTTATTTAGCATGGAGAATAATAGTATTTACCTTACTGTTGCTACGATGGTTTTGGAACCAGAACTTGACCTGTTGGGCACTCATGCCAAGCCTCTCACTAAGGGTCTTCCGGAGTTTCTCATCTGGATAAGGGATTTCCCGGAAGACACTACATATGACATTAATGAAAATGTTGAGTATGTATTGTACGCTTCAAGTTGTTGGATCTGTTCTCTATGGAGACGATGATAGTTGGTATGCCTTGTCTCTCCTTGGTTTCTAGCAACAACGTTGGTATTATCAATCATTCCCATGTTGGCAGTGGCTCCAAGTAGACCATATGTCTCATCACCATGGTCCTGCTGCAATATGTGGTGTATTCACTTGTCATGAAGGGGTCAAGATCATTGTGCACAACACTGTTGTATTGCGTCCACTACCCATCCATGGTGATCTGTTGTCATGAAACAAAATGTTTATTCCCCTACAGAGAGTTAAAGGCAGCAGTAAACTAATATTTAAGAAACATGTAGAAGTGAAAAATGAAACCACATAGAAGGAAACGTCATACAAAACACTACATCTCCAACTACATTTAGGTTTCTGTGCCCACATTAGTCGTATGGTACTTCACTTTATAAATAATTTAAATTCGTCCATGGGAGTTTCCGACACCAATCTAGATGTAATCATGTAGACTTTAATTATGCTGTAGTTGACATACTTTCTTGACTTCACGATAGTATATTCATGATTACCTTCGGCAGATTACTTAAAAAAATCGAAACAAGTATGCCCTACATAGTAATGCAAAGCTATTACTTTATCATCTCATCATGTTCTTTTCTTTTTATCCAGATAACTATACCTATCTATATATACATTTGGATCTATCTACAGATTCCATACATGTGGTATATTTAGATAAGGAGGACCTACGTACAATAAAATGAGCACCAACTACTCCTACAAATTATAGAAGCGAGATATTAAAATGTACTACGTGTGGGAGATCATATTAACCATAAATAATAGCATCATATGCACAATTATACAATCAGATCTATGAATATTATTAGATCTATGTTATCTCCTATATTTTACCTTTGGAAGATTAGCTTACCTTATAGCAAGATGCTAGCCATCTCTCAAGCAAAACGATGAACCACTACTTTCTACATGTATCTACTCATTCCATCACACATGTCATGGAGCATCCGTGCCTAAATTTTGAAGTTAAAGATCAAGGGATAATTAGACTAAAGCTGTATAAATATTACTTGATGAACGGTTTGAGGAAATACCTTTGGCTTCGGTAGTCGTCTTCCTTAGAACTTCAATAGGCGATTAAGGGAAGGAAGCTGTTTTGTTCCTACTAAGATATCAAACACGTACATTCAGCAAAGAATAGCCATGATCATCAGAATTTAAAGCTGTGGGGAGTATGTGGAATTTAGGCTATAGGATCCATGATTAATGCAAGCAATTACTTGTATCCAAATATAGGCTTAGATATCATGGATTTTAACAATTGGGGCATATCTTATATATTGGCTATAATTAAAGCTCATTAAGTATATTTACGGAGATATTGATAAAAATACATTGTGTCATTTATACAATAGAAAATGAGTGGTTCAGATTACTAACAGAAAAGAATGACTGAGATCCATAATATGTTTTTGATCTAGATGGCATATATGGACATAAAGGGTTCTTCTGCCAATACTACATAGAGAGTATGTTTTTTAAGGCATATTTTTTGGTCTATTCATCAAATGTGAAGGCAACACAAAATAGAACACCAACAATAACATGCACCCAAGTATAAGGCTTACATGCCATGGATTTTGAATGTTGCCGCATGGCTCATATATAGGGCATAATTAAGGCTCATTATGCATATTTGTTAATTGAATATTGTCATATTTAAAAAAATCCTATATTAATAAGCCAATAGAAAACGGGTGGTTCAGATTATCAATAGAAAGGAACAGAGGAGTCCATATTAGTTGTAGATAAAAATGATATGCATGGACATAAAGCGTTTGTCAGAAAATACAACATGCATACACTACTAGAAACTACGATTTTACCTAGAGCCACAAACCTTAGGTGAAATGGCAAAAACGATAGGGAAAGACTTTACCTTGGGCTTGCCCTAGGTATAGAACCCTAGGTAAAGTATAGTAGGGAAAGGGCTCTTTACCTACAGTGTATACAGTAAACCCCAGAGGAACTTCCTTTACCTAGGGGCACAAGCCCTATGGAAAGATTTTCGTATGGATGTGGTGTCCAACGTGGAAAGGTTGTTTACCTACAGCCATGAGCACTAGGGAAAGATTGTGTGTCCCTTTGCATTAGCATACCATGATACCAGTGAAAGATTTTCGTATTGAATCTAAATTTGAATTCATAATTGCCATAATTCAAAATCAAGCCGTAATTATGAATGATCAGTCAAATCATATGGTTAATATAGATAACTCTGGATATAAGTAATCACATATATACACATCAGATGCCATAATATCACCAGCACCGCATGTTTGTCCAGAATTAGGCTAGCTTGCTACAATTAGCTACAACAGGCTAACTAAACAGAACCAACTACTGTATGCTTGTCTAAAATTGGCTAGCTAGCCAACATCTTGGCAAACATGTTGCTGTAGAAATCTGCATCCTTATTGATTTCCATGATCTTTTCTTTCAGTATTGTATGTCAACTTCACATCCCTGTAAGTTGCCGCAGCATCAAAATCAAATTGACAGCGTAACTTTCTCAGTATCAAAGTAAGTAAGTAGCAGCGACATCAAAATCAAATTGACAGTATAACCTTCTCAGTATCAAATTAAGGTTTAGATAATAAACATTTCTATGGAACTTGCCTGTTTTCAGGATCGATTTCTATTGACTTCGTAATGTCAACCTCTTCTAACTCCAGGTCAGCAAGATAAGTGTAAGCTTGGGCCCTTTTATAAGAAGCATTGACATTTTTGCTGTCTACTTCCGGAACCTATAAAGAAAAAACGACATATTAGGAATACCAAGTACACTCTTATTAGGAATTCCAAAGTTTTTTATGGTACACTCTTGCAGAATAAGTGGTAAAGGTACCTTGGTGCAAACCATATATTACATCCCTTTTTTATATCGACATACTGTCCATCATGCATGCAACTTTCATGTGGCACACCTATTTATAATTTCTATTTTATCAATGACGGTAATCTCTCATAAGTTTTTTATAGTCAAAATCAGAGAAGCATTTATCACTGTTTTCATGCAATTTATTTGTATACAAATTTTCGTGTGGCCTCGAAATGTAGATAAATAAAAGTATAATTCTGTGGTTTGTTTCTNTGAATCTAAATTTGAATTCATAATTGCCATAATTCAAAATCAAGCCGTAATTATGAATGATCAGTCAAATCATATGGTTAATATAGATAACTCTGGATATAAGTAATCACATATATACACATCAGATGCCATAATATCACCAGCACCGCATGTTTGTCCAGAATTAGGCTAGCTTGCTACAATTAGCTACAACAGGCTAACTAAACAGAACCAACTACTGTATGCTTGTCTAAAATTGGCTAGCTAGCCAACATCTTGGCAAACATGTTGCTGTAGAAATCTGCATCCTTATTGATTTCCATGATCTTTTCTTTCAGTATTGTATGTCAACTTCACATCCCTGTAAGTTGCCGCAGCATCAAAATCAAATTGACAGCGTAACTTTCTCAGTATCAAAGTAAGTAAGTAGCAGCGACATCAAAATCAAATTGACAGTATAACCTTCTCAGTATCAAATTAAGGTTTAGATAATAAACATTTCTATGGAACTTGCCTGTTTTCAGGATCGATTTCTATTGACTTCGTAATGTCAACCTCTTCTAACTCCAGGTCAGCAAGATAAGTGTAAGCTTGGGCCCTTTTATAAGAAGCATTGACATTTTTGCTGTCTACTTCCGGAACCTATAAAGAAAAAACGACATATTAGGAATACCAAGTACACTCTTATTAGGAATTCCAAAGTTTTTTATGGTACACTCTTGCAGAATAAGTGGTAAAGGTACCTTGGTGCAAACCATATATTACATCCCTTTTTTATATCGACATACTGTCCATCATGCATGCAACTTTCATGTGGCACACCTATTTATAATTTCTATTTTATCAATGACGGTAATCTCTCATAAGTTTTTTATAGTCAAAATCAGAGAAGCATTTATCACTGTTTTCATGCAATTTATTTGTATACAAATTTTCGTGTGGCCTCGAAATGTAGATAAATAAAAGTATAATTCTGTGGTTTGTTTCTTTTCTGTCATTTTACTATTTACACTCATTTTCACCGGGCATACTAATAAATAAGATGAAAAAACGTGCATTATTGTTGTTTCCTACCCATTTTTGTTGGTAAAAAGAGGGTCGGCTTCATCAGTTTTGCAAACATCAGAGTATCATGTGTACATACCTATACCCAATACTTCATTTATCTGTAGCTCACATTGGAAGTAAATGAGACGGTCTTATTTTTCCTAATTTTTATGACATTCTTACTCCAAAGCCAATGACACAAACTTGCCACTTAACCCAGACAAACTTATTTGTGTAGTTCTCAGTTCAGAAATGATCATTCACGTGTAAATATGAAGAGGAGCTTTCAAGTATTTAGTCTATAGACCGTAAAACCCTCTGATTCACCTAATTAAGTTAAAGGGAATTAGCATACATAAGAATACAAAAACAATTATATGAAGATAACTGGGGATATATACTTAATAGGCTCATCAATAAGAAGCCCGTAGGGCAAGACAAATACAAAATTAAACTTTAACCAGAAAAGTTTTCTACTAGCACAATGACCAACTTAGATTAGAAAAACGCAACTGAACATTGCACAATCTAATAAGGTACTCCCTCCGTCCATTAATATACGAGCGTTTTTTACACTAGCGTAGTGTCAAAAATGCGGTTATATTATAGGACGGAGGGAGTATTACTATATAATGGACATATTTACCATTCCAATATAAATAAAGTGCTACTACATGAAAGTTCTGAACCTGACTTACAGATGTTCTGGGATCCTGACCTTACTTTTCTATCTCTTGGAAAGTATACAGATCTAAAGGAAATCAGTCTGCACTCTGCACAAGGTCTGGAAACCAGGAACTATTCTTCAGTTACGGCTATCCCTAAAAAGATAACAATATCATCACTAAATTTTAAAAGTCGAGGTGATGGCTTTATCTCTCAAGAAGCAGAGGCCATGTGAATTTCACAACCTTTCACTCACATGAGCTCTAATAAAAGAAGCAACTGCAAAAGGCTTATAATCCTAAAATTGTAGTGCGTGGGAGCTCTCAAACTGTCCACGGCTAGTATGTAGCTAAAAACTGCGAATGAACCTCCCATGTGTTTGTACTACATGTAATTAGTTCCTAAAAAGATAGACCATCATCTGAATACAGCAGTCCAGTTGAACGCCTCATTTGGCTAAATAACTAACTCAAGGTCAAGACAATGGAGAATGGACACAACAATTTGTAGCAACAGCAAAAACGGTTCGCGCGCAAGCGTAGCAGTGTACTGAATCTGAGACCCTTATATTTAACGTGTATCAAACAAAAAGCTACAAATACAAGAAGAAATATGCAGTTTCACGTAGCCGGATGGGGCGTCACTCAAGATGGCAATGGGTCCACGAAACCCGCGTCCCGCGGGTTTTTACCCTATTAAAAGACGGGGATGGGCGTCTTTTCATCCTCGCGGGGCTGTTGTTGGGCACATTATACAACCCTACACGTTTTGTGGGTTTGCACCCGTTTCGGTAGTCCCCGAACCCGAAACCCGGCAAAATACATTTTTTTACCAAGCACTGATCCGGTGCGGCCCAACCCAAAGCTGCCGAGCCTGAGCGACCGAGCCCCCCACCCCAGTGTCGAAGGCCAAATCATCTTTGTTGCTGAAATGTGGTATCATGCTGCTGAAATACACTCTATATAGCTGTTGAACAATCTACTATTGTTTTTTGTTGAAATTTGCTCAAGTTATGCTGCTGAAATGTGTTTGTTTTGTTGCTGAAATGTTATTCTTTGTCGCCACTATGTTTATTTAAATATTTTCATTTTCTCATGGGTTCCCCGAAACCCGATGGGTTTAGGGAATGGGTGGAAAACTAGCCCCGCACACGGTGATGGGGACGGGGACGGGTTTATGATTTTCTCGTGGGGATGGGTTTGGGAAGGCAAAACCCGATGGGTTTCGTCCCTGTTGCCATCTTGAGGCGTCACGGTGTCATGGCCAGTGCGGAGGTGGAGCTGGGCCGGGCTTCATGAAGGTCATGTCGATGCCGGCGCTGTCATCCGAGCCGATCGGCCATCACCGCCACCTGTTGGGCGGCGCCGGCACATGTAGCCTTTCCTCCACGGCCTCAAATCTCCCTGTTCTCCATCCCTCCTGGAAGATGCATCACACACAAAAAGGAGTATGCCGTGAGATCCAGGATCTAGAGCGCAAGCTAAAGTGCTCCACCGCTCCTGACCAATAAGTGGAGGATGGGGTCGTGGATCTGGATCCACGGCGGCTGAGCATGGGGAGCAAGCAGAGGGGTGGGTATGGGGGGGGGGGGCGGTCGGTGGAAGAGAGGAGGCGGTGTAGGAGAGCAACTGTGAGAGGCCATGGGTGGTGGGATGGGCAGGGCCGGACCACGTGGGGCAAGACTGAGCACGGCCCGTGCAACGGTGGAGGACGGCTCGATGTCGACTGTGGACGCTTCGGGAGAAGGGGGAAAGTTTTGGCTTTCCTGGCGGCGCTTTGAGAAGGAAGCTTAACTACGCCGAAATTTTGCATTATGTCATGTTAGTATGTTTTTTGTGTGGGAAAAACTTCTGATCTATTCATCAATTGTCATGGTAGCACTATTAATTAAGACCAACATGACCAGCACAACTTAGCAACAACCGTTGCTGGCGAAGAGAAGCGTATATCATGATTCATGAATGAGTATCCAATAGATTACTCACGCCGTGTTTGTTTCATCATTGGAATGCACTGTTCGACTTTATAAATGAACTCGAGAGGTTTTTTGAGTCCAATTTCAAATAGATTTCTCTCCCTATTTTTGTTTCGTCTTCAAAATGCACTATCCGACTTAAAAAACCCACTTGAGATGTGCTTGAGTCTAATTTCGACATAGATTTATTATAGTGTTCTATATACGATTAAACACGCATTAGGTCCAGTTTTCAAAAAAAAACACACACACACACACACACACACAATTTCAATACATGATTTAATTTGTTCTAATTTTCTACGAACGCACTTTGTAAGCTATCAAAGGACGTGTCCTTTGCAAAAATTTACTTTTGAACACTAAAAAAAATAAAAAATCATAAAAAAATATTTTTTTCGTCAACAAGGACACTAAAATGCATGATGTACGGGAAAAATCTCTTCGTATTCGGACATCTAAGAAGCCCGTGGAGAAAAGTATAAAATTGGTCCAAATAGTGCGTCAACAGTATACTTTCTTAAAGCCCTCATTTTTTTTCATGAGAGCTACTTAAATGTCCAAACACCGCCAAATTTGGCACGGATATC
>LR880966.1:25971658-26003253 GCA_904067115.1 Aegilops sharonensis | reverse complement strand
GACCGAAAGCGGAAGCGTTATGACAACGCGGTTGATGTAGACGTACGTCTTCACGATCCGACTGATCCTAGCAACGAAGGTACGGCACCTCCACGATCTGCACACGTTCAGCTCGATGACGACCCATGAACCCTAGATCCTGCTGAGGTCGAGGGAGAGTTTCGTCAGCACGACGGCGTGGTGACGGTGATGATGAAGCTACCAGCGCAGGGCTTCGCCTAAGCACTGAAACGATATGACCGAGGTGGAAATCTGTGGAGGGGGCACTGCACACGGCTAAACAATCAACTTGTGTGTCTATGGGTGAGGGAGTCCTGGACTAAGGGGTCCTCGGACGTCTGGCCTGTTAGCCATGGGTCGGACTGATGGGCTATGAAGATGCGAAGACCGAAGACTGCATCCGTGTCCGGATGGGACTCTCCTTGGCGTGGAAGGCAAGCTTGACAACCGAATATGTAGACTCCTTTCCTTTGTAACCGACCTTGTGTAACCCTAGATCCTCCCGGTGCCTATATAAATCGGAGGACTTAGTCCGTAAATGGGAGATACTCATTACCATAGTCGTACAGGCTAGACTCATAGGGTTTAGCCATTACGATCTCGTGGTAGATCAACTCTTGTAATATTCATACTCATCAAGATCAATCAAGCAGGAAGTAGGGTATTACCTCCATAGAGAGGGCATGAACCTGGGTAAACATCGTGTCCCCTGTCTCCTGTTACCATCGACCTTAGACGCACAGTTCGGGACCGCCTACCCGAGATCCACCGGTTTTGACACCGACATTGGTGCTTTCATTGGGAGTTCCATTGTGCCGTCGATGAAAGGTTCGATGGCCCCTTCAATCGTCAACAATGACGCTGGCCAGGGAGAAATCTTCCTCCCCGGACAGATTTCTTGTTCGGCGGCTTCGCACTGCGGGCCACTCGTTTGGCCACCTGGAGCAGACCGAGAGCTATGCCCCTGGCCATCAGGTCAGGTGTGGGAGCTTGAATTTCGTTGCAGACATCCGTGGAGATTTGATCTTTGCTGGATTCGAGACCGCGGTGACCGCTCCTGGCCACCTTGACGAACATGACTTAAATCTGTCGTCAGGCCGCATCCAGGAGATACCTCCGGTGACCACTCTGGCCTTAGATCCAGAGCACACTGCGGCATCCAAGGATCGGAGGCTCGACCCCACCACGGAGGCCACAGACATCCGCGATTCCTTTGATTGGGGCAGGAGGTGGAGGCGGAGCACACCGCGGCCGTTGACGAGATGCCCGCATATATGGCTGAGGAGGAGGCTGTGGCGGCCGGTCGAATTGGCGTGCAGAACAATGCTGCCGAAAGCAAAGAGCTAGTCGGGAACGAAGGTATCACCACATCCGATGTCGCAATTGATCTGCAGGCGAGCCATCTATCTTTTTTGATTGCACAGCGGGGCCTCAATGAAAGCACCAGTGTCGGTACTAAAACCGGTGGATCTCGGATAGGTGGGCCGAGCTATGGATCTTGGATCAGTGGGTAACAAGAGACAAAGGAGATGATGTTCACGTAGGTTCGAGCCCTCTCGAGGACGTAAAACCTTACATCCTGCTTTGATTGTATTCATGATGATGTATCGAGTACAGGCTTGATCTACCTCGATATCGTATGTTGTGTTCTAACCCTATGGTGAGTAATTGTGATCGTGCCCCTACGAGCTAAACCCTTCGGCTTATATAGGCACTAGGGGTATCTAGGGTTACACATGGTCGGTTACCAACTAGGGAAACACACGCAGATAGCTGGAGCAATCATTGGGGTACACGTCAAGCCTTCGGCAGAGTCCTTGATCATGCCAGGGTTTGAGGCTTTCGGAGTCCTTTCCTATGAGATCGGTAGGCCATAAGGTCGGTCCATGGACTGTGGGTGAACTAGGTTGGTACCCCGTAGTCTAGGACACCCTCACCCCCCAACTCCCTGCGATGTAGGAGATCCCCTCACCAGCTTGTAAGGTCGGTCCATGGACTGTGGGCAAAAGCAATCGATATATCTAACGGCTAGCAACTTGACCGAGATGAGTTTATTAAATTTTTGACGATTTTGTTAACCAAACGTGCCATAACAGCCTGCTGCAAAGGAGTAAGTGGACCCCGACAATCAGCGTCGATGACCCGCATGGTTAAATACCCACATAAAATGTGGCAACTGACATGAAAAAAGGTGCGCTAATTAAATCCCACGTATCAATGAAAAACCTAAATGATCCACGTTGAAAATAGCGACGCAGCTAAGTGGACAACAGCAAGAATAGCGAACAAATGGAGAATAGACGTAGCAGGATTATCAACCATTGGGTACAGCTATACTAAACAATGGCTTCAGTCCTTTGCTAGTGTAAGTCTATAAGGGCCATGCCATATTTCATTGGGTTATAATATAAGAGCATCGCCAACGGCTGCACAAAAAATTCGCGCCTAATAAAAGTTATAGCAGGTCACTGTAGCACTTTTAATGCGCCGGGACCAACATTGCTTTATCAGGCGCCCAAAAGCGCGCGCCCAAAAAGTAGACTGTGCAAATTCTGAAGCGCGCGCAATCCGGAGCCCAAAATATGCTGCGCGCGATAGCGTTTTTCAGCGCGCGCGTAAAAACTTTTAGCGCTACAGAGCTGTTCGGCCCTAAAAAAAACGAACTTTTAGTGCGCGGAGTTTTTTTTGGGCGCCTGATGGAGTGCTCTAATAGACACGATTGATGCTCAACCAGGTCGCATTGGCAATTATTTAGTCTATTTAAAGATTGAAAGTATATATAATCAAAAGTGCATTCATAAATACATGCATGCTTGCACAGTCTCCCTCCCTCATTTAAGTGCATTGGGGGCAAGACTGAGCACGGCCCGTGCAACGGTGGAGGACGGCTCGATGTCGACTGTGGACGCTTCGGGAGAAGGGGGAAAGTTTTGGCTTTCCTGGCGGCGCTTTGAGAAGGAAGCTTAACTACGCCGAAATTTTGCATTATGTCATGTTAGTATGTTTTTTGTGTGGGAAAAACTTCTGATCTATTCATCAATTGTCATGGTAGCACTATTAATTAAGACCAACATGACCAGCACAACTTAGCAACAACCGTTGCTGGCGAAGAGAAGCGTATATCATGATTCATGAATGAGTATCCAATAGATTACTCACGCCGTGTTTGTTTCATCATTGGAATGCACTGTTCGACTTTATAAATGAACTCGAGAGGTTTTTTGAGTCCAATTTCAAATAGATTTCTCTCCCTATTTTTGTTTCGTCTTCAAAATGCACTATCCGACTTAAAAAACCCACTTGAGATGTGCTTGAGTCTAATTTCGACATAGATTTATTATAGTGTTCTATATACGATTAAACACGCATTAGGTCCAGTTTTCAAAAAAACACACACACACACACACACACACACAATTTCAATACATGATTTAATTTGTTCTAATTTTCTACGAACGCACTTTGTAAGCTATCAAAGGACGTGTCCTTTGCAAAAATTTACTTTTGAACACTAAAAAAAATAAAAAATCATAAAAAAATATTTTTTTCGTCAACAAGGACACTAAAATGCATGATGTACGGGAAAAATCTCTTCGTATTCGGACATCTAAGAAGCCCGTGGAGAAAAGTATAAAATTGGTCCAAATAGTGCGTCAACAGTATACTTTCTTAAAGCCCTCATTTTTTTTCATGAGAGCTACTTAAATGTCCAAACACCGCCAAATTTGGCACGGATATCACACAATCGAACATATTTCATGCCAAAAACATTCAGATTTTTAAAATTTTAATATTTATATAAGTTTACAGTTCATGCCAGGGAGCAGATGAGCTCCGGAGCCAAATCCCTGTGTCCATGTCCTATGTTGCTACTTTGGTCATCTTTGCATGCAACCGTAATAGCTTGATGCCTAGAACAATCTAAAGTAGTCCTTATTGGACCGGCCAGACAAACATTTGAGTAATAGTTTGGTGATGTTCCCTGTAGAGACGGTGATAGTTGGTATTCCTTGTCTCCATCCTCTGCTCACTGTAGGTTCTCCATTGTTGTTTCCCTGGTTTCCAGCAACAACGTTAGTATTATCAATCATTCCACGTTGGCAGGGCTCCAAGTAGACTATACTACCTCCGTCCGGAAAAGCTTGTGCCAAGCTTACCCCTCAAATGGATGTATCTAGCACTAATTTGGTGTAAGATACATCCATTCGAGGGACAAGCTTTTTTGGACGGAGGGAGTACATATCATCACCATGGTCATGCTGCAATAACTGGCTGTGTTCACTTGCCATGAAGGCGTCAAGATCATTGTGCACAACACTGCTGTATTGCGGCCACTCCTCGTCCATGGTGATCTGTTGTCATGAAAAAATTGTTTATTCCCCTATATAGAGTTAAAGGCAGCAGTAAACTAATATTAAAAAACAAACATGTAGAAGTGAAAAATGAAACCAAATAGAAGGAAACGTCATAGAAAACACTACATCTCCAAATACATTTAGGTTTCTGTGCCGATATTAGTCGAATGGTACTTCACTTTAAAAATAGTTTAAATTCATCCGTAGGAGACACCGATCTGGATGTAATCATGTAGACTTTAATTATGCTGTAGTTGACATAATTTCTTGACTTCACGATATTATATTCATGATTACCTTCAGCTGATTACTTCAAAAAAATTGAAACAAGTATGCCGTACATAGTAATGCAAAGAGATTACTTTCTCATCTCATCATGTTCTTTTCTTTTTATCGAGATAACTATACCTCTCTATACATACATTTGGATCTATCAACAGATTCCATATATGTGGTATATTTAGATAAGGAGGACCTACCTACAATAAAATAAGCACCAACTACTCCTACAAATTTTAGAAGTGAGATATTAAAATGTACTATATGTGAGAAATCATATCAACCATAAATAATAGCATGATAGGCACAATAATACAATCCGATCTATGAATATTATCAGATCTATGTTATCTCCTATATTTTACCTTTGGAAGATTAGCTTACTTTATAGCAAGATGCTAGCCATCTCTCAAGAAAAACGATGAAACACTACTTTCTACGTGTATCCACTCATTCCATCACACATGTCACGGAGTATCCGGGCCTAACTTTTGAAGTTAAAGATCAAGGTATGATTAGACTAAATCTGTACAAACATTACTTGATGAACGGTTTGAAGAAATACCGTTGACTTCGGTAGTCATCTTCCTTAGATATTCGATAGGCGATCAAGGTCAGGAAGATGTTTTGTTCCTACTGAGATATCAAACGCATTCGGCAAAGAATAGCCATGATCATCGGAATTTAAAGTCGTGGGGAACATGTGGAATTTAGGCTATAGGACCCATGATTAATGCAAGCAATAACTTGTATGAAAAGGCTCAGATATCATGGATTTTGACAATTGGGGCATAGCTTATATATTGGTTATAATTAAATCATTAAGCATATTTACAGAGTGAATATTGGGTTATTGATAAAAAATACATTATGTCATTTATTCAATAGAAAATAAGTGGTTCAGATTACTAATAGAAAAGAACGACTGAGATCCATAATATGTTTCTGATCTAGATGACATATATGGACATAAAGGGTTCTTCTGCCGATACTACATAGAGAGTATGTTTTTTTAAGGCACATTTTTCTGTCTATTCATCAAATGTGAAGGCAACACAATAGAGAACACCAACAATAACTTGCATCCAAATATATGGCTCACATGCCATGGATTCTGAATGTTGCCGCATGGCCCATTTATAGGGCATAATTAAGGCTCATCTATCTATCTATCTATCTATCTATTATATTGTTAAAACGATAGAAAATGAACGGTGATGATTTAATGCTCTAGAGTTAAATTATTTGAGCTTCCTAGATTTATCTCTGATATATATGCTAGACGTATACCGGTCGGTCAATCTGTACGTGAACCAAAGAAACAGGATTACACACCCTGTCAGTTGCCTAATAAAAAACGCCTAATCAAAAAGGCAAAGGAATAAGGAAAGGAGAGTCCTACACATACACGCAGGTGAATAATTTCCGTCACAAGGAGTCTGACAGAAGAGAAAAAGGATAAGATGAGTAGCACACATACACACAGTTGTCTGATTGATTTTCATTGGATGCATTATCAAGACATGCGGCGCCGCTCAACACAAGTAATTTAGGGCCAGACTCGAGACTGCGGTACATCCACAGCGCAATGATCCTCCGAACAACGTGGTTAGATTTCTCCATGTCGTTTAGATGTATCCATCTTAGCCTATCTTCATAGCTTGCTAAGTAGATAACAATCACCTTTAATGTGCAGTGTTATATTGTTAAATCATTTAGTTCCCATCGAAATTCATATGTACATTACCAATAAACAAACATGTTTTGAATTTTGAAGGCAACAACAATATGGCGTCCAAGAATTTGTGACTTTGAGATTATAGCGAGAATAATGAGGAATATAGTGAGTGTGAAGAATATAGTGAGTCCGGTCTTAACAAACATGTATATTTTTAAATATTTGTAAATATATCGTCGTCCATAGCTAAATGCTACCTTCTTGGTCATTTATTTAAGTGGACGCGACAAGGGAGCACACGTGTGCTCCCTAGCATTCCGGAGCACACACCCAAAAAAGGTAAGTTTTTGTCCTAATGATATGATGCTTCCACTTGAAAAAAAAGATTTTGTCCCATGTGTAATTATTTTGTGTGTTCAGTTTTTTAAAAAAGTCATAACTTTTGAACGGAGCATCAAAATTAAGATTCGTTTTCACCGTTAGATCCCTGGCGACGAGCTCTTCAAAACTAGATCCCATATCGATATGTTTCGACGAACTTTTTTTCTTCAGGCAACTTTGGTGTCACGGGGAGGCAACTTATGTACTATTGTAGGCAACTTTCGGTTAGGGTGTGCATCATGGTCACCTATCATTCCGGATGTTCTTTTGAGTTGGTTATGATGACTACCAAATTGCCTAGCATCACCTGTAAGTTGCCTACCATGACTAGCTATCAACTTTGCTGCTATATGAAGCACTTATTGCTAGGTTGCCTATCATGACTACGTATCGACTCAATGCTCTTATAAAGTTGGCTATCAGGATTGTCAAGTTGCCTGGTGTCACCTATGAAGTTGCTTTTGTTGAACTTATCTTCTCAAGCAACTTTTTTGCCACAGAGAGGCAACTTTTGAACTACAGTAGGCAACTTTCATCCCTAATGTTCTTTTGAGTTGGTTACAATGACTACCAAATTGCCCTAACATGACATATAAGTTGCCTAGCGTCAACTATGAAGTTGCTTTCGACGATCTTTTTTTTCTCAAGCAAGTTTGGTGCAACGGAGAGGCAACTTTTGGTTAGATTGTGTATCATAGTCATCTATCATCCTAATATTATTTTGAGTTAGCTATGAAGACTACGAAATTGCCTAGCATCACTTTTAAGTTGCCCACCATGACTACCTATCAAAGTTGTTGCTACGTGACCCACCTTGTTTCTTATCAGGACTACCTATTATCAACTCAATGCTCTTATAAAGATGGCTTTCATGACCTCAAGTTGCTTAGGTAGCCAATGAAATTGCTTCTGATGATTTCTCAAGCAACTTCATGCCACGGAGAGGCAACTTTTTTATTACAGTAAGCAACTTTCGCCTAGGTTGTGTATCATGGTCACCTATCATCAAAATGTTCTTTTGAAGTGGCTACAATGACTACCAAGTTGCCTACCATCACCTATAAGTTGCCTACCAAGCTGCCTACCATCACGTGTAAGTTTCCTACCATGACTACCTATTAACTTTGTTTCTACATAACACACCTCGTCGCTAGGTTGCCTATGATGGCTACGTATCAAATCAATGCTTTTATAAGTTGGCTATCATGAACCTCAACTTGCCTAGCGCCTCCTATGAAGTTTCTTTTGATGAACTTTTTTTCTTGTCAGATATACAACTTTGGTGGATGGGAAGGCAACTTTTGAAATAAGGTAAGCAACTTTCGGTTGGGTTATGTATCATGGTCGCCTATCAGCCCAATGTTCTTTTGAGTTGCCTAATATGACTAACAAGTTGTCTAGCATCACATGTAAGTTGCCTGCCATGACTACTTATCAACTTTGGTGATACATAAAGCACTTTATTGCAATGTTGCCTATAGTGACTACCTGTCAACTCAGTGCTCCCATAAGTTGCCTATTATTACTGTCAAGTTGACTAGCATCACATATTAAGTTGCCTTCTACAAACTATTTTTTCAAGCAATTTTGATGCTATGATGAGCAATTTTGGTGCTACAAGAAGCAAATTTGTTGTCAAGTTGCCTATTACGACTATATTAAACTAATGATTTTCTAATATGGCTATCATGACTCTCAAAATGTGCTTCTCCAGGCAACTAGCTAGTAAACGTTGGCCACAGGATCAGAATGATCAACCGTAATGTGGGCGAGGCGGCGGTCGGGGCATGCTGGGGGCGGGGGGAGGGGGTCGAGGACCATAACGGTGAGTTGTCCGTCACAGAGCACGGAACGGGCAAAAGGTGTAGCTTACCTGACAAGACGACTTTGCGGTGCCATGTATACAGAGCAAAGCAATGACCAGAGCCAAAAGGGGCAAGAACGAGCAGCTAGCTAGCTAGCTTGGCCCTTTAATGGTGGAAGAATGAGCATCTCCTCAAGCAAAACCGCACGTCCAGGCAGAGGTAACGTGGCTCAATATGGGGCCTCCTCCATGCTGGGGCTGACGAGCCGCATCGACCGACCCAAAAACCGATGAGGATGTTATCGCCATCAATCCAAAAACATGGCCACAAATTATGACGAAATGTGAAAAAGGAAAAATAACAGACATCACAGTTCCATGTTAAAACCTAGCATCTCAGTACCAAAAACTAACAAAGAAAACATCTACTCGTGCCCCTCTACCAGGCAACTCATGCCCCTTTGCAGGCAAGTTCTCTGAAATATGATAGGGCATCCGCATATCTGGCAACTCGTGCCCCTGTGCAGGCAAGTTCATGTCCCGTGCTGAATCGGTGATTGATGGACCCCTGTTGGTTTTGCACCGGTGAAGTGTAGATGCTTCTGTTTTTTCTCTGTTCTTCAAGTAACAGTAGCACTGAAGCAAGTAAGAGAGAGTGGAGATAAAGTGTTGTTGTAATTGCAGCTGTCAGTTGGCTGAAAGCCTAATATAACTTGTAGTAAAACGTCCAATAAAATTCTGACATAGAGTAGTGCAGTGCATCAAAATGAAAGCACAACAATGTGATCTCAGACTTGAAATGCACCATTAATCTGCAGATTATTGTTCCTACAGGACAGTACCATGTTAATAGGGGATGCACCGTAAGGTAAGTACAGAAGACAAAATGACCAAAGTTTGTCGAATCTCAGCAGAGAAGACCGTATCTCACATATGTACATCAACCACGCACACAACACGCATCAATTTCACAAAGATCCATGGATGTCGTGCACTAGAGGCAGAGAGAGATGGTACCTCACACGCGTCTTGCATGTAGCACACAAGCAGAATCATCTCAAATGCGCCGGTCTTTGCTCTTCTCAATGGAGATTATGAAGTCACCACCGAATGATCGATCCGATTTTTGCTCTGCTCGACGGATCCCGCCGCACCCGTGTCCTGAATGAAGCTGCCGCAGGCCGTCCTTCCTGCTCCACCCTGTCCCATCCTCGACGTTGAGCCACGATGCATCTGGCCGCGGTGCCCATTCGCTTCACTCCTAGCCTCCAGTATCAACGGATCCGGAGGGAGGCGACCTCCTACCTGCAGGTGCCCTTCCAAGAACTCTCTCCGGCGGTCGTTTCTCCGGCGGTCGCGATTTCCACAATAAGTCCACCGCAGCGTCACCGGCGACCTGCGTTCCGCACCAAACTCCACCTTCCGCAGACACGCCGCGCGCACCACCGCAGCCTCGCGCTCCTCCGATGCGCGCACCACCGCAGCCCGGCACTCATTTAGTCGCGCGTACACCGCAGCCCGGCGCTCCTTCAGCCGCGCGCGCGCAGACAACCGAAAGCCAGGCCCTCCTCAACCGAGCGCGCACGCACCACCGAAGCACCCGCCCTCCTCCGTCGCGCGCACACGAGGCCCGCGCCACGACCTCCGCTTTCTACGGTAGCGTGCATATGTGGCGAGCGAGGAGGAAAGGAGGCGAGGAGGGCGAGAGAGGATTGGGAGAGACAGCGGCGCTCTCGGCCCCACCCATGCGATATCGTGTCGTGGGCGAACGACGAACGGTCCCGACAACAAAACACCTGGTCGCGATCGCGCGCCTACGCCTCTCATCGGACGGCTGTCCACGCGAGTGCTCGCGACGGCAAACGAGCAGCCGTGCACTTTTTAGCATTTAGGTTTATTTAAGGGTGATGACAATTCATACTACATAGAAGAATCTGATAAACATCCCCCCGTAAAATATTAACCTAAAGTTCTACTCCCTCCGTTCCTAAATATATGTCTTTGGAGAGATCTCACTATGGACCACATATATATGGAGCGAAATGAGTGAATCTACACTCTAAAATGCATCTAAATACATCTGTATATGGTCCATAGTGAAACCTCTGCAAAGACTTATATTTAGGAACAGAGGGAGTATATATGTATTTGACAACTTTGCAGTTATAGAATCTACCAAATATTACAAGGTGACAACCAAAAGAACTAATGAAATTATTACTTTTAAGCACATTTATAATATATACCGTAAATGATGCCAAAGGTTTATCCGATAAGTTCGCTGCCAATAATACATTAAAAAATTAGCAAATTTAGCTAATATACACCGATAAGTAGAAAGTCCATGTACGTCACGTGCAGTGACACAAATCCACCATAAGTACGTGCATGCATGCACATGACGTAAGGGATTTGCAAGCTGCCCTCTAGATCTCAAACGTTTTTCCAATTGCATCAGGTGTGTACCTCTGCTTTCTAATCATAAAACTATCTGATCACACAATATTTGTTAGTATCAAACACTGTATCACCAATCAAAAGTTCTCATTTTCTCTTTGCCAGACCCTGCATATATTATTGCATAGACATCCATCAGTTCGTGTGGGAGAGTACAATCAGCGTGAGCCGTGCGGAAAGGAATTAAAACACGACCAAATGGCGAGCAAACAAAGAGGAAACCTTCAGTATATAATGCAAGGGAGGTGAGCAAAACACTAAATATAGAGGTACCCAAATATCCATGCCACAAAAGTGTGAACTCTTTTTACACCCATATTAGTAGTTCAATATAAATATGATTTTTGAACTAAAAATAAATGACAGCGGATAAATGCCAACTAATTGACATGGTTTTAATGTATAGTACATAGGAGAAAATGATGTTCGCATGAATCAGAAAACACAACAACTAGAAAATACTTATATTTAACTACTGGGAAAATATATTAAAAAGCTGCTGCCATAAAGACAGATAGAAAGAGGAATGTAAGTGTCGTTGGAAACTGGAGAATACTATGAATCACCATGGCTTCGTGTAAAAGGCGCCTGCCGTGACACCAAAATATTAACCAACATTAACCCACTACACTTGGAAGGAATGTTTTTCGCAAAAAAAGTACCATGTTTTACTCAAGCTGTTCATTTTTATTCATATAGGTGTGAACTATATCAGATGAAATAGATAAAGGCGAGATCAAATAATTGGCTAACCATACTAGTTATATACTCCATCTGTATCAAAACATAAGACACTTTTTGACACTAGCATAGTGTCAAAGAGCGTCTTATATGTTGATACAGAGGGAGTATATAGTAAATCTAGCTGTGTAAATGGGCAGGTCACACATTCCTTTTTAAGACTTATTTTTTTTATTCCTAAAAAATTGGAGACGCATAAAATACACAAAAATGTCTGATGTACAAAAATTAGGATTGTAGAAAATTATAAACATTTAAATGCTTGCACTATTTAGCCTGCAATAAAATGCCACCGCAAGAACATGTGTGTTTTTCATTTGTCTGCAAAGTCACAAGTAGAGTTGTTTCATGGTCCAAGCTGAAAGGCATACTTTTCAACAGGGCTATCCATCTAGGTGATGCATAGCAACGAGAGGGGAGAGTGCTATCCATGTACCCTCGTAGACCGAAAGCGGAAGCGTTATGACAACGCGGTTGATGTAGACGTACGTCTTCACGATCCGACTGATCCTAGCAACGAAGGTACGGCACCTCCACGATCTGCACACGTTCAGCTCGATGACGACCCATGAACCCTAGATCCTGCTGAGGTCGAGGGAGAGTTTCGTCAGCACGACGGCGTGGTGACGGTGNGAACCCTAGATCCTGCTGAGGTCGAGGGAGAGTTTCGTCAGCACGACGGCGTGGTGACGGTGATGATGAAGCTACCAGCGCAGGGCTTCGCCTAAGCACTGAAACGATATGACCGAGGTGGAAATCTGTGGAGGGGGCACTGCACACGGCTAAACAATCAACTTGTGTGTCTATGGGTGAGGGAGTCCTGGACTAAGGGGTCCTCGGACGTCTGGCCTGTTAGCCATGGGTCGGACTGATGGGCTATGAAGATGCGAAGACCGAAGACTGCACCCGTGTCCGGATGGGACTCTCCTTGGCGTGGAAGGCAAGCTTGACAACCGAATATGTAGACTCCTTTCCTTTGTAACCGACCTTGTGTAACCCTAGATCCTCCCGGTGCCTATATAAATCGGAGGACTTAGTCCGTAAATGGGAGATACTCATTACCATAGTCGTACAGGCTAGACTCATAGGGTATAGCCATTACGATCTCGTGGTAGATCAACTCTTGTAATACTCATACTCATCAAGATCAATCAAGCAGGAAGTAGGGTATTACCTCCATAGAGAGGGCATGAACCTGGGTAAACATCGTGTCCCCTGTCTCCTGTTACCATCGACCTTAGACGCACAGTTCGGGACCGCCTACCCGAGATCCACCGGTTTTGACACCGACATTGGTGCTTTCATTGGGAGTTCCATTGTGCCGTCGATGAAAGGTTCGATGGCCCCTTCAATCGTCAACAATGACGCTGGCCAGGGAAAAATCTTCCTCCCCGGACAGATTTCTTGTTCGGCGGCTTCGCACTGCGGGCCACTCGTTTGGCCACCTGGAGCAGACCGAGAGCTATGCCCCTGGCCATCAGGTCAGGTTTGGGAGCTTGAATTTCGTTGCAGACATCCGTGGAGATTTGATCTTTGCTGGATTCGAGACCGCGGTGACCGCTCCTGGCCACCTTGACGAACATGACTTAAATCTGTCGTCAGGCCGCATCCAGGAGATACCTCCGGTGACCACTCTGGCCTTAGATCCAGAGCACACTGCGGCATCCAAGGATCGGAGGCTCGACCCCACCACGGAGGCCACAGACATCCGCGATTCCTTTGATTGGGGCAGGAGGTGGAGGCGGAGCACACCGCGGCCGTTGACGAGATGCTCGCATATATGGCTGAGGAGGAGGCTGTGGCGGCCGGTCGAATTGGCGTGCAGAACAATGCTGCCGAAAGCAAAGAGCTAGTCGGGAACGAAGGTATCACCACATCCGATGTCGCAATTGATCTGCAGGCGAGCCATCTATCTTTTTTGATTGCACAGCGGGGCCTCAATGAAAGCACCAGTGTCGGTACTAAAACCGGTGGATCTCGGATAGGTGGGCCGAGCTATGGATCTTGGATCAGTGGGTAACAAGAGACAAAGGAGATGATGTTCACGTAGGTTCGAGCCCTCTCGAGGACGTAAAACCTTACATCCTGCTTTGATTGTATTCATGATGATGTATCGAGTACAGGCTTGATCTACCTCGATATCGTATGTTGTGTTCTAACCCTATGGTGAGTANGCGAGCCATCTATCTTTTTTGATTGCACAGCGGGGCCTCAATGAAAGCACCAGTGTCGGTACTAAAACCGGTGGATCTCGGATAGGTGGGCCGAGCTATGGATCTTGGATCAGTGGGTAACAAGAGACAAAGGAGATGATGTTCACGTAGGTTCGAGCCCTCTCGAGGACGTAAAACCTTACATCCTGCTTTGATTGTATTCATGATGATGTATCGAGTACAGGCTTGATCTACCTCGATATCGTATGTTGTGTTCTAACCCTATGGTGAGTAATTGTGATCGTGCCCCTACGAGCTAAACCCTTCGGCTTATATAGGCACTAGGGGTATCTAGGGTTACACATGGTCGGTTACCAACTAGGGAAACACACGCAGATAGCTGGAGCAATCATTGGGGTACACGTCAAGCCTTCGGCAGAGTCCTTGATCATGCCAGGGTTTGAGGCTTTCGGAGTCCTTTCCTATGAGATCGGTAGGCCATAAGGTCGGTCCATGGACTGTGGGTGAACTAGGTTGGTACCCCGTAGTCTAGGACACCCTCACCCCCCAACTCCCTGCGATGTAGGAGATCCCCTCACCAGCTTGTAAGGTCGGTCCATGGACTGTGGGCAAAAGCAATCGATATATCTAACGGCTAGCAACTTGACCGAGATGAGTTTATTAAATTTTTGACGATTTTGTTAACCAAACGTGCCATAACAGCCTGCTGCAAAGGAGTAAGTGGACCCCGACAATCAGCGTCGATGACCCGCATGGTTAAATACCCACATAAAATGTGGCAACTGACATGAAAAAAGGTGCGCTAATTAAATCCCACGTATCAATGAAAAACCTAAATGATCCACGTTGAAAATAGCGACGCAGCTAAGTGGACAACAGCAAGAATAGCGAACAAATGGAGAATAGACGTAGCAGGATTATCAACCATTGGGTACAGCTATACTAAACAATGGCTTCAGTCCTTTGCTAGTGTAAGTCTATAAGGGCCATGCCATATTTCATTGGGTTATAATATAAGAGCATCGCCAACGGCTGCACAAAAAATTCGCGCCTAATAAAAGTTATAGCAGGTCACTGTAGCACTTTTAATGCGCCGGGACCAACATTGCTTTATCAGGCGCCCAAAAGCGCGCGCCCAAAAAGTAGACTGTGCAAATTCTGAAGCGCGCGCAATCCGGAGCCCAAAATATGCTGCGCGCGATAGCGTTTTTCAGCGCGCGCGTAAAAACTTTTAGCGCTACAGAGCTGTTCGGCCCTAAAAAAAACGAACTTTTAGTGCGCGGAGTTTTTTTTGGGCGCCTGATGGAGTGCTCTAATAGACACGATTGATGCTCAACCAGGTCGCATTGGCAATTATTTAGTCTATTTAAAGATTGAAAGTATATATAATCAAAAGTGCATTCATAAATACATGCATGCTTGCACAGTCTCCCTCCCTCATTTAAGTGCATTGGGGGCAAGACTGAGCACGGCCCGTGCAACGGTGGAGGACGGCTCGATGTCGACTGTGGACGCTTCGGGAGAAGGGGGAAAGTTTTGGCTTTCCTGGCGGCGCTTTGAGAAGGAAGCTTAACTACGCCGAAATTTTGCATTATGTCATGTTAGTATGTTTTTTGTGTGGGAAAAACTTCTGATCTATTCATCAATTGTCATGGTAGCACTATTAATTAAGACCAACATGACCAGCACAACTTAGCAACAACCGTTGCTGGCGAAGAGAAGCGTATATCATGATTCATGAATGAGTATCCAATAGATTACTCACGCCGTGTTTGTTTCATCATTGGAATGCACTGTTCGACTTTATAAATGAACTCGAGAGGTTTTTTGAGTCCAATTTCAAATAGATTTCTCTCCCTATTTTTGTTTCGTCTTCAAAATGCACTATCCGACTTAAAAAACCCACTTGAGATGTGCTTGAGTCTAATTTCGACATAGATTTATTATAGTGTTCTATATACGATTAAACACGCATTAGGTCCAGTTTTCAAAAAAACACACACACACACACACACACACACAATTTCAATACATGATTTAATTTGTTCTAATTTTCTACGAACGCACTTTGTAAGCTATCAAAGGACGTGTCCTTTGCAAAAATTTACTTTTGAACACTAAAAAAAATAAAAAATCATAAAAAAATATTTTTTTCGTCAACAAGGACACTAAAATGCATGATGTACGGGAAAAATCTCTTCGTATTCGGACATCTAAGAAGCCCGTGGAGAAAAGTATAAAATTGGTCCAAATAGTGCGTCAACAGTATACTTTCTTAAAGCCCTCATTTTTTTTCATGAGAGCTACTTAAATGTCCAAACACCGCCAAATTTGGCACGGATATCACACAATCGAACATATTTCATGCCAAAAACATTCAGATTTTTAAAATTTTAATATTTATATAAGTTTACAGTTCATGCCAGGGAGCAGATGAGCTCCGGAGCCAAATCCCTGTGTCCATGTCCTATGTTGCTACTTTGGTCATCTTTGCATGCAACCGTAATAGCTTGATGCCTAGAACAATCTAAAGTAGTCCTTATTGGACCGGCCAGACAAACATTTGAGTAATAGTTTGGTGATGTTCCCTGTAGAGACGGTGATAGTTGGTATTCCTTGTCTCCATCCTCTGCTCACTGTAGGTTCTCCATTGTTGTTTCCCTGGTTTCCAGCAACAACGTTAGTATTATCAATCATTCCACGTTGGCAGGGCTCCAAGTAGACTATACTACCTCCGTCCGGAAAAGCTTGTGCCAAGCTTACCCCTCAAATGGATGTATCTAGCACTAATTTGGTGTAAGATACATCCATTCGAGGGACAAGCTTTTTTGGACGGAGGGAGTACATATCATCACCATGGTCATGCTGCAATAACTGGCTGTGTTCACTTGCCATGAAGGCGTCAAGATCATTGTGCACAACACTGCTGTATTGCGGCCACTCCTCGTCCATGGTGATCTGTTGTCATGAAAAAATTGTTTATTCCCCTATATAGAGTTAAAGGCAGCAGTAAACTAATATTAAAAAACAAACATGTAGAAGTGAAAAATGAAACCAAATAGAAGGAAACGTCATAGAAAACACTACATCTCCAAATACATTTAGGTTTCTGTGCCGATATTAGTCGAATGGTACTTCACTTTAAAAATAGTTTAAATTCATCCGTAGGAGACACCGATCTGGATGTAATCATGTAGACTTTAATTATGCTGTAGTTGACATAATTTCTTGACTTCACGATATTATATTCATGATTACCTTCAGCTGATTACTTCAAAAAAATTGAAACAAGTATGCCGTACATAGTAATGCAAAGAGATTACTTTCTCATCTCATCATGTTCTTTTCTTTTTATCGAGATAACTATACCTCTCTATACATACATTTGGATCTATCAACAGATTCCATATATGTGGTATATTTAGATAAGGAGGACCTACCTACAATAAAATAAGCACCAACTACTCCTACAAATTTTAGAAGTGAGATATTAAAATGTACTATATGTGAGAAATCATATCAACCATAAATAATAGCATGATAGGCACAATAATACAATCCGATCTATGAATATTATCAGATCTATGTTATCTCCTATATTTTACCTTTGGAAGATTAGCTTACTTTATAGCAAGATGCTAGCCATCTCTCAAGAAAAACGATGAAACACTACTTTCTACGTGTATCCACTCATTCCATCACACATGTCACGGAGTATCCGGGCCTAACTTTTGAAGTTAAAGATCAAGGTATGATTAGACTAAATCTGTACAAACATTACTTGATGAACGGTTTGAAGAAATACCGTTGACTTCGGTAGTCATCTTCCTTAGATATTCGATAGGCGATCAAGGTCAGGAAGATGTTTTGTTCCTACTGAGATATCAAACGCATTCGGCAAAGAATAGCCATGATCATCGGAATTTAAAGTCGTGGGGAACATGTGGAATTTAGGCTATAGGACCCATGATTAATGCAAGCAATAACTTGTATGAAAAGGCTCAGATATCATGGATTTTGACAATTGGGGCATAGCTTATATATTGGTTATAATTAAATCATTAAGCATATTTACAGAGTGAATATTGGGTTATTGATAAAAAATACATTATGTCATTTATTCAATAGAAAATAAGTGGTTCAGATTACTAATAGAAAAGAACGACTGAGATCCATAATATGTTTCTGATCTAGATGACATATATGGACATAAAGGGTTCTTCTGCCGATACTACATAGAGAGTATGTTTTTTTAAGGCACATTTTTCTGTCTATTCATCAAATGTGAAGGCAACACAATAGAGAACACCAACAATAACTTGCATCCAAATATATGGCTCACATGCCATGGATTCTGAATGTTGCCGCATGGCCCATTTATAGGGCATAATTAAGGCTCATCTATCTATCTATCTATCTATCTATTATATTGTTAAAACGATAGAAAATGAACGGTGATGATTTAATGCTCTAGAGTTAAATTATTTGAGCTTCCTAGATTTATCTCTGATATATATGCTAGACGTATACCGGTCGGTCAATCTGTACGTGAACCAAAGAAACAGGATTACACACCCTGTCAGTTGCCTAATAAAAAACGCCTAATCAAAAAGGCAAAGGAATAAGGAAAGGAGAGTCCTACACATACACGCAGGTGAATAATTTCCGTCACAAGGAGTCTGACAGAAGAGAAAAAGGATAAGATGAGTAGCACACATACACACAGTTGTCTGATTGATTTTCATTGGATGCATTATCAAGACATGCGGCGCCGCTCAACACAAGTAATTTAGGGCCAGACTCGAGACTGCGGTACATCCACAGCGCAATGATCCTCCGAACAACGTGGTTAGATTTCTCCATGTCGTTTAGATGTATCCATCTTAGCCTATCTTCATAGCTTGCTAAGTAGATAACAATCACCTTTAATGTGCAGTGTTATATTGTTAAATCATTTAGTTCCCATCGAAATTCATATGTACATTACCAATAAACAAACATGTTTTGAATTTTGAAGGCAACAACAATATGGCGTCCAAGAATTTGTGACTTTGAGATTATAGCGAGAATAATGAGGAATATAGTGAGTGTGAAGAATATAGTGAGTCCGGTCTTAACAAACATGTATATTTTTAAATATTTGTAAATATATCGTCGTCCATAGCTAAATGCTACCTTCTTGGTCATTTATTTAAGTGGACGCGACAAGGGAGCACACGTGTGCTCCCTAGCATTCCGGAGCACACACCCAAAAAAGGTAAGTTTTTGTCCTAATGATATGATGCTTCCACTTGAAAAAAAAGATTTTGTCCCATGTGTAATTATTTTGTGTGTTCAGTTTTTTAAAAAAGTCATAACTTTTGAACGGAGCATCAAAATTAAGATTCGTTTTCACCGTTAGATCCCTGGCGACGAGCTCTTCAAAACTAGATCCCATATCGATATGTTTCGACGAACTTTTTTTCTTCAGGCAACTTTGGTGTCACGGGGAGGCAACTTATGTACTATTGTAGGCAACTTTCGGTTAGGGTGTGCATCATGGTCACCTATCATTCCGGATGTTCTTTTGAGTTGGTTATGATGACTACCAAATTGCCTAGCATCACCTGTAAGTTGCCTACCATGACTAGCTATCAACTTTGCTGCTATATGAAGCACTTATTGCTAGGTTGCCTATCATGACTACGTATCGACTCAATGCTCTTATAAAGTTGGCTATCAGGATTGTCAAGTTGCCTGGTGTCACCTATGAAGTTGCTTTTGTTGAACTTATCTTCTCAAGCAACTTTTTTGCCACAGAGAGGCAACTTTTGAACTACAGTAGGCAACTTTCATCCCTAATGTTCTTTTGAGTTGGTTACAATGACTACCAAATTGCCCTAACATGACATATAAGTTGCCTAGCGTCAACTATGAAGTTGCTTTCGACGATCTTTTTTTTCTCAAGCAAGTTTGGTGCAACGGAGAGGCAACTTTTGGTTAGATTGTGTATCATAGTCATCTATCATCCTAATATTATTTTGAGTTAGCTATGAAGACTACGAAATTGCCTAGCATCACTTTTAAGTTGCCCACCATGACTACCTATCAAAGTTGTTGCTACGTGACCCACCTTGTTTCTTATCAGGACTACCTATTATCAACTCAATGCTCTTATAAAGATGGCTTTCATGACCTCAAGTTGCTTAGGTAGCCAATGAAATTGCTTCTGATGATTTCTCAAGCAACTTCATGCCACGGAGAGGCAACTTTTTTATTACAGTAAGCAACTTTCGCCTAGGTTGTGTATCATGGTCACCTATCATCAAAATGTTCTTTTGAAGTGGCTACAATGACTACCAAGTTGCCTACCATCACCTATAAGTTGCCTACCAAGCTGCCTACCATCACGTGTAAGTTTCCTACCATGACTACCTATTAACTTTGTTTCTACATAACACACCTCGTCGCTAGGTTGCCTATGATGGCTACGTATCAAATCAATGCTTTTATAAGTTGGCTATCATGAACCTCAACTTGCCTAGCGCCTCCTATGAAGTTTCTTTTGATGAACTTTTTTTCTTGTCAGATATACAACTTTGGTGGATGGGAAGGCAACTTTTGAAATAAGGTAAGCAACTTTCGGTTGGGTTATGTATCATGGTCGCCTATCAGCCCAATGTTCTTTTGAGTTGCCTAATATGACTAACAAGTTGTCTAGCATCACATGTAAGTTGCCTGCCATGACTACTTATCAACTTTGGTGATACATAAAGCACTTTATTGCAATGTTGCCTATAGTGACTACCTGTCAACTCAGTGCTCCCATAAGTTGCCTATTATTACTGTCAAGTTGACTAGCATCACATATTAAGTTGCCTTCTACAAACTATTTTTTCAAGCAATTTTGATGCTATGATGAGCAATTTTGGTGCTACAAGAAGCAAATTTGTTGTCAAGTTGCCTATTACGACTATATTAAACTAATGATTTTCTAATATGGCTATCATGACTCTCAAAATGTGCTTCTCCAGGCAACTAGCTAGTAAACGTTGGCCACAGGATCAGAATGATCAACCGTAATGTGGGCGAGGCGGCGGTCGGGGCATGCTGGGGGCGGGGGGAGGGGGTCGAGGACCATAACGGTGAGTTGTCCGTCACAGAGCACGGAACGGGCAAAAGGTGTAGCTTACCTGACAAGACGACTTTGCGGTGCCATGTATACAGAGCAAAGCAATGACCAGAGCCAAAAGGGGCAAGAACGAGCAGCTAGCTAGCTAGCTTGGCCCTTTAATGGTGGAAGAATGAGCATCTCCTCAAGCAAAACCGCACGTCCAGGCAGAGGTAACGTGGCTCAATATGGGGCCTCCTCCATGCTGGGGCTGACGAGCCGCATCGACCGACCCAAAAACCGATGAGGATGTTATCGCCATCAATCCAAAAACATGGCCACAAATTATGACGAAATGTGAAAAAGGAAAAATAACAGACATCACAGTTCCATGTTAAAACCTAGCATCTCAGTACCAAAAACTAACAAAGAAAACATCTACTCGTGCCCCTCTACCAGGCAACTCATGCCCCTTTGCAGGCAAGTTCTCTGAAATATGATAGGGCATCCGCATATCTGGCAACTCGTGCCCCTGTGCAGGCAAGTTCATGTCCCGTGCTGAATCGGTGATTGATGGACCCCTGTTGGTTTTGCACCGGTGAAGTGTAGATGCTTCTGTTTTTTCTCTGTTCTTCAAGTAACAGTAGCACTGAAGCAAGTAAGAGAGAGTGGAGATAAAGTGTTGTTGTAATTGCAGCTGTCAGTTGGCTGAAAGCCTAATATAACTTGTAGTAAAACGTCCAATAAAATTCTGACATAGAGTAGTGCAGTGCATCAAAATGAAAGCACAACAATGTGATCTCAGACTTGAAATGCACCATTAATCTGCAGATTATTGTTCCTACAGGACAGTACCATGTTAATAGGGGATGCACCGTAAGGTAAGTACAGAAGACAAAATGACCAAAGTTTGTCGAATCTCAGCAGAGAAGACCGTATCTCACATATGTACATCAACCACGCACACAACACGCATCAATTTCACAAAGATCCATGGATGTCGTGCACTAGAGGCAGAGAGAGATGGTACCTCACACGCGTCTTGCATGTAGCACACAAGCAGAATCATCTCAAATGCGCCGGTCTTTGCTCTTCTCAATGGAGATTATGAAGTCACCACCGAATGATCGATCCGATTTTTGCTCTGCTCGACGGATCCCGCCGCACCCGTGTCCTGAATGAAGCTGCCGCAGGCCGTCCTTCCTGCTCCACCCTGTCCCATCCTCGACGTTGAGCCACGATGCATCTGGCCGCGGTGCCCATTCGCTTCACTCCTAGCCTCCAGTATCAACGGATCCGGAGGGAGGCGACCTCCTACCTGCAGGTGCCCTTCCAAGAACTCTCTCCGGCGGTCGTTTCTCCGGCGGTCGCGATTTCCACAATAAGTCCACCGCAGCGTCACCGGCGACCTGCGTTCCGCACCAAACTCCACCTTCCGCAGACACGCCGCGCGCACCACCGCAGCCTCGCGCTCCTCCGATGCGCGCACCACCGCAGCCCGGCACTCATTTAGTCGCGCGTACACCGCAGCCCGGCGCTCCTTCAGCCGCGCGCGCGCAGACAACCGAAAGCCAGGCCCTCCTCAACCGAGCGCGCACGCACCACCGAAGCACCCGCCCTCCTCCGTCGCGCGCACACGAGGCCCGCGCCACGACCTCCGCTTTCTACGGTAGCGTGCATATGTGGCGAGCGAGGAGGAAAGGAGGCGAGGAGGGCGAGAGAGGATTGGGAGAGACAGCGGCGCTCTCGGCCCCACCCATGCGATATCGTGTCGTGGGCGAACGACGAACGGTCCCGACAACAAAACACCTGGTCGCGATCGCGCGCCTACGCCTCTCATCGGACGGCTGTCCACGCGAGTGCTCGCGACGGCAAACGAGCAGCCGTGCACTTTTTAGCATTTAGGTTTATTTAAGGGTGATGACAATTCATACTACATAGAAGAATCTGATAAACATCCCCCCGTAAAATATTAACCTAAAGTTCTACTCCCTCCGTTCCTAAATATATGTCTTTGGAGAGATCTCACTATGGACCACATATATATGGAGCGAAATGAGTGAATCTACACTCTAAAATGCATCTAAATACATCTGTATATGGTCCATAGTGAAACCTCTGCAAAGACTTATATTTAGGAACAGAGGGAGTATATATGTATTTGACAACTTTGCAGTTATAGAATCTACCAAATATTACAAGGTGACAACCAAAAGAACTAATGAAATTATTACTTTTAAGCACATTTATAATATATACCGTAAATGATGCCAAAGGTTTATCCGATAAGTTCGCTGCCAATAATACATTAAAAAATTAGCAAATTTAGCTAATATACACCGATAAGTAGAAAGTCCATGTACGTCACGTGCAGTGACACAAATCCACCATAAGTACGTGCATGCATGCACATGACGTAAGGGATTTGCAAGCTGCCCTCTAGATCTCAAACGTTTTTCCAATTGCATCAGGTGTGTACCTCTGCTTTCTAATCATAAAACTATCTGATCACACAATATTTGTTAGTATCAAACACTGTATCACCAATCAAAAGTTCTCATTTTCTCTTTGCCAGACCCTGCATATATTATTGCATAGACATCCATCAGTTCGTGTGGGAGAGTACAATCAGCGTGAGCCGTGCGGAAAGGAATTAAAACACGACCAAATGGCGAGCAAACAAAGAGGAAACCTTCAGTATATAATGCAAGGGAGGTGAGCAAAACACTAAATATAGAGGTACCCAAATATCCATGCCACAAAAGTGTGAACTCTTTTTACACCCATATTAGTAGTTCAATATAAATATGATTTTTGAACTAAAAATAAATGACAGCGGATAAATGCCAACTAATTGACATGGTTTTAATGTATAGTACATAGGAGAAAATGATGTTCGCATGAATCAGAAAACACAACAACTAGAAAATACTTATATTTAACTACTGGGAAAATATATTAAAAAGCTGCTGCCATAAAGACAGATAGAAAGAGGAATGTAAGTGTCGTTGGAAACTGGAGAATACTATGAATCACCATGGCTTCGTGTAAAAGGCGCCTGCCGTGACACCAAAATATTAACCAACATTAACCCACTACACTTGGAAGGAATGTTTTTCGCAAAAAAAGTACCATGTTTTACTCAAGCTGTTCATTTTTATTCATATAGGTGTGAACTATATCAGATGAAATAGATAAAGGCGAGATCAAATAATTGGCTAACCATACTAGTTATATACTCCATCTGTATCAAAACATAAGACACTTTTTGACACTAGCATAGTGTCAAAGAGCGTCTTATATGTTGATACAGAGGGAGTATATAGTAAATCTAGCTGTGTAAATGGGCAGGTCACACATTCCTTTTTAAGACTTATTTTTTTTATTCCTAAAAAATTGGAGACGCATAAAATACACAAAAATGTCTGATGTACAAAAATTATGATTGTAGAAAATTATAAACATTTAAATGCTTGCACTATTTAGCCTGCAATAAAATGCCACCGCAAGAACATGTGTGTTTTTCATTTGTCTGCAAAGTCACAAGTAGAGTTGTTTCATGGTCCAAGCTGAAAGGCATACTTTTCAACAGGGCTATCCATCTAGGTGATGCATAGCAACGAGAGGGGAGAGTGCTATCCATGTACCCTCGTAGACCGAAAGCGGAAGCGTTATGACAACGCGGTTGATGTAGACGTACGTCTTCACGATCCGACTGATCCTAGCAACGAAGGTACGGCACCTCCACGATCTGCACACGTTCAGCTCGATGACGACCCATGAACCCTAGATCCTGCTGAGGTCGAGGGAGAGTTTCGTCAGCACGACGGCGTGGTGACGGTGATGATGAAGCTACCAGCGCAGGGCTTCGCCTAAGCACTGAAACGATATGACCGAGGTGGAAATCTGTGGAGGGGGCACTGCACACGGCTAAACAATCAACTTGTGTGTCTATGGGTGAGGGAGTCCTGGACTAAGGGGTCCTCGGACGTCTGGCCTGTTAGCCATGGGTCGGACTGATGGGCTATGAAGATGCGAAGACCGAAGACTGCACCCGTGTCCGGATGGGACTCTCCTTGGCGTGGAAGGCAAGCTTGACAACCGAATATGTAGACTCCTTTCCTTTGTAACCGACCTTGTGTAACCCTAGATCCTCCCGGTGCCTATATAAATCGGAGGACTTAGTCCGTAAATGGGAGATACTCATTACCATAGTCGTACAGGCTAGACTCATAGGGTATAGCCATTACGATCTCGTGGTAGATCAACTCTTGTAATACTCATACTCATCAAGATCAATCAAGCAGGAAGTAGGGTATTACCTCCATAGAGAGGGCATGAACCTGGGTAAACATCGTGTCCCCTGTCTCCTGTTACCATCGACCTTAGACGCACAGTTCGGGACCGCCTACCCGAGATCCACCGGTTTTGACACCGACATTGGTGCTTTCATTGGGAGTTCCATTGTGCCGTCGATGAAAGGTTCGATGGCCCCTTCAATCGTCAACAATGACGCTGGCCAGGGAGAAATCTTCCTCCCCGGACAGATTTCTTGTTCGGCGGCTTCGCACTGCGGGCCACTCGTTTGGCCACCTGGAGCAGACCGAGAGCTATGCCCCTGGCCATCAGGTCAGGTGTGGGAGCTTGAATTTCGTTGCAGACATCCGTGGAGATTTGATCTTTGCTGGATTCGAGACCGCGGTGACCGCTCCTGGCCACCTTGACGAACATGACTTAAATCTGTCGTCAGGCCGCATCCAGGAGATACCTCCGGTGACCACTCTGGCCTTAGATCCAGAGCACACTGCGGCATCCAAGGATCGGAGGCTCGACCCCACCACGGAGGCCACAGACATCCGCGATTCCTTTGATTGGGGCAGGAGGTGGAGGCGGAGCACACCGCGGCCGTTGACGAGATGCCCGCATATATGGCTGAGGAGGAGGCTGTGGCGGCCGGTCGAATTGGCGTGCAGAACAATGCTGCCGAAAGCAAAGAGCTAGTCGGGAACGAAGGTATCACCACATCCGATGTCGCAATTGATCTGCAGGCGAGCCATCTATCTTTTTTGATTGCACAGCGGGGCCTCAATGAAAGCACCAGTGTCGGTACTAAAACCGGTGGATCTCGGATAGGTGGGCCGAGCTATGGATCTTGGATCAGTGGGTAACAAGAGACAAAGGAGATGATGTTCACGTAGGTTCGAGCCCTCTCGAGGACGTAAAACCTTACATCCTGCTTTGATTGTATTCATGATGATGTATCGAGTACAGGCTTGATCTACCTCGATATCGTATGTTGTGTTCTAACCCTATGGTGAGTAATTGTGATCGTGCCCCTACGAGCTAAACCCTTCGGCTTATATAGGCACTAGGGGTATCTAGGGTTACACATGGTCGGTTACCAACTAGGGAAACACACGCAGATAGCTGGAGCAATCATTGGGGTACACGTCAAGCCTTCGGCAGAGTCCTTGATCATGCCAGGGTTTGAGGCTTTCGGAGTCCTTTCCTATGAGATCGGTAGGCCATAAGGTCGGTCCATGGACTGTGGGTGAACTAGGTTGGTACCCCGTAGTCTAGGACACCCTCACCCCCCAACTCCCTGCGATGTAGGAGATCCCCTCACCAGCTTGTAAGGTCGGTCCATGGACTGTGGGCAAAAGCAATCGATATATCTAACGGCTAGCAACTTGACCGAGATGAGTTTATTAAATTTTTGACGATTTTGTTAACCAAACGTGCCATAACAGCCTGCTGCAAAGGAGTAAGTGGACCCCGACAATCAGCGTCGATGACCCGCATGGTTAAATACCCACATAAAATGTGGCAAGTGACATGAAAAAAGGTGCGCTAATTAAATCCCACGTATCAATGAAAAACCTAAATGATCCACGTTGAAAATAGCGACGCAGCTAAGTGGACAACAGCAAGAATAGCGAACAAATGGAGAATAGACGTAGCAGGATTATCAACCATTGGGTACAGCTATACTAAACAATGGCTTCAGTCCTTTGCTAGTGTAAGTCTATAAGGGCCATGCCATATTTCATTGGGTTATAATATAAGAGCATCGCCAACGGCTGCACAAAAAATTCGCGCCTAATAAAAGTTATAGCAGGTCACTGTAGCACTTTTAATGCGCCGGGACCAACATTGCTTTATCAGGCGCCCAAAAGCGCGCGCCCAAAAAGTAGACTGTGCAAATTCTGAAGCGCGCGCAATCCGGAGCCCAAAATATGCTGCGCGCGATAGCGTTTTTCAGCGCGCGCGTAAAAACTTTTAGCGCTACAGAGCTGTTCGGCCCTAAAAAAAACGAACTTTTAGTGCGCGGAGTTTTTTTTGGGCGCCTGATGGAGTGCTCTAATAGACACGATTGATGCTCAACCAGGTCGCATTGGCAATTATTTAGTCTATTTAAAGATTGAAAGTATATATAATCAAAAGTGCATTCATAAATACATGCATGCTTGCACAGTCTCCCTCCCTCATTTAAGTGCATAGGGGGCATTACGAAGACCAAAAGAGTACCATCTGCACGAAGGGGATTAGGCGCTAGACCTGTACATAGCGACCTACGAGGAATAGGATTGGTCCTCAACCAGCTTGTGTGCATGGCGTGCAAATCTCAAAGCAAAAGCAATCGTTATATCTAAGGAAAATGTTTAAATTAAGCCAGATCATAACTCTCTCCGTAAGCCACTCTTCCTGTGCTACACGTGGCGCTGTGAGGCCCGCCCACCACTCCAATCGCCTAGACCTTATCTTCTTGCACCAAACATATCTTCCACCAATTCTTTTCCTTTCCCTTCTCTTGTTCTAAGCAGCATCACCGCAGCGGAGGAGGTGACGGCCATCGGCCCATGGCTGTTTCATCCTCACGCCGTCGGGGCTGCAATAGAGCTTCACCGGAGCTGCATCGCAGCATCCCCGTGCTCCACCACAGATTCCGTTGTTGTCGCAGCTTCTACCGTGGCTGCCGCATGCCCCGCCGCAACATCCGCAGTCATCGCCGGCGATGCAATGAGTGCGCCCGTGGCTGCGATGGAGGGTCGACGAAGCTCCGCCGCGGCTGCAATGGAGCACCATTGGGGTCGTTCGAGCTTCACCATGGCTGCAATGGAACTCCACCAGAGCTGCAATGGAGCGCCACCGGGATGCAATGGAAGGTCGTCACGGGTCGTCGGAGCTTCGCCGCTGCTGCAATGGAGCGTAGTCGGGGTCCTCCGAGCTTCACCGCGGCTACAATGGAGCTCCATCAGAGTTGCAATGGAGCGTCGCCGGGGCTGCCATGCAGCTTCGCAGGCGCCGACGATGCTTCCATGGAGCTGCACTGGAGCTTCGTCGGGGTGTCATCACTGCTAATTTTCACTGCTAATGCATTATATGATTGGTTCTACGAGAAATTATATTTATATATATGCATAACGTGTACAATATGTAGTATCGTAAAATACCAGCAAATGAAAAAATTAAATGGAAAATACAAAACTAAAGGAAAAATAAATAATACAACCAAAACCCCTAAACCTTTTACTACCGGTTGGTATTACTAACCGGTATTAATGGTCTCCCCGCCCCTGGCGCTGGCTTGTGTCACGTGGTGGCCCTTTAGTGGCAGTTCGTGTTGAACCAGTACTGGGGGGGGGGGGGGGGGGGCTTTAGTCCCCACCCTCTAGTGCACATTCTAGTTGGTCCTAGTTGACTAATTAGAGCGATACCTAGCCACATATAATCCTCATAATTAGAAGCCCCGTGTGGTATCGAGGCTACTTATTAATTGATATATTTTTTTTATTCCAAAATTGCCGAAGAGCCTATCTATGAGTTGTGGTATCTAGCCTGATGAAGAAGGCTCTTATGAAATACGCCTTACCGCAAGGGGCTTCATCACCACCTGTGCGTACGGCGTGGACACGGACGGTCGCACACACTTCAGCTCGGTTGTGTAGAAGAACTTCCTCGTTAGCAAGAATCTTCGTGTTGGACATGCCATCGTAATTACTATCAGGAACACCCACCGCCATGGTTTGGGGATGATGGCCGTCGTCGATATCATCTAGAACTACATATGTGTGTGGCTGTATGACTACCACTAGTAGACTGCTATATGTTGTATGACTACCTAGTATTGCTTATCATATATGCTACTGTGTGAACCATATATGTGTGTGAGNCCGGTATTAATGGTCTCCCCGCCCCTGGCGCTGGCTTGTGTCACGTGGTGGCCCTTTAGTGGCAGTTCGTGTTGAACCAGTACTGGGGGAGGGGGGGGGGGGGCTTTAGTCCCCACCCTCTAGTGCACATTCTAGTTGGTCCTAGTTGACTAATTAGAGCGATACCTAGCCACATATAATCCTCATAATTAGAAGCCCCGTGTGGTATCGAGGCTACTTATTAATTGATATATTTTTTTTATTCCAAAATTGCCGAAGAGCCTATCTATGAGTTGTGGTATCTAGCCTGATGAAGAAGGCTCTTATGAAATACGCCTTACCGCAAGGGGCTTCATCACCACCTGTGCGTACGGCGTGGACACGGACGGTCGCACACACTTCAGCTCGGTTGTGTAGAAGAACTTCCTCGTTAGCAAGAATCTTCGTGTTGGACATGCCATCGTAATTACTATCAGGAACACCCACCGCCATGGTTTGGGGATGATGGCCGTCGTCGATATCATCTAGAACTACATATGTGTGTGGCTGTATGACTACCACTAGTAGACTGCTATATGTTGTATGACTACCTAGTATTGCTTATCATATATGCTACTGTGTGAACCATATATGTGTGTGAGGATGTATGTTGACTATATATGAGTACCTATAATGCTTAATGATATTGTATGACTACTGTATGACTATATGGTATTGCGGTTAATGATATTGTTATCTGGTATATGCGAAATTGCAGTTTATTGAAACGGGGTACTGTTCTAGATCAATAGGAAGCAGGAAAAAAATGTTGAAAGATACAACAGTAGCGCGGGCAAAGAAAAGCAGTACAGCTACATATTAATAGCGCATGTGGGAAAAGTGCTACTTATATAGTCAATAGTAGGAGCACTGGTACATACAGCGCGGCCAGCCGCGCTACTGAAAGCGTTAAAACCCGTGCTACTACTAGGGTTTTCCTAGTAGTGAGCTCATGCACCAATATTAGGACTCCATGTCTCCTTTTGCAATTTTTAGACAATATTTAGTAATATTTTAATTTTATTTTAAAAAAGGTGTAGAAAGTGCTTAATATACAATATTACATACAATTCATATTTGCCATTACAAATCATAAGGAAGGTTTAGTCAACGAAAATAAGTAAAAAAGAGCTGAAATGGCTCTTATTGTAGAAATATTGATATTTGGAGTGAATGTTGTGAAACTTGTCTTAATATAAAATATCTGTTTAGAGCTGAAATAGGTGTAGAAAATACTTAATATGAAATATTACTTACCAGAGGGTAGAAAAAGAGATTTCATGCGCAAGTTTTGGTTGGTGCAAGCTTTGCATGGATAGGAGCCACACGTCCGGAACGGTCTTCACTGACATAGCCCGTAGGCGGGCTCCATGCCGTGTCATCCCTGCCTATCCACCGACTCTTTTTTTTTTTCTAAACCAAAATATCTGTTCAACGACAAAAAAGATGGCATTTTGAAGACGCTGACGACATGGCTAACTCCACCATTCGTCGCGCCAATATTTTGCGAGTCGCATGACCTCCCACAGCTCTCCGACGTCCAAAATGGTGGCAGGAATCGTAAGTCACCGCCGTGCTGCTCCTGTGGTCATGTCGTCATTTGATCGCCCGCCGGCCTAGATCTCATCGCAATCGGCGGCGCCGCCGCCGCCCAGCCTAGATCTCATCGCCCGCCGGCCTCCCCCACCCGTCTCTCTCACCCGATCCATTCCTTTGGAGAAGCCGCCGCCCGCCCGCCCACCCACCCACCCACCATCTTCTTCTACCGCCGACGCCAATGGCTGCCTTATCTTCTCCCCAGCAGGTCAGGGCGCTCCCGAATCTCCTCGCCGGCTGCAGCACGTGTCCCAGATCTGGTGAAGGTCGCCACCAAGGAAGGGCTTTGATCTGGCACTGAAGAAGGTGCTCCAGATCCTTCACGACCAAGGGGGAAGGTACTCCAAGTCCGCCCCTTCTCCGCCATGGCGCCCCGGGAGAGGAGCCTCCGCGCGCGGCCATGTGAGGATCGGAAATCTCCGTTACTGCTGGGACCACCGCGTGCTCGTTGTTGGGGAACGTAGTAATTTTAAAAAAAAAATTCCTACGTACACGCAAGACCATGGTGATGGCATAGCAACGAGAGAGGAGAGTGTCCGTCCACGTACCCTCGTAGACCGAAAGCGGAAGCGTTATAACAACGCGGTTGATGTAGTCGTACGTCTTCACGATCCGACCGATCCAAGCACCGAACGTACGGCACCTCCGAGTTCTGCACACGTTCAGCTCGATGACGATCCCCGGGCTCCGATCCAGCAAAGTGTCGGGGATGAGTTCCGTCAGCACGACGGCGTGGTGACGATGATGATGCTCCACCGACGCAGGGCTTCGCCTAAGCTCCGCGACGATATGACTTCTCCGGCGCAGGGCTTCGCCTAAGCTCCGCGACGATATGACCGAAGTGGAAT
>LR880966.1:25916877-25959617 GCA_904067115.1 Aegilops sharonensis | reverse complement strand
TGTTTGTCTATGTATTCACACATGTATTATGTTTCCGGTTAATACAATTCTAGCATGAATAATAAACATTTATCATGATATAAGGAAATAAATAATAACTTTATTATTGCCTCTAGGGCATATTTCCTTCACTCGTCAAGGTCCTCTCCTCTGCTCGGTTCGATCTCCTCTTCTTCCCGCTGTTCCCTGATGCACTTGGTTGTTTCCTCACGCAGGCAGGTAGACCACCCCTGTGGGGTGGTCTGGTGTTGTGTGCGCGTCGATTGAATATCACCAGCGAGTATTCTCAGGCAGGGGAAGGCCTACTTCGCCAGCAACGGTGGGTTACTGACCTTCCTTCTGAATTTCCCTCTTTCAGTTTCTCTGTCAAATCGCTTCGCCTCCGATGAGGAACGATTGTGAACCCATAACTGGACTGAACTGAACTACTTAGTCGACTTCTCTGTCACTTAACTGGACACCGAAAGCATCTGCCTTTGGACTTCTTATGTGCATTTAGATGGAACGGGGCCACTTCTGTTCCCCCCTAGTTCCTGTACTAGATAAATGCATGTTAGCGGAGCAGCCATTGTTTCTCTATGGTCCTAGCTAGGCCCTTGTTTGTTTCGGAGCGCATGTCGGCTGTAATTTCCGGTGCCTTACATGCCTTTTTATCGATCTATCAAGTTCAGGACCCTTGCATCAACAAACACGACAAAATGATGATGCATGAAATCGGAGCACATGATTTGGACATAGATAGATACTAAATGTCATCTCTTTTTTTCACCCTTCACTGTATATATTTCAATACTTCAATAATTGAATCCATAACAGGATTTGACTCGGTGACTTTTCTGTTACTTAACTGGACACTGCAAGCATGTCCACATGTTTTCGATTGTTCCTTGGATGGAAAGGAATCATCCCTTTTTGATTATGGCCCAGCTAGTTTCTGTACTAGATAGATAAATGCAAGTCAGCAGTTGTTTCTCTATTGTCCTAGCATGGGTTGTGTTAGTTTCGGACTGCAACCTTATGTAATCCCCGCTGCCTTCTATTCCTGTATCGATTTATCAAGTTCCAAGTCCCTTGCATCGAGAGACACGAGCACGAAATAGGAACACGTCATTCAGATATATTATAGATATATACTAAATTTCGTCTCTTTCTTTCGCCCTGCACTTCACTATGTACTCCCTCTGTAAAGAAATATAAGAGTGTTTAGATCACTACTTTAGCTTATGAGGCTGGACGGGTTAGGCGTGACGCGTGCAATTTTTTTGCTTCACTGAGTTTGTTCACAAACTGAATTAAAGATTGTTGGCAACTTATCCACCATTTGTGTGGCTGGGTCAATAGGTCAACACAGTTATTTCGGGCGAATGATCACTTGTGTGCGGTATTTCAAATTTGAAATCCATCCACACATAGCCCAGCTCTATATATTGTTGCTGGTTCATTAGTAGTTGCACTTATTATCATCAGCTTAGGCCTTTGGAAAGAAAGAACGAGTGAAAAAAATCATCAGTGTGAATCATGTGCACGCAGCGGAAAGTCTGCATCTTTGAAAGTAGTAAGTAGTAGGAGACTCGTAAGCTTGCTGGCTGACTGGCAGATTAAATTCAAATCCTATACGCATGACAATGCAACATGGTTACATCGATCGGCTCAACAACCAAACATAAAAAATTCAAATTCTAGGACAAAGAGTAAAAGCCATCAACATGTGGCTTAGCATCGAGGACGCGAAGCTTGCGGTGATCTAGCAAGTCGCCCCGTGCAACCACACTAGTTGACATTATGCATGCTTTTAGTTTCTGCACCATCTGCGTGAGACCCAAGATTCACTGGTGCTAAAGTTATGAGTGTATTTATGTCGTGAGCATTAACGATTGTGTTCTAGAACATATTAAGTTGTACATGGCTGCACCTCATATTTTCTTTGGATTTTTGTGTCATGCTAGTGTGTGCTATGAAACACATCGACTGATTTATATATATTTGATCGTCTAGGTAAACAAGCAATGCAAGTAGTATTAGATATTCGACAGATGAACCTTTTTATTGGACATACAATTCTGGAAAATAAGTATGCAAATTCTTGTTTTAGTGAGACTTAGGTGCGGCACCATAAAAACAAAAAGTAGTAGTTTTTTTATTAAAAGGCCGACGAGATTTTTGTTTATTTACTGTGTGTGGGACTTTGACTTCCGTAAAGCGCTCTATTTTTTTCCCACAAAGCCAAGGAGAAAATGGCATCGATATGACTCCATGTCCATCCAATACAAAGGTAGGGTCCGGCAAAGGCTTTCACCCTGAGCACAAATGGTATTGGCAAGATGCGGAAGGTTCACAACAGCACCTTCAAGAAGGAATTAAGATGGCGCCCTAAAGCACTGAGGTCGCTGTGCCAACAAAGCCAGTATTGGGCTTTCACCCATAGAATCCACCACCAATCCCATTGAACCACGATGGTCGCCGATTTGCCAAGGTTCGAACCTCTCCTTAGCGTCTGCACGCCCAGAAGGCCAGGTGAAACCGTTACCGTACGAGATCGACGCATCCCTTTTCCGACAGGGGCACTGCATGCCTGCATCCCGACGTCTCATGGCGATGCAGACACCAACTTTGCCCTAAATCCCGAGATAGCTAGGTACGGTGGTCAAAAGAAAAGTATACGCACAACCTGATCCAACCGTCTTGCTGGGAACATTAGTGAGTATAAGGCCTGAACTCAATTTCGTGAGTATAACAATGCAGATTGCTGCTTACACGAGTGCGTAAGTGGCAAAGTATAAATTTAAACCAATTTTTTAGCTATCATAATAATTCTTTTTCAAGGATCCTATCTATCACAATTATATTGTAAGGTTGACATGACCAAATTAAAGACTGAAAGCTCTTACAAAGTAAGAGCAAAACTGCATACGCAAAACACAACACTCTCGGGACCAAATATTCTTCAATGCAGAGATGATATCTACGTTTTAACAAGCCAGGAGTAGCAATAATTAACCAATGCACGAACATGGATAGATCTAGCTAGGTACTATATAGAGTTGCTAATAATTAACTAACTAAAGACGTAAAAATGCTATGCTTGGCTGGAATTCCCCTGCTGCTGCTGATCCTCGTCGCTGACGACGGACTCGTAGACGGCGACGTTATCATGCATGCACTTGCGCAGCGCCGCTGCCGCCTTGAAGCATGCCAGTTTCTTCTGGTCCGAGCCGTCCTGCTTGTCGCAGGCGGCTTTCATTGCGTCCATCTTACCATTGCATCCGATGACGCAGACGACAGCCTTGATGGCCCCGTCCATGAGCTGCTCAGGAGAAGGCGACGACGACGACGAGGATGACGATTCGCTCCCTCTGATGTTGATCGTTGACGATGCGCTCCCCATGACGATGCCGACCGACGCAGGTGGTCGAACTCCGCGTGCGCTTAAGATTGCCGATCGATGTCGCTCTGGTCATGCTCCTTGCCTTCATGAAAGAGAGAATCCCGTTTGCCATGGTTAGTTGACTTCTCTTCTCAAATCTCGCGAGCCGATGAACTCGCCTGGCCACTGCAAGCACCACCAAGATCGATCAACCTCCAATTTCACATGTACGCCGTCGAAACTCGCTCCATCTAAGGAAGGAAGGAAGGAAGGAAGGAAACACCACGATGTATGTCGCTTCGTTTAGTTGGAAACTTAATTTCTTGTCCGACCCGAGGACTTGTCGCCATCTTTCCTGCCTCCGGCATAGCTCCGCCGTTCACTTTGTGATCTTCCCCTGTCTGATACGTTCCCCGACCACATCCACATGCTCCCCGAACTAAACCCATGGTCGACCGCCGTGTCCACAACTTCGTCGAATTCCGAGCAAAGCACCAGCCTTATTTTCTCCGACTCCTCGCACCAAAATGTCCTTCCCGCGCTTCAGTTTCACCAGTGCAGAGAAGCCCTCTCCACCCCCCACGGTGGCCATCCACTTGCCGTGACAGCCCCAACGCGACGGTCGTTATTTGAGGCATATCACAACCTCTCCAACCCGAAGCATGGAGTCTGGGGGGCCTCAAGGCAAAGTGCATGAGTCACGCAACGACGAATGTGTCGGCACGCAGCCCTGAACGCCCTGCCCGCCCCCTTGAGTTTCTGCACACCTCCTCAGTGCTTCTTGGCAGGATCGATTGTTCGCGAGAGAATAAAGTACAGCCGTTGCTGCCAGATCGAACCGCGTGGAGCTTGGGAACGGCCATGCACGCATGTTAAGGTCTGGGGTTCGTGTCCGTGCTGCCAATAAGNGGTACTATATAGAGTTGCTAATAATTAACTAACTAAAGACGTAAAAATGCTATGCTTGGCTGGAATTCCCCTGCTGCTGCTGATCCTCGTCGCTGACGACGGACTCGTAGACGGCGACGTTATCATGCATGCACTTGCGCAGCGCCGCTGCCGCCTTGAAGCATGCCAGTTTCTTCTGGTCCGAGCCGTCCTGCTTGTCGCAGGCGGCTTTCATTGCGTCCATCTTACCATTGCATCCGATGACGCAGACGACAGCCTTGATGGCCCCGTCCATGAGCTGCTCAGGAGAAGGCGACGACGACGACGAGGATGACGATTCGCTCCCTCTGATGTTGATCGTTGACGATGCGCTCCCCATGACGATGCCGACCGACGCAGGTGGTCGAACTCCGCGTGCGCTTAAGATTGCCGATCGATGTCGCTCTGGTCATGCTCCTTGCCTTCATGAAAGAGAGAATCCCGTTTGCCATGGTTAGTTGACTTCTCTTCTCAAATCTCGCGAGCCGATGAACTCGCCTGGCCACTGCAAGCACCACCAAGATCGATCAACCTCCAATTTCACATGTACGCCGTCGAAACTCGCTCCATCTAAGGAAGGAAGGAAGGAAGGAAGGAAACACCACGATGTATGTCGCTTCGTTTAGTTGGAAACTTAATTTCTTGTCCGACCCGAGGACTTGTCGCCATCTTTCCTGCCTCCGGCATAGCTCCGCCGTTCACTTTGTGATCTTCCCCTGTCTGATACGTTCCCCGACCACATCCACATGCTCCCCGAACTAAACCCATGGTCGACCGCCGTGTCCACAACTTCGTCGAATTCCGAGCAAAGCACCAGCCTTATTTTCTCCGACTCCTCGCACCAAAATGTCCTTCCCGCGCTTCAGTTTCACCAGTGCAGAGAAGCCCTCTCCACCCCCCACGGTGGCCATCCACTTGCCGTGACAGCCCCAACGCGACGGTCGTTATTTGAGGCATATCACAACCTCTCCAACCCGAAGCATGGAGTCTGGGGGGCCTCAAGGCAAAGTGCATGAGTCACGCAACGACGAATGTGTCGGCACGCAGCCCTGAACGCCCTGCCCGCCCCCTTGAGTTTCTGCACACCTCCTCAGTGCTTCTTGGCAGGATCGATTGTTCGCGAGAGAATAAAGTACAGCCGTTGCTGCCAGATCGAACCGCGTGGAGCTTGGGAACGGCCATGCACGCATGTTAAGGTCTGGGGTTCGTGTCCGTGCTGCCAATAAGAAAGAAAGTTAACAATATATGAGTGTAAAAATATATTTTCTTTTGACTTGATTAATTTATTGCGGAGAAGCATCCATTGTATTGAGATGACTCAACCTAAGCAACACATACATTACTCCTAGTTTCATTCATGTATTTAGTTTGAAACATGCAAGTTCTATAGATATATATATTTTAGGTTTACAAAAATCCGTTAAGAAAATAAAACTACGATGCGATATGTGGCGTGGATGTGGAAGGGCTGCTGAGATTGGCTCGAGGGGGATGCTCGATCCGTGGGAGGGCAAGATTGACCAATGAGAATTTACCAAGTTTATTGCTAGTACTTTTTTGTTTGTTTGATTGATTGATTGATGGAGTTATTGTTAACCGGTGGAGAAAGAGAAATTTAACAGTGGCATACGTCTTCCCCGCCTCCGGCACTGCTCTGCCCTGGCCCGCCCTCATCTACCTCTCCTATAGTCAAAGCTTCTATCTTTAACAGGGTCAGTCAACTCCATCAATTGACTTGTGTGCGTCGTCGTCAACAACTTGAAAGAGAGAGCCGTGTACCGCGAATAGTTGTCTTATTTTTCTCCAATATAATCTCGCGACACGATGAACTCGCCCGCGTGCATCAACCCTGGGAGACGGTCCGGTCGTCCGCCGCCGGGAACAAAGTCGCCAAAGCTACCGTACCGACACATTGAAGACAATCGAATCCGGCGATGACACCTTCGTTCGATCGAAACCAAGAATGACACCAAGGAAAAACAGTACGGAGGTTAAGTATTCTGTTACTTTCATGTAGTAATTAGTTTGAACATGCGTGTTCCATAGATATGCTATTTTAGGATTACGAAATTTCATCAGTAAGAAAAGAAACCTAGAACGCGTTCTGTGCGCTGTTAGATATGGATGGGCGGCTGAGATTGCCTCGAGAATTGAGCAAAGAGAATTTACCGAGTTTACTACTGGTAGTACTATTTTTTTTATTTTGTTGGATTGGTTGATTGATGGATGGAGTTATTGCCAACCGGTGGGGAAAGAGAAACTTAACCATGGCATTTGCGCGCCGTTGGATACGAGCGGACGGTTAAGATGAGGTTTAATTAAGAGGACGATCCGTGGACGCGAGGATTGAGCCAATGAAGGTGCGAGAGAGAAACCACAAACACAAAGAAAACGAGCCGAAACGAAACGCCACCCACAACCACAGATGGATTGGGGAGCGATTCATTCATTACGGATTCCCATCGCAATCGCCGCCGCCGCCGCCGCCGCCGGCCTCCCCCAGCCTAGATCTCGCCGCCCGCCGGCCTTTCCCAGCCGTCTCTCTCACCCGATCCATTCCTTTGCGGAAGCCGCCGCCGCCCACCCACCATCTTCCTCCGCCGCCCCGACGTGATGGCTGCCCTCACCTTCTCACCCTAGGCCCTAGACCCAGCACCAGCAGGNCTAGAACGCGTTCTGTGCGCTGTTAGATATGGATGGGCGGCTGAGATTGCCTCGAGAATTGAGCAAAGAGAATTTACCGAGTTTACTACTGGTAGTACTATTTTTTTTATTTTGTTGGATTGGTTGATTGATGGATGGAGTTATTGCCAACCGGTGGGGAAAGAGAAACTTAACCATGGCATTTGCGCGCCGTTGGATACGAGCGGACGGTTAAGATGAGGTTTAATTAAGAGGACGATCCGTGGACGCGAGGATTGAGCCAATGAAGGTGCGAGAGAGAAACCACAAACACAAAGAAAACGAGCCGAAACGAAACGCCACCCACAACCACAGATGGATTGGGGAGCGATTCATTCATTACGGATTCCCATCGCAATCGCCGCCGCCGCCGCCGCCGCCGGCCTCCCCCAGCCTAGATCTCGCCGCCCGCCGGCCTTTCCCAGCCGTCTCTCTCACCCGATCCATTCCTTTGCGGAAGCCGCCGCCGCCCACCCACCATCTTCCTCCGCCGCCCCGACGTGATGGCTGCCCTCACCTTCTCACCCTAGGCCCTAGACCCAGCACCAGCAGGTCTGGGCGCTCCCGAATCCTCGTCGGCTGCAGCACTTGTCCCGAATCCTCGTCGGCTGCAGCACTTGTCCCGGATCGTTGACGACCAAGGGAGAAGGGCTTGGATCTGGCCGTGAAGAAGGTGCTCCAGATCCTTGGCGACCAAGGAAGAGGAGAAGGTCCTCCAAGTCCNCTCGAGAATTGAGCAAAGAGAATTTACCGAGTTTACTACTGGTAGTACTATTTTTTTTATTTTGTTGGATTGGTTGATTGATGGATGGAGTTATTGCCAACCGGTGGGGAAAGAGAAACTTAACCATGGCATTTGCGCGCCGTTGGATACGAGCGGACGGTTAAGATGAGGTTTAATTAAGAGGACGATCCGTGGACGCGAGGATTGAGCCAATGAAGGTGCAAGAGAGAAACCACAAACACAAAGAAAACGAGCCGAAACGAAACGCCACCCACAACCACAGATGGATTGGGGAGCGATTCATTCATTACGGATTCCCATCGCAATCGCCGCCGCCGCCGCCGCCGCCGCCGGCCTCCCCCAGCCTAGATCTCGCCGCCCGCCGGCCTTTCCCAGCCGTCTCTCTCACCCGATCCATTCCTTTGCGGAAGCCGCCGCCGCCCACCCACCATCTTCCTCCGCCGCCCCGACGTGATGGCTGCCCTCACCTTCTCACCCTAGGCCCTAGACCCAGCACCAGCAGGTCTGGGCGCTCCCGAATCCTCGTCGGCTGCAGCACTTGTCCCGAATCCTCGTCGGCTGCAGCACTTGTCCCGGATCGTTGACGACCAAGGGAGAAGGGCTTGGATCTGGCCGTGAAGAAGGTGCTCCAGATCCTTGGCGACCAAGGAAGAGGAGAAGGTCCTCCAAGTCCGCTCCTTCTCCGCCATGGCGCCCCGCCCGTGTGAGGNTCCGCCGCCCCGACGTGATGGCTGCCCTCACCTTCTCACCCTAGGCCCTAGACCCAGCACCAGCAGGTCTGGGCGCTCCCGAATCCTCGTCGGCTGCAGCACTTGTCCCGAATCCTCGTCGGCTGCAGCACTTGTCCCGGATCGTTGACGACCAAGGGAGAAGGGCTTGGATCTGGCCGTGAAGAAGGTGCTCCAGATCCTTGGCGACCAAGGAAGAGGAGAAGGTCCTCCAAGTCCGCTCCTTCTCCGCCATGGCGCCCCGCCCGTGTGAGGAGATCTCCGTTCCTGCTGGTGGCAACGCCATGGACCTGCTCGTCAAGGTCCTCTCTCTCTCTCTCTCTCTCTCTCTCTCTCTCTCTCTCTCTCTCTCTCTCTCTCTCTCTCTCTCTCTCTCTCTCTNTTTGCGGAAGCCGCCGCCGCCCACCCACCATCTTCCTCCGCCGCCCCGACGTGATGGCTGCCCTCACCTTCTCACCCTAGGCCCTAGACCCAGCACCAGCAGGTCTGGGCGCTCCCGAATCCTCGTCGGCTGCAGCACTTGTCCCGAATCCTCGTCGGCTGCAGCACTTGTCCCGGATCGTTGACGACCAAGGGAGAAGGGCTTGGATCTGGCCGTGAAGAAGGTGCTCCAGATCCTTGGCGACCAAGGAAGAGGAGAAGGTCCTCCAAGTCTGCTCCTTCTCCGCCATGGCGCCCCGCCCGTGTGAGGAGATCTCCGTTCCTGCTGGTGGCAACGCCATGGACCTGCTCGTCAAGGTCCTCTCTCTCTCTCTCTCTCTCTCTCTCTCTCTCTCTCTCTCTCTCTCTCTCTCTCTCTCTCTCTCTCTCTCTCTCTCCTCGGTTCAATCTCGATCTGCCCTTCTTCCCGTTCAATTGTTCCCTGATGCGCTTGGATGTTTACTCACGCGGGCAGCAGGTAGACCACCATGTCGTGTCGTGTCGTGTGCGCGCCGATTGAATATCACCAGCAGCGAGTATTCTCGGGTAGGGGGAGGCCTACTTCAACTTCAACTTCAACTGCAACTGCAACGGTGGGTGAGTCACCTTCCCTCTTTCCGTTTGACACTCTGTCGAATCTTTCCGTTTGAGATTCTCCGTCGACTCGCTTACCCTCCGAGGATCGATTGAATTCATAACCCGACTTAAACCCGGTGACATTTCTGTCACTTAACTGGAGACTGAATGCGTGTGCATTTGCACTTGTTATGTTTTTAATCGTTGCCTAGATTGAAAGGAATACCTTTTGTTGCCTAGCCAGTTTCTGTATTTGACAAACACAAGTCAGCAGAGCAGCAGTTGTTTCTCGATTGTCCTAGCTAGGGACATGTTAATTATTTTGGGAGCGCATGTATGTTGTAATTGCCGGTGCCTTCTATTCTATGCCTGCATCCATCTATCAGGTTCAGGCCCTTGCATCGAGAGAAAAGACAAAATGGTGCAGGGAATGGGAACATATGATTCTGATATAGATAGATAGATAGATAGATACTAAATTTCATACCTTTCTTTCGCCCTTCATTGTATATATTTCATTCAATACTTGAAAAGAAGAAGCCCTAGCCAGGACAGACATTGCTAACCTACAATGTATAGTATTGCACTTATGCTGCAAATACACTCAAAAACACTAGACAGAGTCTCAGAAAATTCAGTTGTGCAATACATTGACATTGAAAAACAGTAGATGTTAACTCCCCTTCCGCGGGACAACAAGCAAAGAGAATCTTTTATCAGAAATTAACTAAACTGGGAATGGCTGTATGGTACGGACCATTGATTCTTCCCTCAAAACCCAGTTGAATAGTAGGAAGGCTACTGTTGCAATATGCTGTTGGTGTGACATTCTTTTTGGGACCAATGATAACTTGTGTGAGGCATTTCAAATTTGAAATCCATCCACACATAGCCCATCTTGATATATTGTTACTCGGTTCGATCTCCTCTTCTTCCCGCTGTTACCTGATGCGTTTGTTTCCTCATGCAGGTAGACCGCCGCGTGGTGTGGTGTGGTGTGCCCAAACATCACCAGCGACTATTGTCAGTGGGAGGCCTACTTCACCAGCAACGGCGGGTGACCGACCTTACGTCCCACTTCCCCTCTTTCCGTTTCTCTGTCAAATCGCTTAGCCTAGGAGGAACGATTGTTGAATCCGTAACTGAACTGAACTAGTTGACTTCTTTGTCACTTAACTGGACATTGAAAGCATGTGCATTTAGACACTTCATATGTGTATTCAGATGGAACGGAACCATTTTTGTTCCCCACCTAGTTCCGTTCCTGTACTGGGATAAACGCATTTCAGCAGAGCGGCAGTTGTTTTTCTAGTGCCCTAGCTAGGCCCTTGTTAGTTTGGGAGCGCATGTTGTAATTCCGGCTGTAATTTCCGGTGCCTTAGATGCCTGTTATCAATCTATGAATTTCAGGCCCCTTGCATCGACGGACACGACAAAATGCCAACGCATGAAATGGGAACACATGATTCGGATATAGACAGATACTAAATGTCATCTCTATTTGTCACCCTTCACTGTATATATTTCAATAATTGAATCCATAACTGGACTTGACGCTGTGAATTTTCCGTCACTTAACTGGACATTGAAAACATGTGCATTTGGACCCTCCAAATGTTTTTGATTGTTGCTTAGATGGAAAGGAATCATCCCTTTTTGATTGTTGCCTAGCTAGTTTCTGTACTAGATACGTAAATGTAAGTCAGCAGCTGTTTCTCTACTGTCATAGCTAGGGGCTTGTTAGTTTCGCACTGCATCTTGATGAAATCCCCGCGGCCTTATATTCCTATATCGATCTATCAAGTTCCAAGTCCCTTGCATCGAGAGACACGAGCATGAAATGGGAACACATCATTCAGATATTATAGATAGATACTAAATGTCATCTCTTTCTTTCGCCCTGCACTTCACAAAGTACTCCCTCCGTAAAGAAATATAAGAGTGTTTAGATCACTACTTTAGTGATCTAAACACTCTTATATTTCTTTACAGAGACATTGCTAACCTACAATGTTTACTGCAATTATACACTTACACTGCAAGTACACTCCAAAGATTCAACGAATGCTTCAGTCTCAGAAAATTAAGTGTGCAATGAAATGCATTGAAAGAAAGTAGATATTAATGGCGTTTCTGGGGGACAACAGGCAAAGTGAATGTTTTATCAAAAATTAACTAAACTGGCAACGGCTGCGATGCAAGTCTCAGGCGTGCAAGGGTATCATAAGACCTGGACTCAATCGTTCCTCTATTTGAGTTGTGAGTTTCAGGGGATGCTAGTTAGTATGTCAATAAAACCGCACAACTGAATGTGTTTTAATTTACTCTGCTATGAACTCTTCCTTGCTGTTGGTATACACTGTCAAATCGCTTAGCTTATGAGGCTGGACGGGTTAGGCGTGACCCATGCAATTTTTTTGCTTCACTGAGTTTGTTCACAAACTGAATTAAAGATTGTTGGCAACTTATCCACCACTTATGTGGCTGGGTCAATAGGTCAACACCGTTTTTTTGGACGAATGATCACTTGTGTGCAGTATTTCAAATTTGAAATCCATCCACACATAGCCCAGCTCTATATATTGTTGCTGGTTCATTAGTAGTTGTAATAATTGTCATCAGCCTAGCCCTTTGGAAAGAAAGAAAGAATGGAAAAAATCATCCGCGTGAATCCCGTGCACGCAGGGGAAAGTCTGCATCTTTGAAAGTAGTACTCCCTCCGTCCGAAAAAGCTTGTCCCTTAAATTGATGTATCTAGCATCAAGTTAGTGCCAGATACATCCATTTAAGGGGCAAGCTTTTTCGGATGGAGGGAGTATGTAGTAAGAGACTCGTATGCTTGCTGGCTGACTGGCAGATTAATTTGCATTTTACTCTGTGATCTACAACCAGTTTGGTACTACTACAAGACTAGTTGCTAAAGCGCTGAAAACTAGCAAAGCTTGCTTTAGATAGGTGTTACTAGCAAAGCTTCCGCTGACAGTAATAATTCTAAATGAACTTTTGTTATTGGCGCCCAAACAGGGAAAAGAATAAGTGCCTTAGTTTGTTATCTCCTGGCAGATTTCGTATTGTTTCTTCCTTAAACCATACAATATCTGTGATTTGGCTACCCATACTAGCTTCTGGATGATTTGAGAGTGCACCATATCTTGCTAGTGCTTGGCCTCATACATGAAGTCTGATTTGATTTGATTTTGATTTTTCAGCACTATGCTAGTTGCGTTCACCGCTGCCGTGTTGCTCCATCTACCGGTTGTTCTGATGCATTTTCAAAAACTTGTTATGTGTGAATGCTTCAGAACCCATAGATGGAGGGATGGATGTGCCTTTATTTGGTCTACCTACTGTGAGCTGCTAATCACTTGTATATTGTACATGGACAACAATATAGGACAGAGCTCACTTTTTGCTAGTTTTGACTAGATAATGACGTGTACTTGTGCATAACATACAGGGCTTCATCAAGGGCCGTGTGAAGGTGCTCCAAGTCCGCTCCTTCTCCGCGGGAGAGGAGCATCCGCGCGCACAGTCCTGTTCCTGCTAGTGGCAACGCCATGGAGCAGCTCCTCAAGGTCTTTTCTCTGTCTCGACCCTCTTCTCCTCTGCGCGGTCCGATCTCCTCTTCCTCTTCCTGCTGTTCGCTGATGCGCTCGTTTCCTCACGCAGGTAGACCGCCGTGTGGTGTGGTGTGGTGTGCGTGTTGACTGAACATCACCGGCGACGAGTATTGTCTGTCAGCGGGAGCCCTACTTCAACTGCAATGGTGGGTGAGTCACCTCCCCTCTCTCTGTTTCTTCATTGAATTGCCTGGCCTCTGAGGAATGATAATTGAATCCGTAACTGACCTTAACTCGGTGACTTTTCAGTCACTTATCTGGGCACTGAAACCATGTGTATTTCGACTTGTTATGTTTTTAATTCTTGCTTAGATAGAAAGGAATCCATTTTCTTGCCCAGCTAGTTTTTGTACTCGACAAGTGCAAGTCAGCAGAGCAGCTGCTGGTTCTCTACTCAAAAACAGTAGACATAAACAACGAACTCTTCAGTCTCAGAAAATTAATTGTGCAATGCAATGACACTGAAAGACAATAGTTATTAACCGCATTTCCGCGGGACAACAAGCAAAGAGAAACTTTTATGAGAAATTAACTAAACTGGCAACGGCTGTATGGTACGAACCATTGATTGTTCACCCAGTTGAGTAGTAGGAAGGCTACTGTTGCAACATGTTGTTGGTGTGACACTTTTTTTGGACAAATGATAACTTGTGTGCGGAATCTTAAATTTGAATCCATCCACACATAGCCCATCTTGATATATTGTTGCTCGGTTCGATCTCCTCTTCTTCCCGNCTACTTCAACTGCAATGGTGGGTGAGTCACCTCCCCTCTCTCTGTTTCTTCATTGAATTGCCTGGCCTCTGAGGAATGATAATTGAATCCGTAACTGACCTTAACTCGGTGACTTTTCAGTCACTTATCTGGGCACTGAAACCATGTGTATTTCGACTTGTTATGTTTTTAATTCTTGCTTAGATAGAAAGGAATCCATTTTCTTGCCCAGCTAGTTTTTGTACTCGACAAGTGCAAGTCAGCAGAGCAGCTGCTGGTTCTCTACTCAAAAACAGTAGACATAAACAACGAACTCTTCAGTCTCAGAAAATTAATTGTGCAATGCAATGACACTGAAAGACAATAGTTATTAACCGCATTTCCGCGGGACAACAAGCAAAGAGAAACTTTTATGAGAAATTAACTAAACTGGCAACGGCTGTATGGTACGAACCATTGATTGTTCACCCAGTTGAGTAGTAGGAAGGCTACTGTTGCAACATGTTGTTGGTGTGACACTTTTTTTGGACAAATGATAACTTGTGTGCGGAATCTTAAATTTGAATCCATCCACACATAGCCCATCTTGATATATTGTTGCTCGGTTCGATCTCCTCTTCTTCCCGATGTTACCTGATGTGTTTGTTTCCTCACGCAGGTAGAGTGCCGTGTGGTGTGCCCGAACATCATCAGCGACTATTGTCAGTGAAAGGCCTACTTCACCAGCAACGGTGGGTGACCGACCTTCCGTTTCACTTTCCCTCTTTTTGTTTCTCAGTCAAATGGCTTAGCCTCTGGGGAGCGATTGTTGAATCCGTGACTGAACTGAACTAGTTGACTTCTCTTTCACTTAACTGGACACTGAAAGCATGTGCATTTGAACTTCTTATGTGCATTTAGATAGAACGGAATCACTTTGGTTCTCCGCCTAGTTCCGTTCCTGTACTGGGATAAATGCATGTCAGCAGAGCAGCAGTTGTTTCTCTACTGTCCTAGCTAGGCCCTTGTTAGTTTGGGAGCACATGTTGTAATTCCGGCTGTAATTCCCAGTGCCTTAGATGCCTATTATTTATCTATCAAGTTCAGGTCCCTTGCATAAACAGACACGACAAAATGATGATGCACGAAATGGGAACACATGATTCGTATATAGACTAATACTAGGTGTCATCTCTTTTTTTCACCCTTCAGTGTATATCTTTCAATACTTCAATAATTGAATCCATAATTGAACTTAACTCGGAGACTTTTCTGTCGCTTAACTGGACATTGAAAGCATGTGCATTTGGACTTGTTTTATTCTTAATTGTTGCGTACAGTAGAAAGGANCATTTCCGCGGGACAACAAGCAAAGAGAAACTTTTATGAGAAATTAACTAAACTGGCAACGGCTGTATGGTACGAACCATTGATTGTTCACCCAGTTGAGTAGTAGGAAGGCTACTGTTGCAACATGTTGTTGGTGTGACACTTTTTTTGGACAAATGATAACTTGTGTGCGGAATCTTAAATTTGAATCCATCCACACATAGCCCATCTTGATATATTGTTGCTCGGTTCGATCTCCTCTTCTTCCCGATGTTACCTGATGTGTTTGTTTCCTCACGCAGGTAGAGTGCCGTGTGGTGTGCCCGAACATCATCAGCGACTATTGTCAGTGAAAGGCCTACTTCACCAGCAACGGTGGGTGACCGACCTTCCGTTTCACTTTCCCTCTTTTTGTTTCTCAGTCAAATGGCTTAGCCTCTGGGGAGCGATTGTTGAATCCGTGACTGAACTGAACTAGTTGACTTCTCTTTCACTTAACTGGACACTGAAAGCATGTGCATTTGAACTTCTTATGTGCATTTAGATAGAACGGAATCACTTTGGTTCTCCGCCTAGTTCCGTTCCTGTACTGGGATAAATGCATGTCAGCAGAGCAGCAGTTGTTTCTCTACTGTCCTAGCTAGGCCCTTGTTAGTTTGGGAGCACATGTTGTAATTCCGGCTGTAATTCCCAGTGCCTTAGATGCCTATTATTTATCTATCAAGTTCAGGTCCCTTGCATAAACAGACACGACAAAATGATGATGCACGAAATGGGAACACATGATTCGTATATAGACTAATACTAGGTGTCATCTCTTTTTTTCACCCTTCAGTGTATATCTTTCAATACTTCAATAATTGAATCCATAATTGAACTTAACTCGGAGACTTTTCTGTCGCTTAACTGGACATTGAAAGCATGTGCATTTGGACTTGTTTTATTCTTAATTGTTGCGTACAGTAGAAAGGAATCCCTTTTGTTGCCGTACTACTGCCTGTACTAGATAAATGCAAGTCAGTTGATGTTTCTCTACTGTCCTAGCTAGGGCCATGTTACGGTGTTATTTTTGGAGTGCATCTTGTAATCCTCAGTGTAATCCCTGGTGCCTTCTATGCTTGTATCGGTCTATAAAGTTCATGTCCCTTGCATTGACACACACAACAAAATCATGATTCATGAAATGAGGACAGTTGATTCAGATATTGTAGATTAGATAAATACTAAATGCCATCTATTTCCTTCGCCCTTCACTTCACTTTTTACATTTCATTCAATACTTGAAAATACGCCCTATCTAGGGCAAATATTGCTAACCTACCGTGTATACTAGTACATTTTTTCGACGGGATGTATCCTAGTAGACAGAAACAACAAACGCTCCAGTCTCTGAAAATGGAGTGTGCAATGCAGTGACATTCAAAGACAATATAGATATTATCTCTATCTCCGTGGAACAACAAGAAAAAGTTGAACCTTGCATCGGACCTTAGAACTGAATGTGTTTTAGTTCAATCTGCTATGAATTCTTCCGTGTTGAGGGTATACACTGTCGAATTGCTTAGGCTTTTATGTCGGAGCTGAAAAACCTAGCCTGCTGACCAAAACCGCCACACCATCTCCATAGATCAATGGGCTACTGGCACTGGTTCCTCTTGCCCTGGACTGTCTTGGTGTTCAGGCTTGCTTGGTTATCTCATTTGCTGCAACCAGCAAACTAGAAGCTGGAACTGGTGTATTTTATTGCTACAACGACGGACTGGTGCTGGGGTGATGGCGGAGGATGGCGTTGCGATTGCTACAACCAGCATAGAAAAAAGTTTCAACCGGCATAGAAAAAGCTTCAACCATGAAAAAAAGCTACAACCAGCGTAGATGAAAAGCTTCAAAAATGAAGAAAAGCTTCAATCAGTTTGGAGAAAAGCTTCAACCCGTGTGAAAAGAGCTTCGATCGGAATCGGGAGAAGCTTCAACCATATAGCAAAAAGCTTCAATTGGGGTAGAAAAAGCTTCCACCGTAAATCTTCAAAAACCGGCGCCGTCTACTGACGATGGTATGAGCGGTGACGCCGGGAGCTACGACTGGCGGCATGGTGGTGCTGCGACTTACGTGTTACAACGGCGGTGACTAGCTGATGCAAGTATGAAGGCATTAGGCGTTTACAAATGGCAGACGTTTCTACGAGGATGACGACTGGATGCTTCGACGACGCACTGCTGGAACCGACGGGAAAAGCGAGTGGCGGCGACGAGGACGACCGGTGAGGATGAGGACCAGCGATGAGGACGGCCGGCGAGGGCGCTGACCAGCAACACGGACGGCCGGCGAGGATGGGGAGCGGCGACGCGGACGGCCACCAGGGAGCGTGTGTGGCTGTGAAGGGAAGAAGATGACTTGGGGTAAATAAGGATCCAACGGCTTGGGACGGGCCAATCCGATGGCTAGCATGCGACTGGCCGAAACGGCGCCGGCGCCTAGCGGTCGCTAAATAAAAAACGCCTAATAAAAAAGGCAAAAGAATAAGGAAAGGAGAGTCCTACACATACACGCAGGTGAATAATTTCCGTCACAAGGAGTCAGACAGAAGAGAAAAAGGATAAGATGAGTAACACACATACACACAGTTGTCTGATTGATTTTCATTGGATGCATTATCAAGACATGCAGCGCCGCTAACACAAGTAATTTAGGGCCAGACTCGAGACTGCGGTACATCCACAGCGCCATGATCCTCCGAACAACGTGGTTAGATTTCTCCATGTCGCTTAAATGTATCCATCTTAGCCTATCTTCGTAGCTTGCTAAGTAGATAACAATCACCTTTAATGTGCGGGTCTGTATGGTTTATGGAAGGGCGGGTCTGTATAATAGGTTGCAACATTGTTATCCTTGCTTACGGATGCAAGCTGGGCAAGTTCGGCTGATCCATTCCTCACAAATTAGTTGCTTCACTAATTTGAGAGTTTTGTGCATGAAGTGAAGTTAATTGTCTTCTGTTTTTATCAACCTTGGCTAAAAAGAGAAACTTTATCATGTTGGCATGAAAACAACTTTTTGGGGGAATGAAGGGCTTTATAAATTGAATATCATCTATTACATTCATATATATTAAACATCATTTCTAACAAATTCTATTTTCAAGCTTAACTTGTTAAGTGTACATGGTCATTTTTTGAAGCGATCAAGTCTTCAACATTATTGATGCTTTAGCTCATCGGATACCTCTGTTTGTTCGTATCATTGGCTTTTGTTTGTTTGTCACCTTTAAGAAAATTTCCAACATAGTAACATTGCTGCGTTATTTGGAGGTTTTGCTTTTGTTTGTTGTGTTATCTATAAGAAAATTTTCTAAACTCGCTTGGAGGTTGTGACATTTAGTAAGCTTCTGCTCCTCCACTAGCTAGATGCCATCGGAGCATCACACGTGGGAGATCGGGTCTATGTTAACTTCATCACGCTCCCTGCTGGTAAGGACTTCTTGAAGGTAGCACCACTGTTTCCAGATTCCCAATGTTCGCTTCATGTATTTGTATGCATGTATTGTATACTAGGTTGTCAAAATGTACACGATGATTTGCTGTGCTGGTGGTCTTTCACCTTTGTGTAGATTTAATCTTTAAAAGATAGAATTATATTTAAAGCTGCAAGCTGGGCGAGTTAGGCCATGATTCCTGCATTTTTGTTTGCTTCACTGAATTTGTTCACAAACCGAAGCAAAAATTTGTAGCAACTTATCCACCACTTGTGTGGCTGGGTCAGCAGGCCAACATAGTTTTATCCATAATCTATAAGTCTATGACTAGAATTTGGATGTCATCTCTAGTAGTTGGGAGGTTTCACTTGGTTTCTAGATGGGCATCTCTGTATAAGAGGTTGCAACATTATTATTCTTGCTTACGGATGCAGGCTGGGCATGTTGGTCTGATCCATTCCACATGCAAACTGTTTGCTTCACCAATTTGAGAGTTTTGTGCACAAAGTGGAATCATATATCTCTTCTGGTTTTACCAACCCTGACTAAAAAAATAAACTTTATCAGGTTGGCTAGAAAACAAATTTTGGGGGAATGAAGGGCTTTATAAATTTAAAATCATCTGATCATTTACAATCATATAGATTAAACTTCATCTCTAGCTCGTTGTGGTTTCAAGCTCAACTTGTTAAGTGTACAGGGTCATCTTTTGAAGAGATTAAGTAGTCAACATTAGTGATGCTTTAGCTTATCAGAAGTCTCTGTTTACTTCTCTATCCTACCTTGTGTCAACTGGATTTGATTCTGAGAATACCGCCTGCCATTATGTATGTAGAATGAAGGATGCGATGATCCAGATCCACTTGACAGAGCTCGGTAGCGGCAGTGGCGACGGCAAAGAAAGTGTGTCTGCTGGGCGCTAGGATGGTGCTAGGTGACTGGGCGCCTCTGAGGAGCAAGTGCTTGATGCTCTCTTGCAAGGTAATGTATGGCTTTGTTCCCAAAGTTGTCAAAGGTGTAATCTTTCACCAACAAAATGGAACTAGTGTGTACTTGTGGAGGACCTTTGGATTGAATGTGCTAGTGACCATATCTGCAGAATTACATGGTGCATTATCAATGATGAGCTTGTGGTCTTACCATATCCACCCACTGTTTTAATAGAGAAAATTGTGTAACGTTCTTTTAGTCGGATGCATATTTTGTTTATTTGTATTCATACACTAATCTGTACCATGCATCTCATAGCATGCTTTCTGAGTGCCATATGCTTTTTATGTCTGACTCATGTGAACCTACATGCTATCGCTGGCAGGGTCGATTAACCTGTTGGTTGCTGCCACACAAATCCATCCATGTATTTACTGAACCAGAACAAGCTCGCTTTATTTGTGTTTATCAACTACTTGATGTGAATATCCGTGCTTTCATTAACTTACCTTCAAGCACCTTTTTTACTAGACATCAACAACATAAAGTTATGTTTATGTCCCACATTTTGACATTAAGGAGCATTCTCTTTGTATATAAATGCTTGTGAAGCACTCGCATCCTCTGCAATTAGTATTGCAGAATCTTTTCTAGCTTTATCATGCTCTGCTCAAATAGTAGTGCATCCTCATTGGTTCAATTCAATCATCCCTGATGTTGTTTCCTCGTGCAGGTGCACAGGAGACCGTGTGCTTTGTGTTGGGGAGAAGGCGCCCAGCATCACCAGCGAGTCCGTTGGCGTGAGGCCTAATTCGTCCGCAAAAGGTGCCCAACGGTGAGTGCTCCACCGCCCCACTTACCCTTCTACCTCCATGGTGCATGGTGATTTGAGAGTGAAGCAGATGTATGTGCTGCCGCAATGTTTATTAATTTGATTATAAGCGGCAGCAGTTGTATTATTCAGTGTGAGGGAATTCGGCTATCAGTTCCATTGCGTTTATCATTGCTAGAGATTTGTCTATCTGTGGATATTACTGCAGCTGGGACGCCTGCCTAGCTTGCGGGGCGACGAGTAGTCAATATGTTTGGCAGTAGTTGTGATGTATATTAACTGTAAAGTTGTCGTATGCTTGGTGATGAGCTAGATAATGGCATAATGTGATATCTAGTTTATATCATCATGGTCAAGTTTTTTTGGTTCTCGTCTGTATATGTTCTCTAGTTTTGTGCTCGCAGGTGAGTTTGAAATTCCACGTTTCCGAAAAAGCAATGAAACGTGTCAATCACTAGAGGATCTAGGCATGGCAAGATTGTGAAGTATGGCTTGGCCCTTTGGTTCAAAACTTCAAATTCCAAACTAAACTGCTTGATTTCTAGACATTTCACTGCTCTTGGCAGCTTGCTTTCTGTGGTTTTGGATTTTGAGAAGTGGACTAGACATAGTACTCCATCCTTCCCAAAATAACGGTCTCAACTTTAGTACACCCTTGTACTAAAGTTAGTACAAAGTTGAGACACTTAAGTTGAGGTCTTGGTTGTTTGCCGCATTTCGTCTTAGAAAATTTTGCTTAACAGTATTCCCAGTCGGTTTATCTTGAAACTGTGTGGACTCTTGAGTTTCTATCAAATAGTCCAAACTCATGAGGCTAGGTGTTTGTTCGGGTTTGTTATTCTAGTGCTTCTTAGAGCGCCTTGTATAGCTGAAAATTGTCTTGGTAGGTCATGTACGACCAATATTGGTTCAACCGGAGAGAGAGGGGCTACTCGTCATTAAGTTGTATTTTCTATGTGAGACAAGTCCCAACATCAACTAAACAGACCTTGTTTGATTGTTTAAGTTCAAAATTCCAGTGATCAATGTGAATTTAGAAATTTAATTGTGCAATGCAAGTACATCGAAAGACAGTAGATATTAGTTGTGTTTCCGCGAAACAACAAGCAAAGAGAAACTTGCATTGTAAATTAACTAAACTGGAGCGGTTGCGATGCAAGTCACATCCATGCAAGGGCTTCATAAGACATGGACTCAATCATTCCTCTGTTTGAGTTGTGAGTTTCAGGGGATGCTACTTAGTATTTCAAGGAAACCTCACAAACAAATGTGTTTTAATTAACTCTGCTACGAACTCTTCCTTGTTGGTATACACCATCAAATTGCTTAGCATATGAGGCTGGTGACGAACAAGCCAGACTGCTGACCAACGTCACCACACCATATTGATTAAATGGACTCTTATCACTGGCTTCCTCTTGGCCTGGAAAGTCTCGTGTGCAGGCTTGCATTATGTAAATTTACTATATAAAAGATATAATCTTATTTAAATGTGCAGGCTAGGTGGGTTAGGCGGCGATCCGTGCATTTTTTTGTTTGTTCAGAGACGGAAGTAAAAATTGTTGGCAACTTATCCAACACTTGTGTGGTTGGGCCAGTAGGTCAACACAGTTTTGTCCAGCCTATGAGTCCATAGCTAGCGGCTGAGTGGCATCTCCTAGTATTTGGGAGGTATTACTTGGTTTATGGAAGGGTGGCTCTGTATAAGAGGTTGTGACATTGTTACTCTTGCTTAGGGATGCAAGCTGGGTATGTTTTGCTGATTCATTCCACACACAAATTGTTTGCTTCACTAATTTGATAGTTTTCTACACAAAGTGAAGTTATTTGTCTTATATTTTTACCAACCCTAGCGAAAAAAAGAAACTTGATTAGGTTGGCAAGAAAAAATATTTTGGGGGATTGAAGGTCTTTATAATAGCCTACCCCAACTTGTTTGGGATTAAAGGCTTTTTTGTTGTTGTTGTTATTGTTTTTGTTGTTGAAGTTCTTTATAAATGAAAGATCATCTGTTCATTTATAGTGATTAAACATATCCTTTAGCCCACTTTGTTTTCAAGATTAACTTGTTAAGTGTACATGGTCATCCTTTGAAGATATTAAAGAATCAACATTAGTGATTCTTTAGCTTATTGGAAGTCTCTACCCTGCCTAGTGGTGACTGGATTATATTCTGAGAAGACATACTGTCATTTTGTTATGTAACATGAAGGACGTGATGATCCAGCTCTACCTGAGCAACTTGGCAGGGGCAAGTGAGGGAGGCGTGTCTGCTTCGCTCGTTGAGGTGCCGCGACATTGGGATGGTGCTGGGTGCACTAGGCGTCTCTGAAGAGCAAGTGCGTGATGCTATCTTGGAAGGTAATGTATGGCTTTGCTCCTGAAATTGCCAAAGGTGTAATCTTTCAGCAATTAAATGGAACTAGTGTGTACTTGTGGGAGACTTCGGGATTTAACGTGCCAGTGATCATATATGCAGAAATACATGGTGCATTATAAGTGTTGAGCCTGTGGTCTTTACCATATCCACCTATTGTTGTAATAGAGTGAAAAACATTGTTTAACATTCTTTCAATCGAGTGTATATTTTTGTTCTCAGGATCAAATTAGAACTCATTTCTGTAAGGGCATTTGTATTCAAACACTAATATGTATCATGCATCTGCTTATTGATAGCATGCTTTTTGAGTGCCTACATGTTGTCACTAGCAGGCTCGATTAACCTGTTGTTGCCACAGAAATCCATCCACGTCTTGTCGCTGGATCGGACAAGTTATGCTTTATTTGTGTTCATCAAATACTTTATATGAAGATCCCTGCTTACATTACCATACCTGCAAGCACCTCATCAACAACATAATTAAAGTTATGCGTATGTCCCACCTTTTGACATTAAGCAGAATTCTCTTTCTATATAAAAGCTTGTGAAGCACTCGCATCCTGTGAAATTAGTACCGCATAATCTTTTCTTGCTTTAATGCTTTATCCTGTTCTGCTCGAATAGTACTGCATCCTCCTTAGTTTGAGTCAATCTTCCCTGATGTGTCTTCCTCACGTAGGTTTACAGGAGATCATGTGGTTTGCGTGGGGGAGAAGGGGCCCTACATCACCAGCTAGTTCGTTGGCGTGAGGCCTCCTTCAACCGCAAAAGGTGGCCAATGGTAAGTGCCCTTTCGTCCCACTTGCCCTCCTTCCTCCATGGTGTGTGTTGGCAATCTTCCTTTTCTGAGAGGAAAAATGCATTTCAGGTGATGAGGGTACGCTAAAACATGGACTCAATCATTCCTAGTTTGGTCGTGAGTTTCAAATGCTAGTTTGTCAAGAAAGACCCAGACTGAACACATGCTTTGAAGTTTGTATCCACTGTATGATATCTTAGCTTATGAGGCTGAAGATGAACAACCTTTGTTGATACCAACTTCTCTAAAAGGACACATTTATTAAGTTAAATTTTGTTTTTCGGGGATTTATAGATTAACCATCATCTATTCATTGGAACTTTCTTCTCTTAAGGGCTTTTGTCATAGAGAAAATGTCTATAGCAATATTTCGGAATGTGTATTTTGTTTCCAGAATGAAATTGGAACTTTCTTCTCTTAAGGGCTTTTGTAGTCAGACACTAATCTGTACCATGCATGTGCCTAAATGCTGTCGCCAGCAGGGTTAATTAACCTGTTGCTTTGATGCCACACAAATCCACCTATGGCTTCTTGGTGGACCGGAACAAGCTATGCTTTATTTGTGTTCATCAAATACTTCATATGAAGACCCTCGCTTGCATTACCTTACCTACAAGCGCCTCTTTTACAAAATATCAACAACCTAAAGTTATGTGTATTTCCCAGTATCTCACGTTAAACAGTATTCTCTTTGGATATAAAAGCTTGTGAAGTGCTTGCATCCTCTACAATTAGTACTGCGGAATAGTTTCCAGCTTTATATGTTCTGCCTGAATAGTGTTGCATACTCCTTTGATATATATGTAGTTTATTATTCCATCCATTGGATTTGATTTTGAGAATACTGCATGCCATTATGTTATGTAGCATGAGGGAAGCAATGATACAACTCTACCTGATAACTTGGCGGCAGCAACGATGGTGAGGAGGGTGTGTCTGCTTAGCATGCCGAGGTGCCATGGCACTGGGTGCATTGGGCGTCTCTGAGGAGCAAGTGCATAATGCTGTCTTGGAAGGTAATGCATGACTTTCTTCCTGATGTTGCCGAAGGTGCAACCTTTTCACCAACGAAATGAAACTAGTATGTACAAGTGGGGACATTGGGCTTGAATGTGATAGTGATCATTTCTGTAGAAATACATGGTCTATTACCAATGATGCACTGGTTAAGTGTATGGTTCCTGGTTATGACCCGATCAAGTTTCTCTAGGATTTTTTGTGGTCAGGCTATAGATCTAAATCACTGGTAAATAGAAGCGTGATCAATATTATGTTGCTCTATTTGATGCTGTAGTTATATGTTTCATAATGTTGTATATGATTAAATTCAAGATTAAGTTTATGAAATTAAGCCGATAAGAGAGCGTGTCGTATCATGCTGTGTCTTTGTAATGCTTCGGCATAATGATCTATACATAGGCTTCCGTTTTGGAAAAGCTTTGGAACAATGTTTCCAGTTGGTTTAGCTTGAACAATTGTATTCTCCGGATTGTTAAGTTTCCTTATATATAGCTTAAAGCTGTCTCGGTGTGTCCTGTATGAATAATATTTGGTTGAGCTAGAGAGAGAGGGGCTACTTGTGAGTAGTTTGTATTTTCCATGTCAATTGTAGACAAGTACCAACATCAACTAGACAGACCTTGTTTGGCTGTTCAGTTTTGACATTCAGTCATCACTACAGAGATTTTTTTATGGCTTAAGGATGTCTCGGGAGGTCCTATCCACGCCCGCCCTGAGGAGGGGGGGGGGGGNTCCGTTTTGGAAAAGCTTTGGAACAATGTTTCCAGTTGGTTTAGCTTGAACAATTGTATTCTCCGGATTGTTAAGTTTCCTTATATATAGCTTAAAGCTGTCTCGGTGTGTCCTGTATGAATAATATTTGGTTGAGCTAGAGAGAGAGGGGCTACTTGTGAGTAGTTTGTATTTTCCATGTCAATTGTAGACAAGTACCAACATCAACTAGACAGACCTTGTTTGGCTGTTCAGTTTTGACATTCAGTCATCACTACAGAGATTTTTTTATGGCTTAAGGATGTCTCGGGAGGTCCTATCCACGCCCGCCCTGAGGAGGGGGGGGGGGGGCGGTCGCCCCAGGCCCCTGGACGCATGGGGGGCCCCAATTTATTTGTTCCTCTGTACTGGGCCTGTGTAGCAGCCACAACACTACTCTGAGATTACCTGTTCGTTTTCCAAAGTAAAAAAGGATCACTCTTTCCAACTATGACGCTTAATCTACGGGATTGTTTTGTGTGGCTCCTTGTGTGGATAGGCGGCGTGGTCATGGGGGAGGGGTGGTCGCCCCAGGCCCCTGGACGCATGGCAACTTCATTGTGAGATACTTTGTTGGAAAAGCATGTCCCGTTGACAATCTGATGGTTTTCCATGCTGGCATTGTCATGTACTCGTGTAATGTTATTCTTGTTGTCAAGCACATAGAATTTGCACTCTTGTCCCTATTGTGTCATGATCTCTGCTATTCTTATCATCCAATAATTATCTCAAGTATTTGCACCAATCTTACTCAATTCTGGTTCAACTCTACCAGAACAACTCTGTGGCGGTAGCGAAGACGTCGAGGCAGGTCTGTCTGCTCGGCGCGCCCGAGGTGCCACGACATTGGGATGGCGCTGGGAGCATCAGGCGTCTTTGAGTAGCAAGTGCGTGATGCTCTCTTGGAAGGTAATGTATGTCTTTGTTCCTGATGTTGGGTTTAGTTTCAGATGTTACCAAAGGTGTAATCTTTCCCCAATGAAAATAAGCTAGTGTGTACTTGTGGGGGACCTTGGGATTGACTGTGCTAGCGGACATATTGTCAAAAGTACATGTTCCATTAGCAATGATGAGCTTATGGTCTTTATCATATCTTTTTCTCTGCTAGTTCTACTAGAGAAAAGAAGTTCTGTAACATTCTTTCAGTAGAGTGAATTTTATTTTTCCCAGAACATATCCGAACCTTTTTCTCTAAGGGCATTTCCATTCAGACATTAATCTGTAACAAACAGTTGCATATCGCAGAACATGCTTTACGAGGGCCTACATGCTATCACTGCCAGGGTCGATGTACCTATTGGTTGTTGCCACACAAATCCATCCATCTCTTGTCACTGTATCGGGACAGACTATGCTTTATTTATGCATATCGAATACTTGATATGAAGATCCCTGCTTGCATTATCTTACCCTCAAGCACCTCTTTTGCGAGACATCAACAACATAAAGTTATGTCTATGTCTCACTGTTTCACATTAAGTAACATGTTATTTGTATCTAAAAGCTTGTGAAGCGCTCACATCCTCTGTGATTAGTACTGCAACACCTTCTCTATTTTTATCATGTTCTGCCCGAATAGTGTTGTATCATCCTTGCTTCAATTCGATCTTCTCTGATGGTGTTTCCTTATGCAGGTTTACAAGAGACCCTGTGGTTTGCACACGGAAAAAGGCGCCCGACATCACCAGCGAAACCGTCGGTGTTACCGTGTTAGGCCTACTTCCTCCATGGTGTGTGCCCTTCCATCTCACTTGCCTTATAATAATCTTTTCTTTTGTGAGAGAAAAAATGCATTTTCAGGGTACACTCAAACATGGACTTGATCACTCCTCTGTTGTTTGAGAGAGTTTTAGTTGTGTCCAATGCCAGTGTGTCAAGAAAGCTTCAGACTAAATGTGTTCTAATTCAATCTGCTATGAACTCTTCCTTGTTCTTTTATGCATCGTTTGATCTCTTAGCTTGTAAGGCTGGGCATGAACAACCTTGTTTTATCTTTTGTCTTTACCCGCCCTGGCTAAGAAGGAAAATTATTACGTTAGGAAAATTTATTTCTGGGTGAATGAGTGGTTTATAGATTAACCATCATCTCCTCATTTACATTCATGTACTCCCATCATTTCTTTTTAGTCTGCATATAAAATTTGGTCAAAGTCAAACTTTGAAAGTTTGGACTAACTTTACAGAAAAAATATCAATATTCACAATATGAAATGAATATTATTATATGTATCATGAAATTAATTTTCATAGCATATAGCTTTTGTATTGTAGAAGTTGATCTCTTTTGATATAGGTTTGGTCAAATTTTGCGTAGTTTGACCAAATTTTATGTGCACAATAAAAGAAACCGAGGGAGTATATTAAACATCATCTCTTCATTTATATTCATATATGTTAAGCATCCGCCTACTGTTGAAATAGAGAAAAATTTCAAGAATAGTCTTTCGGTTTAGTGCATATTTTGTTTTCAGAATGAAATTGGAACTCTTTTCTCTAAGGGCATTGGATTCAGACATTAATCTGTTCCAATAAGCTGCTTATCTCAGAACATGTTCTCCGAGTCCTATGTTCTGTTCCAAGCAGGATCGACCAACCTGTGTTTGTTGTTGCTANTCGTTTTCCAAAGTAAAAAAGGATCACTCTTTCCAACTATGACGCTTAATCTACGGGATTGTTTTGTGTGGCTCCTTGTGTGGATAGGCGGCGTGGTCATGGGGGAGGGGTGGTCGCCCCAGGCCCCTGGACGCATGGCAACTTCATTGTGAGATACTTTGTTGGAAAAGCATGTCCCGTTGACAATCTGATGGTTTTCCATGCTGGCATTGTCATGTACTCGTGTAATGTTATTCTTGTTGTCAAGCACATAGAATTTGCACTCTTGTCCCTATTGTGTCATGATCTCTGCTATTCTTATCATCCAATAATTATCTCAAGTATTTGCACCAATCTTACTCAATTCTGGTTCAACTCTACCAGAACAACTCTGTGGCGGTAGCGAAGACGTCGAGGCAGGTCTGTCTGCTCGGCGCGCCCGAGGTGCCACGACATTGGGATGGCGCTGGGAGCATCAGGCGTCTTTGAGTAGCAAGTGCGTGATGCTCTCTTGGAAGGTAATGTATGTCTTTGTTCCTGATGTTGGGTTTAGTTTCAGATGTTACCAAAGGTGTAATCTTTCCCCAATGAAAATAAGCTAGTGTGTACTTGTGGGGGACCTTGGGATTGACTGTGCTAGCGGACATATTGTCAAAAGTACATGTTCCATTAGCAATGATGAGCTTATGGTCTTTATCATATCTTTTTCTCTGCTAGTTCTACTAGAGAAAAGAAGTTCTGTAACATTCTTTCAGTAGAGTGAATTTTATTTTTCCCAGAACATATCCGAACCTTTTTCTCTAAGGGCATTTCCATTCAGACATTAATCTGTAACAAACAGTTGCATATCGCAGAACATGCTTTACGAGGGCCTACATGCTATCACTGCCAGGGTCGATGTACCTATTGGTTGTTGCCACACAAATCCATCCATCTCTTGTCACTGTATCGGGACAGACTATGCTTTATTTATGCATATCGAATACTTGATATGAAGATCCCTGCTTGCATTATCTTACCCTCAAGCACCTCTTTTGCGAGACATCAACAACATAAAGTTATGTCTATGTCTCACTGTTTCACATTAAGTAACATGTTATTTGTATCTAAAAGCTTGTGAAGCGCTCACATCCTCTGTGATTAGTACTGCAACACCTTCTCTATTTTTATCATGTTCTGCCCGAATAGTGTTGTATCATCCTTGCTTCAATTCGATCTTCTCTGATGGTGTTTCCTTATGCAGGTTTACAAGAGACCCTGTGGTTTGCACACGGAAAAAGGCGCCCGACATCACCAGCGAAACCGTCGGTGTTACCGTGTTAGGCCTACTTCCTCCATGGTGTGTGCCCTTCCATCTCACTTGCCTTATAATAATCTTTTCTTTTGTGAGAGAAAAAATGCATTTTCAGGGTACACTCAAACATGGACTTGATCACTCCTCTGTTGTTTGAGAGAGTTTTAGTTGTGTCCAATGCCAGTGTGTCAAGAAAGCTTCAGACTAAATGTGTTCTAATTCAATCTGCTATGAACTCTTCCTTGTTCTTTTATGCATCGTTTGATCTCTTAGCTTGTAAGGCTGGGCATGAACAACCTTGTTTTATCTTTTGTCTTTACCCGCCCTGGCTAAGAAGGAAAATTATTACGTTAGGAAAATTTATTTCTGGGTGAATGAGTGGTTTATAGATTAACCATCATCTCCTCATTTACATTCATGTACTCCCATCATTTCTTTTTAGTCTGCATATAAAATTTGGTCAAAGTCAAACTTTGAAAGTTTGGACTAACTTTACAGAAAAAATATCAATATTCACAATATGAAATGAATATTATTATATGTATCATGAAATTAATTTTCATAGCATATAGCTTTTGTATTGTAGAAGTTGATCTCTTTTGATATAGGTTTGGTCAAATTTTGCGTAGTTTGACCAAATTTTATGTGCACAATAAAAGAAACCGAGGGAGTATATTAAACATCATCTCTTCATTTATATTCATATATGTTAAGCATCCGCCTACTGTTGAAATAGAGAAAAATTTCAAGAATAGTCTTTCGGTTTAGTGCATATTTTGTTTTCAGAATGAAATTGGAACTCTTTTCTCTAAGGGCATTGGATTCAGACATTAATCTGTTCCAATAAGCTGCTTATCTCAGAACATGTTCTCCGAGTCCTATGTTCTGTTCCAAGCAGGATCGACCAACCTGTGTTTGTTGTTGCTACACAAACTCACCCATGTCTTATCGCTGGACGGGGTCAGACTATGCTTTACTTGTGTTCATCAAATACTTGATATGAAGACCTGCAAGCACCCCTTTTATGAGACATCAACGCCATAAAGTTATATGTATTTCCCATTGTTTCACGTTAAGCAGGATTCTCCTAGGATATAAAATCTTGTTAAGTGCTCGCATCCTCTGCAATTATTACTACAGAGTCATTTCCAGGTTTATCATGTTCTGCACGACTAGTACCACATCCTCCTTGGTTTAATTCGACCTTTACTCATGCGGTTTCTCACGCAGGTGCACAAGAGACCCTTTGGTTTTCGCTAGGGAGAAGGCGCCCAACATCACCACCTAGTCCATCGGAGCAAGGCCAACTTCAACCGCAAAGGAACCCAACGGTGCGTGCCCTTCCGTCTCACTTGCCCTTCTACCTCCAGGTTGTGTGCTTGCACTCTTTCCGTTTCTTCGTGCAAAGATGCATTTCAGGGGATGAGGGTATTCTAGGACATGGATTCAATCGCTCCTCTATTGGAGTTGTGACTCGTGAGTTTAAGGGGAGGCTAGTTTGTCAAGAAAACCACATAATTGAATGTGCTTTAATTCAATCTGCTATGATCTCTTCCATGTTGGTATCCACCGTCGAACGCTTAGCTTGTGAGGCAGGAGATGAACAACCCAGCCTGCTGACCAACGTCACTAATCCACCTCCATAGATTAATTTATTCTTACCAATGGCTTCCTCTTGCCCCGGAATTTCTCGTGTGCAAGCTTGCTTTGTGTAGATTTACTCTTTAAATGATAGAATCTTTTCTAAAAGTGCAAGCTGGGCGGGCTAGGCTGAGACCTGTGCAATTTTTTTGCTTCACTAAGTTTGTTCTTGGTCTTCCTGTATCTGCATGCTTAAGTATAGGGTTCCTGGTTATGCCCTGATTGATTCTTTGTTCTCCTACACTGTTTGGAAATGCAATTTGATTTGGAGATATATTTCTGAAGTTTGTCGCTTAGTAGATTTTGCATGTTGGTCGCTTGTTTAACATACATCTAGATTTTGCATGTTTGTCGCTTGTTTAACACACATCTACAGTGTGGCTTGTCCTTGTACAGTAGGTAGTTAGATTGTTAATATGTTGGTGGTTTTTTATAGAGATATATATGTGCCCAAGATGAGGAAATTTTGGTATCAATCTGATTATTTCCTTCTGCTGTAACTGGGCAGTTGAATGGGCATCACACCGTCAGTGCTCGCACCTTATTCNCCACCTCCATAGATTAATTTATTCTTACCAATGGCTTCCTCTTGCCCCGGAATTTCTCGTGTGCAAGCTTGCTTTGTGTAGATTTACTCTTTAAATGATAGAATCTTTTCTAAAAGTGCAAGCTGGGCGGGCTAGGCTGAGACCTGTGCAATTTTTTTGCTTCACTAAGTTTGTTCTTGGTCTTCCTGTATCTGCATGCTTAAGTATAGGGTTCCTGGTTATGCCCTGATTGATTCTTTGTTCTCCTACACTGTTTGGAAATGCAATTTGATTTGGAGATATATTTCTGAAGTTTGTCGCTTAGTAGATTTTGCATGTTGGTCGCTTGTTTAACATACATCTAGATTTTGCATGTTTGTCGCTTGTTTAACACACATCTACAGTGTGGCTTGTCCTTGTACAGTAGGTAGTTAGATTGTTAATATGTTGGTGGTTTTTTATAGAGATATATATGTGCCCAAGATGAGGAAATTTTGGTATCAATCTGATTATTTCCTTCTGCTGTAACTGGGCAGTTGAATGGGCATCACACCGTCAGTGCTCGCACCTTATTCTGTTGATGATTTGGACTTGGGAGTGCATGACTTGTCAACGAGCATCTAGAAGCAGTTCTCTCCTCATGCGATCGCAGCGAGTTTACCGTGCTACAACTGCCTCCCCTTCAACTGTGTTTGAGGTAACTTCTTGGCATCCTCCCTACTCTATCCTATGCTCTGTGGTGCCCGTCCATCGTGCCAAGGCCCTGTTTTGATCCTGGCCTTCATGCCATGGTATTTTCTAGTGTAGGCTATGGCATGTGGGGTGGTCGTCTGGCCTTTCATCATGCTACTTTAATCATATTGGAGCCTTTAATCTTGATATTGTAATGATATTGAAACCTTTAATCGTGCTCTATACCAAGAACATAATACTACACTTGGATTTATCTCTTGGTTTATAGATTATGATGAAGAACTGTGCTACTGGAACGTACTTGGTTGTTTATAGCTGCTACTATAGTGGAGTAGATGATATTTGATTTATAGCCCTTGTACATCTGTACTGTAGGTGCTCTATATAGTATTCACATTCCGTTTAGACTCATGGACCTTTCTCACTTTTATATTATGTAATGGCCCTTTCTGGCGCTCCTTGCTCCTCTCCCCTTTTGGCCGTATATTGTGTACTCCCTCTGTAAACTAATATAAGAGTGTTTAGACGGAGGGAGTATGATCTAATTCTTGCTTAAGTTCATTCCCTTGAGCCTGATAAGAATAATAGGTGCTACACTTGGTCTGGTTATGCATGGTTTGATTTCTTTTCATATTTTGATAGGGCTTTATTCTTACTTTTGGAGATAAATTAGGCTACTGTCATCTCCATCGTATTTAAGACATAATTTCCTATACCAAGGCATGTGTAGAAGATGTTGTGCAACGTGTACTTGGATGATCCATAGACTGATTTTGCTAAGAACAAGAAGTTGATTGTTAATTAATATATTGATGGCTTTGATTTTTATTGAGATATTTGTGCACGAGATGATGAAATCTTGGTATCAATCTCATATTTTTTTTCTTGTAAATGGGCAGTTGAATGGGCATCACAGCAGCAGTGCTCGCACCTTCTTCTGTTGCTGACGTGGACTTGATGTGCATGATTTGTCAATGAGCATGTTGCAGCAGTTCTCTCCACATGCGATGTCAGCAAGTTCACCGCGCTGCAACTGCCTCTCATTCGACTCTGTTCTAGGTAACTGCTTGGTGTCATCCCTACTCTATCCTATGCTCTTCTTCGACTTTGTTTCGACCTTGTTGTGATCATGGTAATCGTGCCATGGCAATCTGCCTTCCATAATGCTACTGTAATCATATCAGGGTCTTTAATCATGCAACTGTAATTATATTGCAACCTTTAATCGTGCTAAATGCCAATAACATAATACTACCCTTGGTTTCTAGAGTTTGATGGAGAACTGTGCTACTAGAACATATACTCGGTTGTTTATAGTTGCTACTGTACTAGACTAGATGATATATGATTTATAGCCCTTTTAGGAAGGCATGTGTTCTTTAGGTGCTCTACATAGTGTCTACCATTCTTCGTAGATCCATGGACCTTTCTCGCTTATATATTATGCCAGCATGCACCTGTGTTTTGGCCCTTTCTGGCACTCCTTGCTTTTTCTCCTGGCTTGGCTCCTCTCCCCCTTTAGACCTATATTCATGTGTATGATTTTCTTTGTTTTCTTTGTTTAGCTGGGACCAAGAGCCGCTAGCTGTTGAAGGCAATAGGAGATATTTAAGCTTATTAGATATGGCGGCAAGGGAAGAGAAACCAAGAGCAAGCAACTAGGTTGGTTATCCATAACAAACAAGGGACCCTGGATGGAGCTGCCCTTGTGTGGAATAAAAAGAAGAATCTGCACAGTTTCTTGCTTGCTTTTGGTAGACGTGTCATGCAAAATAACTAATATGTGTTGACTTTTAAGTTATTCTCTTTGTTTTGCTGAGACGAAGAGGTGCTAGTTGTGAAAGGCAAGAGAAGATATTTAAGCTTACTAGCTATGGTGGCAAGGAAAGAGAAACCAAGAACAAGCAACTATGTTGGTTGTCAACAACAAGCAAGGGACATGGGAGCTGGATGGAGCCGCCTATGTCCCCAGCAATGGACGTTTATTGGTGTGATAGGCTGGTTGTTGTTGTGTTAGGCGGCAACCATTGCGTGTTTTCCTTGCATCTGAAATACAAAGTGCCAACTAGTGCCCTTGTGCATTTATTTATTTATTTATATCAGAGATATCACCCATCCTGGTTGGTGATATTGATGGACGGTATATGATATACAAATACCATTATTACAAGAGAAACATTGATGTAATTCTTGCTTGACTTGGTTGATTGATTGAGGCTGCGGCCAAATAAAATCATGTCATTTTTCTAGTTTTGTGCCGCTCTTATTGTTTGTGTATGCGAAGGAGAGACATTGATAGGCTTATGAATCCTGGTCCTGATGATGATGATACAGGAGGAGGCAAAGTTGGAAATGCGTCAAAACAAAGGAAATGGTGTGAGACTGATATGCCCAACTAGTCAGCAGCATCAGGTACGTATAATAGCTCAGGCTCAGGTTGCTGGAATTGAAAAAAATGAAGGAATTGGTTCGTTGCGTTCCAGCAAGAAGCTGAGAAGACTAGTCCCAACCCAAGATAAATAGATAGATAGATGCTAGCCCCTCAAGAAAAGAAACGAAAAAAAATTTGAAAGAAAGAAATGCAAAATTCTCTCGAGGCCGTTATCTATATTAGTCCTATAATATCAAGCTAAAAAAAGAAGAATTAGTGGCTGGAAAACAGCCAAAACACGTCCAACAAACTAGCTAGTACTCCCTCCGTCCGAAAATACTTTCATCAAAATGGATAGCAAGGATGTATCTAGAACTAAAATACATCTAAGTACATCCCCTTTTAATCATTTTGATGACAAGTATTTCTGGACGAAGGGAGTACTCCTAGTTCAGAAGCAACCTCTCATCTAGTACGGGCAAGCAGTCAGCAGCAAGCCAACGCACACAGCCGCAGTGGGCCAATATATATTGCATGCCTGCGTTCAGAAGCAATCTCTCATAGTCCTAAGTCCAAGGAAGGAAATCATCCCTATGAATACGTAGATGGATAGGGATAGATAGATACGTACTAGTCCATCCGTCTCCATCCATCCTTAATAGAGCTTCTAATATCCCTTCTCTTTTTACTCCCAATGGATTAATTATTATCCCTCGTAACTCCTCCTCTATTTACTCACTTCCCCTTGTTTCTCTCCCGGATCGCCTCACGTGGATCGCTCAAGCATCGATCCAACGCCTCCTCGCGTTCCTCTCCAGCTCCCCACTCCATATAAACATGGATCCCGCATTTCTCTCCTGCTCCCCACGCCGTATAAACATGGATCCAGTCCCTCCTCCCCGCGTTCCCCCTTCCTCTCCATCTACTCCTCGCCTCACATCGTCCTCCTCCCCTCGATCTTGGCGCTTCACGTTGACAGGCCACCGAGGTGGAGGACGAGCACCCGATCGAGCAGCCCCCTCCGTGGCTCGTCGTCACCCAGCGGCCGGTTCCAGCCGCCGACGAGCCATCCGGACAGCAACTCCCATCCTTAACGGTGCGCTCCCTTCCACCCTATCCCTCCCAGCCCCTTTTCATTTCTACGTTTTCAAACCGATTCAGATAGTTTTGCGTGCCATGGCTTCTCTGAACTTATTTGAAGTAACTCTTCTTGGGCAGATGGATATGTCTGCAGCCGGCATGTATGGCTGCCGTGGCGGCACCGTGTGCATGGCAAAGGAGTTCCTGCCCGGAGGCTGCTAACCAACCGGAGAGGAAACCCACGCTTTGAGCAGCAACCGATGGATGGCAGGGGCAGGCCAGAGGAGGAGCAGCGGCGTCGATCGGTACAGCTTTTCTCAGCTTGCCTTGTGATTTCTACTACTGATTTATTGGCTTTGATTTGGTGCTAGCTAGCATGCAGCCGGTGTGCATTTTCTTCTTATATAGTTTACTTACAGTTGGAGGCTGTTTTCCTTTGTGCCGTGCGCTGTTATGTCTTTTGACATAGGCCCCCGCCTTGGATATATAAATGTACATACAAATGCCGCGGTTGTCCTAGTTTTGGTCCACTTTTCTGTTCTAGTTAACCAGTCACACATTATATTTGGCGTAGAAGAGTCTTAAATACAGCTCATCGTAGCTAGTGCATGTTACGAAGCTTCAGTTTTGAGTCTAAACTTGGTTAACCAGGTTGTGTATATACCTATCAGTACCACTAGCAGGAAGATCGTCGTACTACTCCGCTGAGTGTTTTTTCCTTTACTAGTTAAGTTGCACAGTAGCTAGTAGCTGCTGTAGACGAATCAAGCTGACAGCTTGTGTGCTTGGTTGAGTCTAGTTGTGCACGTACGAACGTCTTGATCATCCTGGTTTTGATTTTCAAATCTAGCGTGCTTGGAATCCAACAAATCTCAGTGTGCATGGTTCTAGTAGTAGTAACTTCTTTTCTCTATTATTGTTTGATCAATGTAATTGGTTCTAGTTTCATTTCCATTGATGAGTGATGACTTTAGTGACTTTTGACAAGCAGCTGGAAACTGTCTTCCCTTTGTACGTACCAGTAGCACCTATCAATCATTTTGTTTAGGCTCGGTGACTTAACTTGAGTTTCTCTAAATTAACTCAGAGCCCCCTTCACTATTTTTACTCTACGTATGACGAGTGAGCAAATAAACAAAGAAACACCGCCTTGGCTGCTAATGAGTTGTGCTAGCAGCGTGCCACATACGGTCCCTTTTGAAAGAAATAGGCTACTACTAGCTAGCTAGAAACAATTCCGTGGGAAATAAATAAAGATTCAGCAAGACAAGACGCATGGCACAGAAGGCATGCATGGCCGTGGAGGAGCGATTTGATTAGGGGCGTGCGGCCTTTGTGCATGCATGCGCCCGTGTTGCGATCCATGGTTCCCAAGAAAAAGACGCGTTATGCTGCCGAAATTTCAGGTGAAAGATGTCCTGACTTGTCGAAATTTTGGACTTGTTTGTCAGGAAACGGAGGCTTGAGGGTGCTTGTTGTAAATTGCCAGGGACTTGGCTGCGTGGTTATGTCGTGTGTGAGGACGTTTTTGTAAGTAGAGGATTATTTACTAGTACTGGATAGATAGATAGATAGATAGATAGATAGTTTGTGCATGTACCCAAAATCAGAATCAGAATTAGAATGAAATAAAAGAAAGAAGACGGTGCACAGCATGCATGCGTCGCGAGGGAGGCGGCACGGACGGACGGTACGGTACGGTACAGAGTCGATCAATCGTCTCAATCATGAATCAACAAGATGATGAATTAAGCGTGCCTGCGTGCGAGGACCTGCTGCTGGATGCTGCTTCCACCGACCAATCCACGGACCACCTACCAATGCTGCGGGACGTGTACGGGAGGCGATCCACGTCACACATGCACTGACTTCAAATACGTTGGTCCCAGTTTGTTAGCGCCGGTGATGAACGGGGTTGGCCGCCATGTACACGGAGGAGATGTTGTCGCAGAAAACCACCGTGGCCTTGGGCAGCGGGATGCGGAGCTCGCCAAGAAGTTGCCGGAGCCAGCAGCACTCCGCGACCGCGTTGGCGACGGCGCGGTACTCGGCTTCCGCACTGGAGCGTGAGACCGTGGCCTGGCGTTTGCTCAACCAGGAGACCAGCGAGTCACCGAAGAACACGGCGTAGCCGGAAGTAGAGCGCCGCGTGTCGGAGCAGCCGGCCCAGTCGGCATCCGAGTACGCAACCAGGTCGAGCGAGGTCATTGTTCAACTTCTAAATCGTGCAGACTGGTCCATGGATGTGGATTTGTTATTATTCTTGTTGGGTAGTAGTACGTGGTGTTGCTCCTCACCTAGTTAAGCTGGCCACGTAGGCATGCATGTACCCACTCCCAATAGTGTCGAGAAGGATCCTCCATGCTCACTTGTTTACGATTTATCCATTTTATTACTTGATCGCTAAGTGAATTGTTCTAGTCGCAAGGTATGTACTTGGATCACGTGAGGCTGAGAGAGTGGGCTGGGTCATCTCTCAAACTGCAACCAAACGACTTGATCGAACTGAACTGTCCTAGATTGGTTAATATTCAGCCGTACATTACATACCTTAGCTAGGTCATACTTCCAACAAAACTAAGTTATCTTGGGCATGTGCTTAACCCAAAACGTACGCATCCCGTAATTAAGCCACGATGTATGTACGGAAGGAAGGAAGGAAGGAAGGAAACACCACGATGTATGTCGCTTGGTTTAGTTGGAAACTTAATTTCTTGTCGGACCCGAGGACTTGTCGCCATCTTTCCTGCCTCCGGCATAGCTCCGCCGTTCCCTTTGTGATCTTCCCCTGTCTGGTACGTTCCCCGACCACATCCACATGCTCCCCGAACTAAACCCATGGTCGACCGCCGTTCCCTTTGTGAACTAAGTTAACAATATGTGAGTGTAAACAAATATTTTCTTTTGACTTGATTAATTTATTGCGGAGAAGCATCCATTCAGGGCCGGCCCTGTGTTTCGGGAGGCCCTAGGCGAACTCGACGACATGGGCCCCTATATATGTCCTAAGTCCCAAGACAATATATATGTATGCGTGTTATATATATATAACTTATTAAAAATAACTTTCAATCACACATCTTTAGTTTAAAATATGAGTATAATAATTCAAATGACTTCATCAAGAACAATCATAACCCTAGACATGATGTCCTAAAATCATGAAGAAAAGATCAAAAGAGCATACAAAGAATTAGGAATTTANACGATGTATGTACGGAAGGAAGGAAGGAAGGAAGGAAACACCACGATGTATGTCGCTTGGTTTAGTTGGAAACTTAATTTCTTGTCGGACCCGAGGACTTGTCGCCATCTTTCCTGCCTCCGGCATAGCTCCGCCGTTCCCTTTGTGATCTTCCCCTGTCTGGTACGTTCCCCGACCACATCCACATGCTCCCCGAACTAAACCCATGGTCGACCGCCGTTCCCTTTGTGAACTAAGTTAACAATATGTGAGTGTAAACAAATATTTTCTTTTGACTTGATTAATTTATTGCGGAGAAGCATCCATTCAGGGCCGGCCCTGTGTTTCGGGAGGCCCTAGGCGAACTCGACGACATGGGCCCCTATATATGTCCTAAGTCCCAAGACAATATATATGTATGCGTGTTATATATATATAACTTATTAAAAATAACTTTCAATCACACATCTTTAGTTTAAAATATGAGTATAATAATTCAAATGACTTCATCAAGAACAATCATAACCCTAGACATGATGTCCTAAAATCATGAAGAAAAGATCAAAAGAGCATACAAAGAATTAGGAATTTATAGATCGGATGATTGGAACCCTAGACATGTTACATAGAATGACAAAAAATTGATAGATTGGATTACAATACTTACATACTAAATAAAAAATAAATAAACTACTGAGATTGTCAAATTGAGGTTTAGGGATGGACAGGAACATGGATGCGTACTTCTTGACTTCCAGTCGGATGCGTACTTGTATAGGTATTGCCGTATTGCCGCGGTGCCGGATGCCGGATGGCCGGGCTGCCACCTGCCTGCCGGACTGCTGTGTGGCGGCGACGGCGAGCCGGCGAGGCGAGAGCGACGCAGCAAGGGCCAAGGGGCAAGGAGCCGAGCGAGCGAGAAGGCCGACGGGCGGGCGAGGGCGACAAACCTACAAAGGAAACGTCGAAACGAGCGTGAGTCACGGCGCCGCTTCGCCTTCGCGTATCCATCAGCGATCGCTAGCTAGCTATATATGGGCCGCCTAGCCCATCCTATTTCTTTTCTTTAATTCTTTTATAATTTTTTACTTGCTTTTTGCTGGGCTATAGTATATGCATATAGGGTCAGTTTGGTTGCCGCCCTGGGTTCTTTTTGCCTGGTTTGGAGGCTGCCTGAGACTTGCCTGAGTGTTGTTTGGTTTGTGCCTGGGAAACAAAGTAAGTGCCTGGCCTGAGAACGTAGGCTGCCATCATTAGCCTGCCTTAAATCACGTGCGGCACAATTAGCCTGGCCCAGGCGTGCACCATCGAGCGCCTGGCCGCTGCCTGGCCGCTGCCTGGGCTACTAATCATAGGTGAGAAAGGGACGTACAGGAGACTTTTCAAAGCATCTAGCTTTTACTAGCTTCTAAGCAACTACCCAGGCCAGGTTGTCAACCAAACATGTACGTGTCAGATTTGCCTGGTCAGGCAGAAAATATCAATGACTCAGGCACATACCAGGCACCCTTTTTTATCCAGGCACGGACCCAGGATAGCAACCAAACTGACCCCTAGTCCATCATGTGCCGCCCCCCCCCCCCCCCTCGGCCCCTGGGCCGCCCCCCCTCCCCCCCCCCCCCCGGGGCCCCCCCCCCCCCCCCCGGGGCCCCCCCCCCCCCCCCCGGGGCCCCCCCCCCCCCCCCCGGGGCCCCCCCCCCCCCCCCCGGGGCCCCCCCCCCCCCCCCCGGGGCCCCCCCCCCCCCCCCCGGGGCCCCCCCCCCCCCCCCCGGGGCCCCCCCCCCCCCCCCCGGGGCCCCCCCCCCCCCCCCCGCCCCCCCCCCCCCCCTCGCCTGGGCCCTGGGCCGTCGCCCCGTCGCCCATGCCCCAGGGCCGGCTCTGTGCATGTGTGGCGGCACTGCTTGATCCTGGCAACTTCTAGATCGCGCAGACTGGTCCATGGATGTGGATTATTATTCTTGTTGGGAACATAATTAAGCCATTAATCGTCTAGCAGTGAAATTAGGAACAATCCATGGACTACTTAGTGTTGGAGATGTCCGGTTATTAGGACCGGGTCGGCTCTGCGTCGGTGGTGACACACTAATGCAGCGCATTACTGGTAAACGCTTCTCTGGATGGATGTGGAGACAGCCATTCAACCGGGGATCGATCGATTATGACAGCAAAGTTAGGTCGTCGTCTTGCTGTGACGGCCACCCAAGTAATACCCAATTTTCCGTTCATGGATTTGCTAACGTCAAGGTGTCCGAATAGGACATGCACCCATTTTTTTGTGCGCGTGGGATATATCACCATTGGAAAAATCGTCGTTACCGAGTACATTACCCTTTGCCGAGTACACTACCACAGGATCACCGCAAAAGAAAACCGTGCCTCTGGCGTGAGGAATAGCATTATGCATGATGTTTTCAATGACTTCGACTTTGACCAACACAACAATTTTTATTTATTTAGGTTTTTTTGGGTAAACCACACTTTATTCAATGTTTGGAGTACGCCACAAGTACCGACGCACATCCATACGTAAGAACAACAACATGAGAGTGGATTTTCTCCCGTGCATGGAGGTCTCGTGCAAAAATCAGTGTATTGATCATTTGGAACACAGCCAGCTCCATCCATCCCACCTCCCATCCTTTATCTTCTGACGTTTAATTTTCAATCTACTATATATTTTGCATGATAAGTCCAATTTAATTTTGTTTTTAGTTTCGTGTTGCTTAAGACGAAGGGTTTCAAAATAAGATTCATTTTGAATATATTTTGATGATTTTTTAGATCATTAAGTTTCAACTATTGAAACTTGGTACGAGCGAACGACAAAATTGCAAGTTTCAAAAACTGGAACTTATAATTTGATGTGCCCTTGTGCGGAATCCAACGAGTTTGCGGATCGCAAGGCAAATCGGGTGGTCGAGCAAGTTTTTAGAAACAATGATAAATTACCAAGTTTCAAAACTAAAACACATACCCTGAACCCTAATCACTAAACCTTAAGCCCTAAAGCCCTAAGCACAAAACCCTAAAACCCTAAAAGCATGTAAAAATTGATAACACTTGATGAAACTTGGCAAAAAAGTAATGTTATGATTATCAAGATTCAATATTTGATTTTTTTAGTTGTCGAAATGTATTCAAAATTGATCATGTTCGCAAGTACACATCGCAAGGAACACAAATATGCAAACGAAACTTAATTTAAATTTTGGGTTCAAAAGATATAGTAAATTATAATTAGAAGAAGAAATAAAAAAAATCGTAGGAGGTGAGATAGATGGCACATGCAACTCTCTCACAACCGCATGCATGCATGGGGCATCCAAAATTTATTAATGGCTAGGCTACGCAGATAAAGAAGATAAGCATGCATGTATGTGGATCTCCAACCGAATGGGTGGCTGAGACATGCACGGAACCTCCCGGTGCACGGGAGCATCTCTTTTCTTGGGACAACATGTATGGGAACCAATACTGGTTCGGACTGCTACCCATGCATGTCCATGCACAACCATGGATTTCAATACCGGTTCGGACACCATAGAAGGGGATCCTCTTTTGACCTTTTTTTAACCTTTACACCATGTAAAGAATTCGGCATGTTGAAAGTGCATGTTCATCCTTCTTTGGATTTTGGTAATCAATATCAACATATCTCGAGTGGCTAATGATTTATCAAGTCTATTCATATTAGGTCCCAAATGTGCAACAAGGTAAATGGTTGGTCATCCCCACTTCAGAATGGCAAGTCTTTTTTTTGCGAGAATTCAAAATGGTAAGTCTTGACAAGACTCCTTACTTAGATTTTATATTTTCGTTATCCAATATCACATTGAGTCCACAAGTACGTCAATACTATCAAATGTGGATCAAAGTTGCTAACCTGCGTTTCTTTCTCAAGTGTGCTTAAAGAGCAAATTCAAGAAGCCTCAAAGCCATGTGTGCACCCCAAAATCGGCATCGTCCATCTCGGACGGGTGTGGAACATGTTCATCATGGTGGAGCAGGCGATGACGGCTGCGAGATGGACGGATGGATGCGGTGCAATGAAGGTGCGCTACAATCAGGGAAGAGGCATGCAGACGGCGAG
>LR880966.1:25811150-25864555 GCA_904067115.1 Aegilops sharonensis | reverse complement strand
TAAATAAAGAATGAGTTCATTACAGTACCTTAAGTAGTTCTTTGTTTTCTTTCTCTAATGGAGCTCACGAGATTTCTGTTGAGTTTTGTGTTGTGAAGTTTTCAAGTTTTGGGTGAATTCTTTTGATGGATTATGGATCAAGGAGTGGCAAGAGCCTAAGCTTGGGGATGCCCATGGCTCCCCCAAGATAATCCAAGGACACCAAAAATTCAAAGCTTGGGGATGCCCCGGAAGGCATCCCCTCTTTCGTCCACTTCCATCGGTAATTTACTTGGAGCTATATTTTTATTCACCACATGATATGTGTTTTGCTTGGAGCGTCTTGTATTATTTGCGTATTTGCTTGTTAGTTTACCATAATCATCCTTGATGTACACACCTTTTGAGAGGGCCTTACATGAATTGGAATTTGTTAGAATACTCTATGTGCTTCACTTATATCTTTTGAGCTTGATAGCTTTGCTCATAGTGCTTCACTTATATCTTTTGAGCGTGATAATTTTTGCTCTAGTACTTCACTTATATCTTTTAGAGCACGGTGGTGGATTTGTTTTAAAGAAACTATTGATCTCTCATGCTTCACTTAGATTATTTTGAGAGTCGTTAATAGCATGGTAATTTGCTTAATATTAATATACTTGGTGTTCAAGATATGTGAAATTTTCTTTTAAGTGCGTTGAATACTAAGATAAGTTTGATGCTTGATAATTGTTTTGAGATATGGAGGTGATAATATCAAAGTAATGCTAGTTGGGGTGATTATGAATTCAAAGAATTCTTGTGTTGAAGTTTGTGATTCCCGTAGCATGCACGTATGGTGAACCGCTTTGTGATGAAGTTGGAGCACAATTTTATTTATTGATTGTCTTCCTTATGAGTGGCGGTCGGGGACGAGCGATGGTCTTTTCCTACCAATCTATCCCCCTAGGAGCATGCGCGTAGTGCTTTGGTTTTTGATGACTTCTAAATTTTTGCAATAAGTGCATGAGTTCTTATGATTAATGTTGAGTCCATGGATTATACGCACTCCCATCCTTCCACCTTTGCTAGCCTCTCTAATACCGCGCACTTTTCGCCGGTATCATACATCCACCATATACCTTCCTCAAAACAGCCACCATACCTACCTATCATAGCATTTCCATAGTCATTCCAAGATATATTGCCATGCAACTTTCCAACGTTCCGTTTATTATGACACGCTCCATCATTGTCATATTGCTAGCATGAACATGTAGTTGACATTGTATTTGTGGCAAGGCCACCGTTCATAATTCTTTCATACATGTCACTCATGATTCATTGCATATCCCGGTACACCGCCGGAGGCATTCATATAGAGTCATATTTTGTTCTAAGTATCGAGTTGTAATTGTTGAGTTGTAAGAAAAATAAAAGTGTGATGATCATCATTATTAGAGCATTGTCCCAAGTGAGGAAAGGATGATGGAGACTATGATTCCCCCATAAGTCGGGATGAGACTCCAGACGAAAAATAAAAAAAGGGGGCCAAAAAAAAGAGAAAGGCCCAAACAAAAAAAAGAGAGAGAAAAAGAGAGAAGGGACAATGCTACTATCCTTTTACCACACTTGTGCTTGAAGAGTAGCACCAAGATCTTCATGATAGAGAGTCTCTCATTTTGTCACTTTCATATACTAGTGGGAATTTTTCATTATAGAACTTTGCTTGTATATTTCAATGATGGGCTTCATCAAAAGTGCCCTAGGTCTTCGCGAGCAAGCAAGTTGGATGCACACCCACTTAGTTTCTTTTGTAGAGCTTTCATATACTTATAGCTCTAGTGCATCTGTTGCATGGCAATCCCTACTCACTCACATTGATATCTATTGATGGGCATCTCCATAGCCCGTTGATACGCCTAGTTGATGTGAGACTATCTTCTCCTTTTTGTCTTCTCCACAACCACCATTCTATTCCACCTATAGTGCTATGTCCATGGCTCACGCTCATGTATTGCATGAAAGTTGAAAGAGTTTTGAGATTACTAAAGTATGAAACAATTGCTTGGCTTGTCATCGGGGTTGTGCATGATTAAATACTTTGTGTGATGAAGATAGAGCAACAGCCAGACTATATGATTTTGTAGGGATAACTTTCTTTGGCCATGTTTTTTTAGAAGACATGCTTGCTTTGAATAGTATGCTTGAAGTATTATTATTTTTATGTCAATATGAACTTTTGTCTTGAATCTTTCGGATCTGAATATTCATATCACAATTAAGAAGATTTACATTGAAATTATGCCAAAGTATCACTCCGCATCAAAAATTCTTTTTTATCATTTACCTACTCGAGGATGAGCAGGAATTAAGCTTGGGGATGCGTGATACGTCTCCAACGTATCTATAATTTTTTATTGCTCCCTGCTACTTTATCTACTGTTTTGGACTACATTGGGCTTTATTTTCCATTTTTATATTATTTTTGGGACTAACCTATTAACCGGAGGCCCAGCCCATAATTGCTGTTTTTTGCCTATTTCAGTGTTTTGAAGAAACAGAATATCAAATGGAGTCCAAACGGAATGAAACCTTCGGGAACGTGATTTTCTCACCGAACGTGATCCAGGAGACCTTGACCCTACTCCAAGAAGTGCCAGAGGCGGACACGAGGGTGGAGGGCGCCCCCCTGGGCGCGCCTCCTACCTCGTGGCCCCCCTGTTGCTCCACCGACGTACTCCTTCCTCCTATATATACCTACGTACCCCCGAGAGACCAAATAGGGAGCCAAAAACCTAATTCCACCGCCGCAACCTTCTGTATCCACGAGATCCCATCGTGGGGCCCGTTCCGGAACTCCGCCGGAGGGGGCATCCACCACGGAGGGCTTCTACATCAACACCATAGCCCCTCCGATGAAGTGTGAGTAGTTTACTTCAAACCTTCGGGTCCATAGCTAGTAGCCAGATGGCTTCTTCTCTCTTTTTGGATCTCAATACAATGTTCTCCCCCTCTCTCGTGGAGATCTATTCGATGTAATCTTCTTTTTGTGGTGTGTTTGTTGAGATCGATGAATTGTGGGTTTATGATCCAGTATTATCTATGGAAAATATTTGAATCTTCTCTGAATTCTTTTATGTATGATTGAGTTATCTTTGCAAGTCTCTTCGAATTATCCTTTTTGGTTTGGCCAACTAGATTGGTAGTTTTTGCAATGGGAGAGGTGCTTAGCTTTGGGTTTAATCTTGCGGTGTCCTTACCCAGTGACAGAAAGGGTTGCAAGGCACGTATTGTATTGTTGCCATCGAGGATAACAAGATGGGGTTTTTATCATATTGCATGAATTTATCCCTCTACATCATGTCATCTTGCTTAAGGTGTTACTCTGTTTTTAACTTAATACTCTAGATGCATGCTGGATAGCGGTCGATGAGTGGAGTAATAGTAGTAGATGCAGAATCGTTTCGATCTACTTGTCTCGGACGTGATGCCTATATACATGATCATTGCCTAGATGTACTCATAACTATGCTCAATTCTGTCAATTGCTCAATAGTAATTTGTTCACCCACCGTAGAATACTTATGCTCTTGAGAGAAGCCACTAGTGAAACCTATGGCCCCCGGGTCTATTCTCATCATATCAATCTCTATCGCTTTATTACTTGCTTTGTTTTTACTTTGCCTTTTACTTTTCACTTTGCATCTATCTATCAAAAATACCAAAAATATTATTTATCATCTCTATCAGATCTCACCCTCGTAAGTGACCGTGAAGGGATTGACAACCCCTAATCGCGTTGGTTGCGAGTAGCTATCGTTTTGTGTAGGTACGAGGGACTTGTGCGTGGTCTCCTACTGGATTGATACCTTGGTTCTCAAAAACTGAGAGAAATATTTACGCTACTTTGCTGCATCATCCTCTCCTCTTCGGGGAAATCCAACGCAGTGCTCAAGAGGTAGCAGAGGGGCAGAGCGGAAGGCTGGGGCGGCTGCCCGCTTTATACCTCGGGGAGTTGTGATGTAAAACTACTCCCGTTGCCATAGGTCGGACACCTCCGGGAAGGAACCCTTCGGCCATAGGGCGTCTGCACCTTTGCTTATTATAGCGCATCCGCACTCCGCGTGTCGTCCATCGATCATCTTCGGCTTCACATTGAAGGTCTTGAGCCATAAGCCAAAGTGTGGGGTAATGCGGAGGAAGGCCTCACACAGGACGATAAATGACGAGATGTGAAGGAAGGAATCTAGGGCCAGGTCATGGAAATCTATCCCGTAATAGAACATAAGCCCCCTAACGAAGGGATCAAGACTAAAGCCTAGCCCTCGGAGGAAGTGGGAAACAAATACAACACTCTCGTTGGGTTCGGGAGTGGGAATAACCTGCCCTTGAGCAGGTAGCCTATGAGGGATTTCTGCGGTCAGATACCTGGTCTCCCTAAGCTTCTTGATGTCCTCCTTTGTGACAGAAGAGGCCATCCACCAGCCTTGAAGGTTGGATCCAGACATGGTTGAAAGTCCGGAGCGCTTAACCTGAACCTTGGGTTGTTGGAACTCGAGCAAGGGGAAGGGAAGGATCGGGCGTGGAAAGAAAAGGACAGGTCTTGACCTCTTTATAAAGAGGGTGAATATCGAGCGTCCCCCGCGTGACCGTTTGGAACTTGGCTAAAATCGAGGAGTCATACTAATAGCACGGTTGGGTTACCCACGCCCATATTGATGAGAATCCCGTGATAAGGGGACACGATCTCTACTTCGACAAGACGTGCCAGTAAAACCGCCTCGCAAGACGTGCAGCAGCAGGTCGAAGAAAACGGTTCGTATAATGACCGGGCCGCGGCGTGATGTCACGCTATGAAAAGTTGTCAGCAGATTAGATTTGTGGAATATTGTGCTCTCTACGGTGGTATGTGGAATTTGTTTTGCAGAGTCGGACACGATTCATGTGTTCAAAATCTACCTTGGAGTATTCGGAGAAGGGACCCACCTTGCAATGCCGAAGACAATCTACGCGCCGGGCTCAACATCATTGAAGTCTGGTTCAGGGGCTACTGAGGGAGTCCTGGATTAGGGGATGCTCGGACAGCCGGACTATATGCTTATGTCGGACTGTTGGACTATGAAGATACAAGATTGAAGACTTCGTCCCGTGTCCGGGTGGGACTCTCCTTTGCGTGGAAGGCAAGTTTGGCAATTCGGATATGTAGATTCCCTTCTCTGTAACCGACTCTGTATAACCCTAACCCCCTTCGGTGTCTATATAAACCGAAGGATTTAGTCCGTAGGATAACAACAATTATACCATAGGCTATCTTTTAGGGTTTAGCCTGTACGATCTCGTGATAGATCAACTCTTATAATACTCATATCATCAAGATCAATCAAGCAGGAAGTAGGGTATTACCTCCATCGAGAGGGCCCGAACATGAGTAAATATTGTGTCCCCCGCCTCCTGTTACCATTAACCTTAGACATACAGTTCGGGACCCCCTACCCAAGATCCGCCGGTTTTGACACCAACACTAGGCTTTCCCCCCGGAGTTCGAGACCGGGTGCTCGAGTAGCACCATCATCGAAATCTCTCATGTGTTGTCGCCGCCACTTCTCCGTGAACCCAGCAGTTACATGTGACACGACCGCCGCCACTGCCCAACCATTCCTCTGCGTCAAGTCTTCGTCCATAGTTTGTATCGCACCGCCCGTCATCATGCAGCCGTAGGAAGTCGCTGCAGTGCTTTGCGATCACTGCCGCCATTAGACCGACCAGATGATCTGAATCACCACAGCTATGTTGGCAGGTGCGGAAGGTCAGCACCTCGCCGCCGCAGACTCGTACGGGCCAACCCGCACAGCTGCAAGGCGTGCGCCCACCGCGCCGCTACTTCGGTGCATGCCGCAGCATCACGCGGACACAAGCGGCACCTCGCTGAGTGACGACTTGGAGTAGCCCCAGGGCCGACGAGGAATGCCGCTAGAAACCACATGGAGCTCCCGATCTGAGCGCGCCGCCACGAGACGAGATGCATCTCCGATTCCCAGCAGCCAGTGGCCTCTGCATCCGCCGCATCTCAACATCACAAGACGCTTGCTGGAGAGCAGTCCAGATCCATCGCCACATGGCACTTCCCACTCCTCCCGCTTGCCAAGACGCTGCACCGGGAGCAGCCTTGTGGACCAGACACGGCCACTCCAGATCTGCATCGCACCCGCAACCTGCCAAGAGCCCACCAGGCCGTATCCCTTGGAGAGCAGCAGGCCCCCCGCCGCCGCCGCATTCGCCGGCGGCAACGGCGGCAAGAAGCAGCGAGGAGAAGGGCTCCTGGAGAAAAGGATTTGGGCGCCCCGGTGCCGCCGTTGGGGGCGACACGGGAGCGAGGGCTCTGTTCCTTTTCCCTCATAGAGCTGTTATATATGGCTAGTTTTTTCCTAAATCTGACTAAACTTTAACAATGTGGTATCTAGTGCGTCCAGTGGCGAAGGCAGAATTGTCTTGTAGGTATGGCAGGTGTAGGCAGGCTAGTGTACAACAATACAGTGTGTGAAGCTTTCTTCAACGTCAACGTGTATATAGCATGAAGAGAGGAAAAAATTAAGCTGTGGCGGAGGCCAAAGCTTGTCAGATTGCTGCCTCCGCCACTGAGTGCGTCTAACCTAAGTACGCATGGGAAGGCCAGACTTGTAAAAACAATACCTGCCATACTCCCGTCAAGCATTGGCCTCCACCACCGGCAGGATGGGTGGCGCTTTCTGTATCGGTTTACTGTAGTCTCAAAGAACGAGATTATAAATTTCATGTAGTCTCAAAACAATGTTGCCAAATTCAAAAAAAATGTACACTATTTTTAAAATTCTGGATTTCCAAAATGGTGTCCAAATTTCAAAAAATTCTATAATTATAAAATGTAACAAGCGAATAAATGATTTAAAACAAAAAATTAACCCGGAAAGGCAAAACTGAAAAATAAAAAACAAAAAAATAATCCAAGAAAATTCTATAATCTTCCAAAACTGGCATGAGAAGGCACATAACGGCTTAATGAGCTAGCCCATTATCATGCGGGTGTGTGTTTGGTCGCAACCTAGACCTACACGTGGACGAGGTTCTGCCCTTATTGGGCCCGAGAGATATATGTCCCTGACTGCGAGATGTATCCTGGTCTCGCCAATGTGCGTGCTTGCCTTGGTGGGCTGGCCGATTAGAGTGATTTTAGGAAGGTTCTATAGAAAGTAAGCGACCTGCTTTACATTCTGTTGTGCGAGCTTATCTTTTTCTGTGTTTTCTGTATCGGTTTTTTCTTTCTTTCTTTTCTCTTTGTGTTTTATTTTGCTGGTTTTCTTTTAGGTTTCCAATCCGTCATTTATTTATTTATTTTTATTGTCAAATTTGTTTGTTCTTTCATTTATTTTCAGATACTTTGCCAATTGTTTCGAAATATAAGTTGAACATTTCCCTTATGTTGGTCGAACTTTTTTTCAGATACACATTGATCGTTTTTGCGAAATGTGCATTGGATATTCTATGAATGTATGCCTGAATATTATTTTAAAAATATGTAATTCTTTTTCATAACTACCATGAACAATTTTTTAAACATACAAACTTTTTTGAAGTTTTAGAATTTTTTTAATGTCAGAAAATCTTTTTTGTATGATATGAACTTTTAAAAAAAAATTATGCGTACATTGTTTTACATTGAATAAACATTATTTAAAGATGTTTTGAGCATATTTCTTGAAACACTTGGACATGTTTTAAAAAAATCATAAACATTAGGCACAGCATTTTACAAAAAATGCACATAAATTTATTTTTTTTACCTTGAAGGCAATTCATCGACCACTTGGCGGGCACGAACGCTTGTAGCGAGCAGCAGCGCCCTGACGCGCCGAAGTAGGAGCCGTAGGGGTGGCCAAAGATGATGCGCGAGGCACCAGACGAGGATGAGGTACCAGAGGGGTGGCGTTCTTGATCTTGTTCTTCGCTGCTTCCTCAGCAGGCACCGACGCGGCTATCGTCAGTTTCCCAGCGGGTCATTGATCTCTGCTTCAAGATTCATGCTCCTTGTTCTTTTCTCTCTGTTGTGTCTGTTGTCATTTTTTGGGCCAAATATTCTGACAAACCACTGTTTTGGTTCAGTCGATATTTTTATTGGGCTGAAGCCCATTTTGTATTGCCTGCATAAAAGGCCGATGATGCTACTTCTTTTCCTGTTTCTATACATTTTCTGTTCTTCTTTTTTACTTTTTAGATAGTTTATATGGGTATTTTTGGGGCGTTGGATGAGCGTAAAATGTATAGGTGCAATTACTATAGAACAAGTGTACAAATTGTACTAAAGTGTTAAAATTGCAAAGTTGTGTGCAAGTTTTAAAAATTGTTTCTCACATATATTTTTCCTTCTTAAAGGTGATACCAGTATCAGTAATTCGTTCTACCTTTTATTTCTTAGTTTTGTTTCCTTTTCTTTCTTCTTACAGAACTTCTTTATCCCGAAGTACCACTATTATATGATTATTCTTGCATATGATGAAAATCATAATTTGTGTGTCAATTGTGTGCGAATTTTATCCATTGTTTGCATAATATTATTTTCATTTTCATTCTTCTTAAAAGGTAATAGAAATTTATTAACTCATTCTTCATTAGAAAACTTTATCATTTTGATATTTAATTTGTGTTTCATCTTATTTATTCTTAAAGGATAATACCAATGCTACTAATTAATAATCTCTTAGAAAACTTCATTATTTTAAATTTATTTTATTTTTTGTTTAATTTTCTTTCTCTCTAAACGGTAATACAAATGCCACTAATTCATTCTTCCTAATAAAAAATCATTATTTTGATTCCATTTTATTTTTATTTCGTTCTATTTTCCTTTAAAGGGTAATACCAATGCCACAATTTCATTCTTTCTTACAAAACTACATTATTTTGATTTTATTTTAGTTTTTGTTTCATCTTATTTCTTTTATGGGTAACAAGAATGACCTAAATTCATTCTTCTTTAGAAACTTTATTATTTTTATTTTAGTTTAGTATTTGTCACGGGCGTGGAAACCCTGTAGATGGCCCTTATTTTCAATTAAATGATAGCTGGACCAAGCTAACACAAAAATTTGTCTAAAAAGATAACACCAAAATAAATTGTGGGGTAGTTATGGGCGCGACTTTGTATCGCTTCAAGCGAGGCGGAAATAAATCTCTCCTGTGCAGCGCCGTGTCCATGACCAGGCAGGCCGCAATGAGTTTGCAAAAATTGCACTACTTGTTTCCTTCAAATAACACATGTGTGTCGCAATAGCCGGAGCTATCGCCCTCGACCGTGGCGGCGTGAGACCAAATGCTGCCCGCGCAAGCGCCTTATCTTTTTTGCATTTTTGTGAAGTACAAATGTAATTTAATCTTTCCTTGTTTTTCTAGTTCGGGAAAAAATGTTAATGATATATTTAAAAAATATTTAAAATGCCCCTGATATATGTGAAATAAAAAATGTATACAAAAAATGTAGTCATCAAACACAAAAAATTGAAAAAGAATTAATCATATATTTCAAATATGTTAGACATGTAAAAACAATGTTCCAGGTGTATATGAAAACTGTAGAACGTGAATTAAAAATTTAAGCATCAAACAATTTTTTTAACTGATCATGTATGAAAAAAAATTAATCATACATTTCAAAAATGTTATATTTGTATGAAAAGCATTATATCGCTCAAAGTGAGTGATACATCTGCTCCCTCAAGTAGCGCCCGTGGGTGGGCCAGCCATCAATGGGTCGCTTGCTTCCTTATTGTTTGTCGAAGGATCACTCACTTTCTATACCTTGTCTAAAAAAACTCACTTTCTATAGCGCCCTTATGGTTTCCCGAAACACTTTCTATGGCGTCTTTTATAGTCAAAAACTTGAATTTTAAGAAAATTAAAAATTCTGTTTTTTTCATAAATTTCAAAAATTGTTCGCAAAATCAATAAGATTTTCAACAATTAGAAAAAAAAGGAAAAATGACAAAATTGACCTTAGGATGAAAAGAATTCACAAACTGAACTGCTTTCAGAAAAATACGCTCAGCTAAGCCTTTTGTGTGGCGCTCGACAGCAAGGCGTCATACTATAATAGATTCGGTTGTATGCTTCCTCAAAAGCTTCGGCCTTCTCAAAAGCTTCATCCGCGAACTAACATCCTTGAATAATGGTGTCCGATGATCCCCACCTGAATACCTTCTCAAAAGCTTCGGCCTCCTTCATCGTGAACTCCCTCCTCATCAACTTCTTCATCGGGACCTTTGTAATCCGACTCCGGTGCATAGCCATGGGAATAAGGTATGGAATGGCCCATTGTCTCTTGCACATGATATTTGTTGAGATCACCCACATTGTGGTCATGGAGATCAACTTCATTGTCATTGTCCTCATACTCACCATTCTCTTCTTGCAAAGATTCATTTTGGTTGTTTGAAATCGGGCTCAATGTTTGCCTCACTTGTTGAGTCAAAGAAGGTTCACTCATTTCATCTTGGTTTATGGGTGGAGGACTACTAGCAACCAACGGGGAGGCATTCCGGTTCAAATCCAAATGCAAACTAGACTCAACCTTCTTCGTAGCAAATAGCTAAATAGCCTTGTCTACTAATTCAGCCATTGTCTCCTTGTTCGGAGTTCACACTCATGGTCTTCCAACGGATGTGCATTTCAAAACCCACATTATGCATTTCCTTCAACTCAACGATATCACTTGGGTCCATCCAATTTAAACCTTTCCTCACTTGTTCCAAGACCCACTATTAGGAAAAGGGCTATAGATGGGATGGACACTAATGGCGCACCTATCAGGTGGTGCGCCATTAATATATACTAATGGCGCACCATGTTTTGGTACGCCATTAGTGTGGAAGACACTAATGGCGCACCAGAAACATGGTGCGCCACTTGAAACATTTTTTTTATTTTTCCAAACATTCTAATGGCCCACTGTAGCACAGTGCACCATTACTAGTGCTAACTAGTAATGGCGCACTGGCCACACCGTGCGCCATTAGAATATATATATTTTTATTTTTTTGCAAAACTTCTAATGGCGCACCAGAAGCTGGTGCGCCATTAGTAATCAGGGTCGACCCCCCGCACCCTCCCCCACTCCACCGCCGCCGATGTCCCACCGCACCCTCCCCCGCTCCACCGGTCGCCGTCGCCGACCCCCGGCCCGCCCCCCGGCCCCCCCCCCGCCCCCCGCGTCCCCCCCCACCCGCCCCCCCCCCCCCGCCGCTCCCCCCCCGCCGGCGTCCCACCGCCCCCTCCCCCCATCCGCCGGCCGCCCCCGCCGCCCCCCAGACGGCGCCCCCCCCCACTCCACCGCCGTCGACGACCACCCGCGCCCCCCCCCCCTCCACCGCCGCCGCCGACCCCCGGCCTGCACCCTCCCCCCCTCCCCCCGCCCCCCCGGCCCGCCCCCCGGCCCCCCCCCCGCCCCCCGCGTCCCCCCCCACCCGCCCCCCCCCCCCCGCCGCTCCCCCCCCGCCGGCGTCCCACCGCCCCCTCCCCCCATCCGCCGGCCGCCCCCGCCGCCCCCCAGACGGCGCCCCCCCCCACTCCACCGCCGTCGACGACCACCCGCGCCCCCCCCCCCTCCACCGCCGCCGCCGACCCCCGGCCTGCACCCTCCCCCCCTCCCCCCGCCCCCCCGGCCCGCCCCCCGGCCCCCCCCCCGCCCCCCGCGTCCCCCCCCACCCGCCCCCCCCCCCCCGCCGCTCCCCCCCCGCCGGCGTCCCACCGCCCCCTCCCCCCATCCGCCGGCCGCCCCCGCCGCCCCCCAGACGGCGCCCCCCCCCACTCCACCGCCGTCGACGACCACCCGCGCCCCCCCCCCCTCCACCGCCGCCGCCGACCCCCGGCCTGCACCCTCCCCCCCTCCCCCCGCCCCCCCGGCCCGCCCCCCGGCCCCCCCCCCGCCCCCCGCGTCCCCCCCCACCCGCCCCCCCCCCCCCGCCGCTCCCCCCCCGCCGGCGTCCCACCGCCCCCTCCCCCCATCCGCCGGCCGCCCCCGCCGCCCCCCAGACGGCGCCCCCCCCCACTCCACCGCCGTCGACGACCACCCGCGCCCCCCCCCCCTCCACCGCCGCCGCCGACCCCCGGCCTGCACCCTCCCCCCCTCCCCCCGCCCCCCCGGCCCGCCCCCCGGCCCCCCCCCCGCCCCCCGCGTCCCCCCCCACCCGCCCCCCCCCCCCCGCCGCTCCCCCCCCGCCGGCGTCCCACCGCCCCCTCCCCCCATCCGCCGGCCGCCCCCGCCGCCCCCCAGACGGCGCCCCCCCCCACTCCACCGCCGTCGACGACCACCCGCGCCCCCCCCCCCTCCACCGCCGCCGCCGACCCCCGGCCTGCACCCTCCCCCCCTCCCCCCGCCCCCCCGGCCCGCCCCCCGGCCCCCCCCCCGCCCCCCGCGTCCCCCCCCACCCGCCCCCCCCCCCCCGCCGCCCCCCCCCCCCCCCCGCTCCCCCGCCCGCCCCCGCGCCCCCCCCCCCTCCACCGCCGCCGCCGACCCCCGGCCCGCACCCTCCCCCACTCCACCGCCTCCGACGACCACCCGCACCCTCTCCCCCGCACCCTCCCCGGCCCGCTCCACCGTCACAAATGAATGCAACTAAAATTGCTAAAAAAACAAATTTGATTATATTTTCAAATAACAAATTTGATGATATTTTCAAATAATAAATTTGATGATATTTTTTCATATTCATAAAAATTTTCAAATAACAAATTTGATGATATTTTATAAAAATTATTACTATTTTTATAAAAAATATTACTGTTATGATTTAAACAAGTTTGAACATATTTGAACACAAATAAATATCAAATAGCATTTTAAATGCATAAATACAAAAAATGGGAAGCCTGGGAATCGAACCCAGGACCTCCTGGTGTGTGTGTTGTGTGCTGACCAGTCGGGCTAGTGGGCTTGTTCTAATGGAGTGGGGGTTATGTGGAATATAACCTGACCAGTCGGGCTAGTAAATTCTAATGGCGCACGGGGGCGGGGTGCGCCATTAGAATGGTTGTACTTATGGTGCACTAGGGGTGCGGTGCGCCATTAGATCCCTCCCCCCAGTTCACCTGTCCCCCTCGCACTGTTGCCTCCCTCCCTCCCTCGCCAGATCCACTCGGCCCAACCGTACGCCGCCGCACCCTTGCTCTGCCCCCTCCGTCCGCCGCGCCTGCACGCCGTCGATGACGCCGCCGCCGCTGTGGTCTTGCGCTGCCCCGACGCCGCCGCCCCGACCCCCGCGGGACTCCACCCCCGCCGCCCCCGCGCACCCCGAACGGGATCGGCCGAGCGCGCGCCGCCCGCTCCTCTCCTCTCCTCCTCCCTCCGACGAGCGAGGGCCTCCTCCGGCCCCTGCAGCAGCCGGCAAGCGCGGCCCCGGCGCGCCCACCCCGCCTGCCCCTGCCGTCCTCCACCACCGGCCCCTGCTCTCCTTCGACCGCGGCGAGTGAGGACCCGGACGAGCTCGGACCCCGACCCCGACCCCGACCCCGACCCCTCCGGCGACCAGGTACCTCTCCTCCTTCCTCCTTCCTCCCTCTCTCCACCATTCTCCATTCCTTCCAACCGATGCTCCAAAAGGAATTTCAAGACAGAAATCACATGCTCCAAAAGTTAGGGTTCACGATTCAAATTGCAATAGATTATCTGCAGTAGATCAAACTGCAGTAGATTACTCAATATTCTTGCCATTTGTTGATAGGTTATAAATATTGACCGTAAATAAGAATGAATATTGACCATTGTTGCTGCTAGCACATGTTGAAGTGTACCTGATGATGCTTCTGTAGAAAATTCAATCTTCCTCCTCAGGCATGTGTTGTGTGACCTGAAAAAATATAAATGTGTTGTGTGCCATGTGTTGGTAATTCAGTAAAGTCAAACAAGCACTGGATTTAGGCAGGTTGCTTGCTGAAATTGTAGCAGCAACAACAAACTATGGCTGAATGATGAACATGTTATAGTGGTCAGATTAGTTCAGCAAAGTTGGTAGTTCTGTCATAAGAATTTGTTGAGGATCACCATGAGAAATAATTCAAACTGAATGTATTGGCAATGTGTTAACTGAATTTTCGCACTGCATTTTTGTAACTAGGGTTTATCTTGGGTAGGACCAGGAGATGTCTAGGGACAATATTTTGGCCCTATGGTTAACACACTGAATTTTGTTTTTGTCTTCTAAGATAGCTAACGGTTCATTCCAGTCTTTTGAGATAGCTAACAAAAAGAAGAATACAACAGTGAGGCAAAACCTAGCTACACCAAAACTATACTGGAGTAGTATTTCTTAATGATACAAGTTGATGAATAATGTAGCAACGTGAGTGTATGATGTATTGCCATCCATTCACTGAATTTTTTTGACAGTGTGTTAACTGAATTTTTTTGACAGTGTGTTAACTGAATTTTTTTGACAGTGTGTTAACTGGCCACTTATCTTCATTTCAAAGTCCAAGTTGCAGCCCTTTAGATTGACAGCTGGACAGAAGGTATCTTCTACTACATTTGGAGTATGGTTCTGGCTCACACTGTAGTTGTAATTCTACTATAAATTTGCACTATAAATCTATTGAAATTATACTGTTAATACACTGCAATTACATGTCTACTGTATTTACCTCCTCTTCTATACCTTGTACTGGAAGTCAGCAAAAGAATATCAGTTCTACTTTGCCCCCTAGTAGATCTGGTAGAGTAAGAAACTCCCCTTATAATGATGCTTTTCTCTAGAAAAAATGATCCTGGATATTTTTATGGTATTCTTTGTGGTATTAAGATGGAAACCTGGGATACTATTTCTGTCCAAACTGTAGTTTTCAGTATTCTGTCCAAACTGAAAACTGTTAAAAAGCATGATGTCTCTTGGATTTCTGTAATGATGATGATGATGGAACACATGGTCTTGGATTTCTGTAATGATGATGGAACATTATAAAGCATTGTACTCCAGTGTGTATGAAGGATACAAAAAATTTAGCAACTTCTCTGATTTTATAAAGTTGTTCTTATATGGGTGAAACTTCACTTGTTTTTAGGCTAGTGCAGGATGTTGCTTTATTGGGATGCCTCTGAATTACTTGTGATCACATTGAGAAAGACTTGCAAAGATGATGATCATCTTTTACAGAAAACAATATCTGTAAACACGTCAGTAACTTTGCTAGTTTGCTGGGTTTTGTCTCCGACCATTGTGTCGTGATGAATTTGCAGGTACCCCGAGAGGCCCTTGAGTTTGCCGGAATGTCGATTAACTTCCGTTCCTGCAAATTCGGGTACTCCATATGTCCTATTTTCAGCAAAGGTCATGCTGAAATTTTCCGTGAATTTTAGCATGACTTTGCTAAAAATCGGACATATGGGGTACTTGCTACTAATGCATGGGCCGGGGTATCTTAGTACTTAGTTTAGTAGGATCAACTGTCCCTTTATTCTTGCTGCATTAAACCATAGGTGGCAATAGACCCAAGTGATTAGTGCCAAGTGATTAGGCCCAACCTAGGGTGCCTCGGCATCGATAAACCCTAAATGATGAAAACTTAACTTAGCATTTAGCTTTTAGGATGCCTCGGCGTCGACAAACCCTAAATGATAAAAGCTTAGCTTTTGGGATGCCTCGGTGTCGACAAACCCTAAATGATGAGACCATGATCTTGTTCCTTGACAACAACCAACTTTTTGACCAAACTTTTTTCCTATTTAGAGCGAAACATGGCCCACAACGATGAGGCCGGCGGTTCGGGTGGCAAGCAATTCTGGGAGCTGTCCCAGGAGATGGAGGAACAACCTCACCGCTATGAGGACGCCGCGGAAGACACGAATCCTGACTACACAACCCCTAGTGGCGTCGGGGATGACACCACTGATGGTGCCGCCAAGGATGCCACCACTGATGATGGCGGCGCACGCACAGATGGCAGCCAAGCGAAGAAGCAACGGAAGGACCGGCGCCCGAAAGCGCTCCGCACCGTCAAGGAGGAATTTACTCAAGTGGACTCCGACGGGAATCCAACGGAGCCCAAACATATAGTCAAGGGGTACTCGGTTCAGCTCGGGTGCATTCTCCGGAGCACCGTCTCGATCAACACCGAGAACCTTAGGCATAAGGACTGAGGGAATTTGCGCAACCTCCTCTTCACGAAGCTGCACGAACGATACAAGTTCCCCGCTGATTTTGAAAACACACGCCTCTCAGGGAATAAAGTGAACAGTGCCGCCCTCACGAGGATGAGCACGACCCTGTCTACTTGGAGAAGCGCGGTGAAGAGAATGATTGAGAAAGGTGATAGTTATGAGAAGATCAAGGCGAAAAATCCTTCGATCAGCGAAGAGGACTACAAGGAGTTCAAGATCAAGTGCGAGAGCAGTGCAACCTCCGAATCAAGTCAGTGGGGGAAAGAAATGCGGGAGTTGAACTTAGGGGAACACAAACTCGGTCCCGGCGGTTACAGAGTGGCGGAGCCTATATGGGACAAGGAGGACGCGGAGCGTCCCGAGCAAGGCCTACCGCCCCGCTTCGAGAAATACAGCAGTGACAAGCAGACCAGGAACTATGTTAGGGCCCGGTACAAGGAGGACCCGATAACAAAGGAGCTTACCACGGATCCGAAGACCAGGGCGCTTGAGCTTGGTCTGGGGAAGGAGACTGAAAGCAGTAGCGCGGGGTCGTCTCAGAGCACCCATGCTTGGGACAGGACTCTAAATAGGGCGTTGAACGTAATGAAAAACAAGGATAAGCTCAGTAAGCCGTCGTCAACTGGTCGTGTGGCCGGCAAAGGCTTGTCCACAAAATGGTCGTCATACTATACCGCTGGTGGGCGAAAGGAGAAAAAGACCAGCTTGGAAAGCCAGTCACGCGAGGTTCAAGAACTCAAGGCACAAGTGGCGCGGATTCCGGAGATTGTCCAAGAGCAAGCGCACGAACAACTGGGATCGATGCTCACCGACATTATGCCTACCTTGATTCATGGGCTGACGGCGTGGATTGTGGGTGGACAATAGGGGCCGCCCCCGATTCCTAGCTTCACGGCCAGCAACTCGCACAATGCGCAGGCGGCGCCATTGGTTTCTCCGGCGGCGGCGGTATTGGTGTCTCCGACGCCGGCACGGCCGGCATTGGAGCTTAATGCACCCGGGTGTACGCCGGCCGGCACCTCGCCAGCAAGCGGCCCCTCCGTCAGTTGCACGCCCACCGTTGGCGGTGCCTCGACATTAGCTGAGCTCAACGCCATCATCATGGTAACTAATTAATCGTCTCGGCCGAGGACTTCATCTCCTTTTACCTTTGAGTGGGCATCCCTGATGCCCTACATGTTTTCGCAGGGCGCTGCCGACGTTCCGTGCACTCTCCTGCACTTCTTGAACGACGAGTTGGTCGATGTTGCCAAGGGCAAAATCATTCAACCGGGCAACCCCGTGTTCCACGGTAAACCGATGCCACCCGCCGTGTATAGGGTTCAACTGGTTCGAGTGCAGGAGCCTAGGATCCGAACAAGCATATGGCACAGGATCTGGACGACGACGACAACGACGACGACCATACATTTAGCAACGTCGATAAGTACTTTGCCGAACATGGGTACGATGACGAATTCTGCGGGCCTCTTTCTCAAGAACCCAACCAAGAAGACCGCGGTCTAGCTGGTACGACGGAGAAACCCAGTTGCAACAGGCGTCGTATGGCGTTCAGTTCTCAGGAGACGCCTCCAGCTGCCGACTTCACCGAGCCTCAGATAGCTGAGGTGCCAAATATTATCAGCCCCAACACACTCAAGAAGGCGGTCTGTGAGCAGAACTCGGTCCCATTACAACAGAAGATCAAGAAGGGACGGAAAAGAAAGAGTAACAAGGGTGCGAGCCAGCCGGCACCGAGTACGATCCGTGCTCAGGACGGGCCACCTTCACCTAAGGATATCTCGAGGAGGGTGCACGTGGCGGGTAGGGCGATGCTACCGACAAATATGCTCAATGCTGCAACCGGTGCTATGCGGAGTCTACATGACAGTGTTCTTTCTTTGGAGAAGCGGCGTATCAGAGAGAATGATGTGGCATACCCGGTTTTCGTGGCCAAGGTGCCAGAGGGCAAGGATTTGTGGATGGCGCCGTCGGGGGTACGATTGTCCTGCGGTTTGATGACATCTTTGCTATGTTTAACCTTCATCCGCTGCACTACACCTTCGTTCGGCTGTTTTCGCTGAGTATGGAGATGCGGATCATTAGAGACAAGACCCCAGACATCGTGATAGTCGACCCCTTCTACATGCGTGCCAAGATCTTGGGCAGCGCTGGGGACCGGCAAGTCGCGAGTTCTTACCTCGAAGGCGTCATTCTGGCAAACCCAGATAAGGATAACTTTCTCGTGCCTTACTTTCCCGAGTAAGTCATCCCCTCACCGCCCCGTAACATATGATTTCTTAGATTTCGATCGTTCTTTTTTTTTCTAACATTCCGTGTTCTGTGCAGTGACACACATTGCACACTCATCCTCTTAAGCCCGAAAATATTCCGTGGCCACGTATTTCGACCCGGACCGTGACTCCAAGATAGACTACACAAATATCAAGAAAGTTCTTGATGATGTTCTCCCCGGCTACGCCAAATCTGGAGGCACCTTCACCAAGCCAGCTCGTAGGCGGTATGACGCGCACGTGTTTGCCCACAATACAAAGTTCTCCTGCGTCAAGCAGCCGCCTGGCGGTCAGAAGGATGCCTACTACGCCCTCCATCACATGCGGGCGATCGTACGGGACCATCATCACCTTCTGCTACCAGATAATCTCAAAGATTGGGCCGCGAGCTTGTCGGCAATCCAGGACGCGGACATCAGACAAGAATTCTTTCGCATCCAGTCAGAGTTTGCGGAAATTATCCATCAAGATGTCCTTCGTACCTCGGGGCAGTTCTACCTCGGACATCAACCGTCCAACAGTGAGATAGACACAACGCTACAAATGCAGGCTGATAACGCCCGCGATTTCATGACCATCACGACAGACGGCGGCTTCATCCACGCTCCGGTCCCATGAGTCGAGTCGACAGTAGTGATGCTATGTGTAGTTCTGAAACATCGATTGGCTCATGTTGTAATTAAACTTTAATGAACTTGTATGTCTCTGTGGGTTGGATAGTCGTTCAACTTAGATGTAATCGATGCTATTAATGTCTTGCTTTTCTCTTCCGATCCTTTTGTTGCATACTTATATATTGCTTATGTATTGTCTGTTGTTTGGCTTGTGCATAGAAATGCCGTCATATGTCGTGTACAAGGGTAAGGTTCCCGGAGTCTACGACGACTGGGAGGAGTGTCGGAGACAGGTTCACCGTTTCAGCGGTAATAGTTACAAAGGATACACCACTAGGGCGGAGGCGGAATCTAGATACGCCCGCTATCTAGCGGGAGAGAGGAGGGAGCGTTGGAGGAACCGGATGAAGACCAGTTTCATCGCGATGATGCTCATCGGGATGATCGCAGCTCTCTTCTATGTGATGGTAGTTTAGATGATCGATATCGACTTGTAATGTGAAGACAAACTCGCTACTCGCGGTCTCGAGACTTGTAATGTTCTATCTTTGTTCGGTCTTTTGAATTCGGAGACTAATATGATGAATTGTATTCGGAGACTAATCTTCTATTGTATTCGATGAATCTGTTGTTGTTGTGTGATGTTGTCTAAATTCTGTCCAATAATATATTTTGTAACCTGTGAAAATATCAGAAAAGAAAAAAAATCCCTAATATTCATACTAGTGGTGCACCACACAAGACACTAATGGCGCACTGTGATAATCACACTAATGGCGCATCACACACTGGTGCGCCATTAGAACACCAGATACTAATGGCGCACCGGTGGTGCGTCATTAGAATTTAATTCTAATGGTGTGATGCTAGTGGCGCACCAGTGGTGCGCCATTAGTAGGCAAAACTGGTGTGCCACTAGCATGCCTTTTCCTAGTAGTGACCTCGGCATAGCTAGGACTACTCTCAAACACTATGTCACGCTCATCCGGGTCCGGTCAATATTGCCTTTCAAGAAGGCGTCTTTGTCCACATGATGAACATAAACACACGTTCTTCGCATCCCTAGAATAATTAAAACAACACAATGTAACATATATTCCATAGGTAATCATTCGAAGATTAAAACAAAATACAAAGCCCTAACATATATATGAAATAATAACCCTAACCACTACTAGGGAAAATCTTATACACAGAGGTATAGCAGTAGCGCTGGTTCAAACAGCGCGCTACTGCTACTTAGTAGTAGCGCGTGTCAATAAAGCACGCTACATCTATGGTTGTAGCAGTAGCGCGTCTGCATGTAAAAGCGCTACTACTATAGTTCCCCCACTGTTGACGGTAGGATAGCAATAGTAGTAGCGATGCTGCAAAAAGCACGCTACCGCTAAGTGCCTTGTAGTAGCGCGTTTCCTGTATAGAGCGCTACTGCTAAAAAAAGAAAATAAAATGGAAAAGAAATAGAAAAGTAAAAGAAAAGGAAATAAATAGAAAAAGGAGAAATAAAAAAATAAAATATAAAGATAAATAAAAGAAAAATAAAAATAGAGGAGAAAGGCATAGCAGTAGCGCTTGTTGCCACAAAGCGCTATAGTTACTCTATTAGTAGCCGTTTTATAAGCCCGCGCTATAGCTACGTTCCTTAGATAAAAAGAAAAGAAAAAAGAAAATAAATAAGTACTTCCTATAGCAGTAGCGGTTTTCGTAGAAAGCGCCATAGCTAACTTAGCTATAGAACTTTCTTCCTACCAGCGCTACTGCTATTTTGACTTAACCCCGCGCGGGCTTAAAATTTTCCTAAGTCCTTTCTCTCCTCTCCCCCTATCCCTCAACTCCTCTGTCGCCGCCGTCGATCGCCCTGCCTGATCGAGCATGCCCTCGACCTCACCGCCGCCGCCTGGGGCCACCCTCGACCTCACCGCCGTCGCCCAAGGCCGCCCTCGACCTCACCGCCGCCGCCCGAGCCCGCCCAGTATAGCCGCCGCCCGAGCCCGCCCTCGCCGCCGATCATAAGGCTCTCCCTATCCTCTCCCCTTCCCTCCTCTCTCTCTCTCTCTCTCTAATAGGGCAATTCATATGTTGCTACTATGATGATGTTCATATGAACCCTAGATTTGTTTAGGGCAGTAGGCATTTTTTTAGCATTTTGGATAAAATGAGCAATTTTTTTAGGAAATTAGCTACGACAAATTTTGATGAAAATGCCTAAACAGTAATTCCATTTAAATTTAATTAACAGAGGGTATATAAATTATAGTAGCATTTAGCTTTAAATTAATAGAGGCTATAAACAAAAAATAGTAGCATTTAGCTATAAAAAATTATTTGGACTATGAACCTGAATCTGGTCCAAATTTCATTCAAATGAAATTTGAATTATTTGGACTATGGACCTGAATATGTTTGAAGAAATTGGGTGTAGGTACTAAGGTCTTGCAGTGGAAATTTTGGTGAGGTCAGAAGGGTTAGAGAAAATGGAGTTCCTTTGCAATTTCTAATAAGGTCAAGTATTGTTGGAATATTTGCTCTAAAACAATTTGGATGAAAAGAAAATAATGTGTGTGTGTGTGTGTGTGTGATAGAGAGAGAGAGAGAGAGAGAGAGAGAGAGAGGAATAGCTAGAACAGAATTTGGGTTCTATCCTAGGCAGAGAAGTGTTTAGTGAGGTCATTTTGCAAAGGTTTTGGGTTTTTGAAAAGACCACTATTTTTCAAGGAAAGTAACTTAGGCAAGTTTTAGTTTAAAGATGATCCCTTCCTAGACTTTTAGCTTTAGACAAAAAACAAAAGTATTTAGCTATAAATAAAAAACAGTAGCTATGGCATTTAGCTATAAACAGAAAACAGAATTGTTTTTCTTTTCAAAAACTTGGTTAAAGTAATTGTTGCGATGTAAACGAAAAACAATATTGATGTTATATGATATATGTCATTGATGTTCATTTGCATATTCCATTATTGTTGATTATATCTTTTCACTGAAGTGTTCATGTTATATGCAAATTTTCTCAATAGTGTTTGCTCATGTTATATGAAACATTGAAGTAGTTCGATTGTGCCCAAGTGGCCTTTTGTTGTTCCAGGGAATGAAGTCGAGTGGCCTATGTTTTGTCGGAGTGTTGATTCATTTCTGTTCCAGCAAATTTCAGGTGCTCGATTAGTCCACCTTTTAGCAAAGGTCATGCCGAAATTTGCCGCACCAGGAAGGAATCAACGTTCCTGCAAAACATAGGCCTTTTTATGTCATTATTCATTTTATTAGGTCTATAATTAATTGACTAAATTTAATCTTAGAAAACATGGCTAGCAACAATCAAGGACAGGGTTTTGGTGATTGCGACGACGTCTACCTGGCGGCAGACGAACATTTGAACCTTGTTGATGAGCAACGGTTGTTGTTGTTGGGCCCACCTGTCATATCCCAGACCGACATCGAGACCAGCGCCGAGATTGGTGTTGAGACCCAGACCGGCACCGAGACTGGCAAAGCAGGTATAGAACCGAAACCGAAGAGGAGACGTCGACACCCAAACCAGCTCATCACTACTAGAGTGGTGGTCACGGAGGTGGACGACGGCAATTTTGAGCCAAAAGAGCCTGCAGAAGCGCGAGCGTGCTATGACAATCAAATAGGTTGCATCGTACGGACAACAGCCACCATCAACGATGAGAAACTAAAGAAGATAGAAAATATGAAGCACTCCCTCCTAACGAAGCTGCACCAGGTATTCTTGTTCTCGGGGCGGGATGAAAAGAAATATACTGACCCAGATAAACAAACGCGCCATGAGCAAGTTTAGCGACACGTTGGCCGCCTGTAAAGTAAGGGTGAAAGCAAGGATAATCAACAAAAAGGAACCCTACTCCGAGATTGTAAAGGATAATCCGACAATTATGGAAGAGCGGTTTGAAATATTTAAGGTGTCTTGCGCTGCCGAAGCTGCCAAAGAAAAGTCAAAGTACATGAAGGGGCTTCAAGAGAGGAACATGGGGTGCCACCACCTTGGAAGCCGTGGTTACGCGGGGAAGAGGTCCATATGGGCCAAGGAGGACGCGGAACGCGAAAGACTAGGCATCCCAGACCCCTTGGCGGAGTTCACTGTCTCGGAGGAGCATGACGTCCTCAGGGCCCGGTACCATTGGGACCCAGTGAAGAAGGTTTTCGAGATGGACGCGGTCACGACGGAGTTCATGAGACTGCTGGTAATTTCAGCTTCTGATCAATTCGACTGCACGTTTAGTCATATTGTCAATGATCCTTATTCCTTTTGCAGAGAGAGTAGCACAGGATTGCGGCCAAAAGTGACTCGCCGTCTGAGGCGTTGGCGAGGCCCAAGTGGGACACCCCATACAACAGGGCCTTGAACATATTGAAATGGCTCCTGGTGGACACTCGGCCATCGCATGGAGATGTGCACGGCGTCGGAGATGGCACCATGTGGAAGAAGTACTACCGTGAGACCACAGAGGAGAGAAAGGAAAGACAGAGGTTAAATGAAGAAAACATCGACAAGAAGGTTGCGATGGCGGTTAAGAAGAAATCAACCGAGACAGTCAAAGCAGTGGTAGCTGCTGCAAAAGAGGAAATGGCAGCTGCGTATGGTGTGTTGCTTCCGGCTATCATCAGTTGAAGTAGGCAAAATCCAAATAAAGATGCAGCGGACTTTCCCCTTGCCAACTTCTTCGGGAGCAGCTCAACTAGCGTTGCACTAGCACCTGCTCCCGCACATGCACCAGCACCAGCTCCCGCACCTGCTCCTTCTGAAGGAAATATGCCCTAGAGGCAATAATAAAGTTGTTATTTTATATTTCCTTATATCATGATAAATGTCAATTATTCATGCTATAATTGTATTACCGGAAACTTGATACATGTGTGGATACATAGACAAAACACTGTGTCCATAGTATGCCTCTACTTGACTAGATCGTTGATCAAAGATGGTTATGTTTCCTAGCCATGGACATGTGTTGTCATTTGATGAACGGGATCACATCATTAGGAGAATGATGTGATGGACAAGACCCATCCGTTAGCTTAGCATAATGATCGTTCAGGTTTATTGCTACTGCTTTCTTCATGGCAAACACATATTCCTCCGACTATGAGATTATGCAACTCCTGGACACCGGAGGAATACCTTGTTTGCTATAAAATGTCACAACGTAACTGGGTGATTATAACGATGCTCTACAGGTATCTCCGAAGGTGTTCGTTGGGTTGGCATAGATCGAGATTAGGATTTGTCACTTCGAGTATTGGAGAGGTATCTCTGGGCCCTCTCGGTAACGCACATCATATGAAGCCTTGCAAGCAACATGACTAATGAGTTAGTTGCGGGATGATGCATTACAGAACGAGTAAAGAGGCTTGCTAGTAAAAATATTGAACTAGATATGGAGATACCGACGATCGAATCTCGGGCAAGTAACATACCGATGACAAAGGGACTAACATATGTTGACATATCGGTTCGACCGATAAAGATCTTCGTAGAATATGTGGGGTCCAATATGAGCATCCAGGTTCCGCTATTGGTTATTGACCGGAGAGGTGTCTTGGTCATGTCTACATAGTTCTCGAACCCGTAGGGTCCGCACATTTAACGTTCGATGAAGATATGTATTATATGAGTTATGTGTTTTGGTGACCGAAGGTTTTTCAGGGTCCCGGATGAGATCACACACATGACAAGGAGTCTCAAAATGGTCGAGAGATAAAGATTGATATATTGGAAGGAAGTATTCGGACACCAGAAGGGTTCTGGAGTGTATCGGGTACATACTGGAGTACCGGAGGGGTACCGACCCCCCCCCCCCCCCGGGAAAGATGTGGGCCATATGGGCCATAGGAGGGAGGCTAACCAGCCCACAAGGGGCTGGTGCACCCCCCACAAGGGAGGAGGCCGAATTCGACTAGGGAAGGGGGCGCCACCCCCCTTTCCTTCTCCTACTCCCTCTCCTTCCCCATTTCCCCCTCCGGTAAAAGGAAGGGGGGTCCAACTAGGAGTCCAAGTGGGACTCCTTCCCACTTGAGGCGCGCCTAGGCCAGCCTCCTCTCCCTCCCTCCTTTATATATGGGAGGGGGGGATAGAGAACACACCAATTACACCAAGCCCTTGGCGCCCCTCTTTCTTCCTTTACTCCGTAGTTCCACCACCTCGTCCTGGCGACGCTTAGCGAAGCGCTATTGGTGCTCCACCACCACCATCACCACCATGCCGTCGTGTTCGTTGTGATACCATCTACTTCTCCTCTCCCGCTTGCTAGATCAAGAAGGAGGAGACGTCATCGAGCCACATGTATGCTAAACTCGGAAGTGTCGTCCGTTGGGCATTAGATCGGTTGGATCGTGAAGAAAGGTTGACTACACCAACCGCGTTGTGAAACGCTTCCTCTTTCGGTCTACGAGGGTACGCAGACACACTCTTCACTCTCGTTGCTATGCATATCCTAGATAGATCTTGCGTGAGCGTAGGAATCTTTTTAAAATTGCATGCTACATTCCCCAACAGTGGCATCCGAGCCAGGTCTATGCATAGATGATATGCACGAGTAGAACACAAATTGTTGTGGGCGGTGATCGTCATACGGCTTACCACAAATGTCTTATTTTGATTCAATGGTATTGTTGGATGAAGCGGCCCGGACCAACCTTACATGACCACGTTCATGAGACCGGTTCCACCGACAGACATGCAACTAGTTTTTCATAAAGGTGGCTAGTGGGTGTCTGTTTCTCCAACTTTAGTGAATCAAATTTGACTGCGACCGGTCCTTGTGAAGGTTAAAACAACAAACATGATAAATCACCGTCGTGGTTTTTGTGCCGTAGGTAAGTACAGCTCTTGCTAGAAGCCCATAGCAGCCACGTAAAACTTGCAACTACAAAGTAGAGGACGTCTAACTTGTTTTCACAAGGCATGTTGTGATGTGATATGGTCAAGACATGATGTGATATACGTTGTTGTATGAGATGATCATGTTTTGTAAAAGTTATAGGCAACTAGCAGGAGCCTTATGGTTGTCGCTTTATTGTATGAAATATAAACGTCATGTAATTGCTTTACTTTATCACTAAGCGGTAGCGATAGTCGTAGAAGAAATAGTTGGCGAGACGACCATGATACTACGATGAAGATCAAGGTGTCAAGCCAGTGACGATGGAGATCATGACGATGCTTTGGAGATGGAGATCAAAAGCACAAGATGATGATGGCCATATCATGTCACATATTTCGATTGCATGTGATGTTTATCTTTTATGCATCTTATTTTGCTTAGTATGGCGGTAGCATTATAAGATGATCCCTTGACTAAAATTTCAAGGTATAAGTGTTCTCCCTGAGTATGCACCGTTGCGACAGTTCTTCGTGCTGAGACACCACGTGATGATCGGGTGTGATAAGCTCTACGTCCACATACAACGGGTGCAAGACAGTTTTGGACATGCCGAATACTCAGGTTAAACTTGACGAGCCTAGCATGTACAAACATGGCCTCGGGTCACTGGAGACCGAAAGGTCGAACGTGAATCATATAGTAGATATGATCAACATAGAGATGTTCACCATTGATGACTACCCCATCTCACGTGATGATCGGACATGGTTTAGTTGATTTGGATCACGTATCATTTAGATGAATTGGGGGATGTCTATCTAAGTGGGAGTTCTTAAGTAATTTGATTAATTGAACTTAATTTATCATGAACTTAGTCATGATAGTATTTGCAAATTATGTTGTAGATCAATAGCTCGCGTTGTAGCTCCCCTATGTTTTTTGGTATGTTCCTAGAGAAAAATAACTTGAAAGATGATAGTAGCAATGATGCAGACTGGGTCCGTGATCTGAGGATTATCCTCATTGCTGCATGGAAGAATTATGTCCTTGATGCACCGGTAGGTGACAGACCTATTGTAGGAGCAGATGTAGACGTTATGAACGTTTGGCTAGCTCAATATGATGACTACTTGATAGTTTAGTGCACCATGCTTTACGGCTTAGAACCAGGACTTCAAAAACGTTATGAATGCCACGGAGCGTATGAGATGTTCCAAGAGCTGAAATTGGTATTTCAGACTCATGCCCGTGTCGAGAGGTATGAGACCTCTAACAAGTACTTCGCCTAAAAATGGAGGAGAATAGCTCAGCTAGTGAGCATGTGCTCAGAATGTCTGGGTACTACAATCGCTTGAATCAAGTGGGAGTTAATCTTCCAGATAAGATAGTGATTGACAGAGTTCTCTAGTCACTATCACCAAGCTACTAGAACTTCGTGATGACCTATAATATGCAAGGGATGAAGAAAACGATTCCCGAGTTTTTCGCAATGCTGAGACGAAGGTAGAAATCAAGAAAGAGCATCAAGTGTTGATGGTTAACAAGACCACTAGTTTTAAGCAAAGGGCAAGGGATAGAAAGGGAACTTCAAGAAGAATGGCAAGCAAGTTGCTACTCACGGGAAGAAGCCCAAAGTTGGACCCAAGCCTGAAACCGAGTGATTCTACTGCAAAGGGAATGGTCACTGGAAGCGGAACTACCCCAGATATTTGGCGGATAAGAAGGATGGCAAAGTGAACAAAGGTATGTTTGATATACATGTCATTGATGTGTACTTTACTAGTGTTAATAGTAATCCCTGGGTATTTGATACCAGTTCAGTTGCTAAAATTAGTAAGTCGAAACAGGAGTTGCAGAATAAACAGAGACTAGTTGAGGGTGAAGTGATGATGTGTATTGGAAGTGGTTCCAAGATTGATATGATCATCATCGCACACTCCCTATACTTTCGGGATTAGTCTTGAACCTAAACAAATGTTATTTGGTGTTTGCGTTGAGCATGAACAAGATAGGATCGTGTTTATTGCAATATGGTTATTCATTTAAGATAGATAACAATTGTTATTCTCTTTACATGAATAAAACCTTCTATGGTCATACACCCAATGTTAATGGTTTATTGAATCTCGATCATAGGATACACATATTCATAATATTGATGCCAAAAGATGCAAAGTTGATAATGATAGTGCAACATACTTGTAGCACTGCCGTTTAGGTCAAATTGGTGTAAAGCGCATGAAGAAACTCCATGTTGGTGGGGTTTTGAAATCACTTGATTATGAATCATTTCATACTTCCAAACCATGCCTCGTAGGTAAGATGACTAAAACTCCGTTCTCTGGAACAATGGAGCGAGCCAATGACTTATTGGAAATAATACATACTGATGTATGCAGTCTAAGTGTTGAGGCACGCGGCGGGTATCATTATTTTCTAACCTCCACAAATGATTTGAGCAGATATGGGTATATCTACTTAATGAAACACAAGTCTGAAACATTTGAAAAGTTCAAAGAATTTCAGAGTGAAGTGGAGAATCATCGTAACAAGAAAATAAAGTTTCTACGATCTGATCGCTGAGGCGAATATTTGAGTTACGAGTTTGGCCTTCATTTAAAACAATGTGGAATAGTTTCACAACTCACGCCACCTGGAACACCACAACGTAATGGTGTGTCCGAACGTCGTAACCATACTTTATTAGATATGGTGCGATCTATGATGTCTTTTACCGATTTACCACTATCGTTTTGGGGTTATACATTAGAGACAGGCACATTCACGTTAAATAGGGCACTGTCTAAATCTATTTAGACGACACCGTATGAACTGTGGTTTGGCAATAAACCTAAGCTGGCATACTTAAAGTTTGGGGATGCGATGCTTATGTCAAAAGGCTTCAGCCTGATAAGCTCGAACCCAAATCGGAGAGTGTGTCTTCATAGGATACCCTAAGGAAACAATTGGGTACACCTTCTATCACAGATCCAAAGGCAAGAATAATGTTGTTGCCAAGAATGGAACCTTTCTAGAGAAGGAGTTTCTCTCGAAAGAAGTGAGTGGGAGGAAAGTAGAACTTGATGAGGTAATTTTACCTTCTCTCAATTTGGAAAGTAGCTCATCCAAGAAATCCGTTCGCGTGATGTCCACACCAACTGGAGAGGAAGTTAATGATGATGATCATGAAACTTCAGATCAAGTTGCTACAGAACCTCATAGGTCAACCAGAGCATGATTCGCACCAGAGTGGTACGGTAATCCTATTCTGGAAGTCATGTTACTTGACCATGACGAACCTACGAACTATGAAGAAGCTATGATGAGCCCAGATTCCAACATATGGCTTGAGGCCATGAAATCTGAGATAGGATCCATGTATGAGAACAAAGTGTGGACTTTGGTGGACTTGCCCAATGATCGGCAAGCCATTGAGAATAAATGGATCTTCAAGAGGAATATGGATGTTTATGGTAGTGTTACTATCTACAAATCTCGTCTAGTCGCAAAAGGTTTTTGACAAGTTCAAGGTGTTGAGTATGATGATATTTTCTCACTCGTATCGATGCTAAAGTCTGTCCGAATCATGTTATCAATTGCTGCAATTTATGAAATCTGGCAAAGGATGTCAAAACTACATTCTGTAATGGATTTATTAAAAAAGAGTTGTATATGATGCAACTAGAACGTTTTGTAAATCCTAAAGGTGCTAACAAAAATGTGCAAGCGCCAGCAATCCATCTATGAACTGGTGCAAGCATCTCGGAGTTGGAATATACACTTTGATGAGTTGATCAAAGCATATAGTTTTATACAGACTTGCGGTGAAGCCTGTATTTACAAGAAAGTGAGTGGGAGCATTACAGCCTTTTTGATAAGTATATGTGAATGAAATATTGTTGATCGGAAATGATGTAGAATTTCATAGAAAGCATAAAGGAGAGTGGGAAAGGAGTTTTTCAAAGAAAGCTCGGTGAAGTTGCTTACATATTGGGCATCAAGATCTATAGTGATAGATCAAGACACTTGATAAGATTGTTTTAATGAGTACATACCTTGACAAGATTTTGAAGTAGTTCAAAATAGAATAGTCAAAGAACGAGTTCTTGCCTATGTTGCAAGGTGCAAAGTTGAGTAAGACTCAAAACTCGACCACAACAGGAAATAGAAAGAGAATGAAAGTCATTCCCTATGGCTCGGCCATAGGTTCTATAAAGTATGACATGCTATGTACCAGACTGGTTGTGTGCCTTTCTACGATTTTGGCAAGGGGGTATGATAGTGATCCAGGAGTGGATCGCTGGATAGCGGTCAAAGTTATCCTTAGTCACCTAAGAGGACTAAGGAAGTATTTCTCAATTATGCAGGTGATAAAGAGTTTGTCATAAAGAGTTACGTCGATGCAAGCTTTACACCGATCCAAATGACTCTGAGTCTCAATCTGGATACATATTTAAAGTGGGAGCAATTAGCTAGAATAGCACCATGCAGAGCATTGTATACATAGAAAATTTGCAAAATACATACGACTCTGAATGTAGCAGACTCGTTGACTAAACTTCTCTCACGAGCAAAACATGATCACACCTTAGTATTCTTTGGATATTAATCACATAGCGATGTGAACTAGATTATTGACTCTAGTAAACCCTTTGGTTGTTGGTCACATGGCGATGTGAACTATGGGTGTTAATCACATATAGATGTGAACTATTGGTGTGTTAAATCACATGGCGATGTGAACTAGATTATTGACTCTAGTGCAAGTGGGAGACTGAAGGAAATATGCCCTAGAGGCAATAATAAAGTTGTTATTTTATCTTTCCTTATATCATGATAAATGTCTGTTATTCATGCTAGAATTGTATTAACCTGAAACTTGATACATGTGTGGATACATAGACAAAATACAGTGTCCCTAGTATGCCTCTACTTGACTAGCTCGTTGATCCAAGATGGTTATGTTTCCTAGCCATGCACATGTGTTGTCATTTGATGAACGGGATCACATCATTAGGAGAATGATGTGATGGACAAGACCCATACTTTAGCTTAGAATAATGATCGTTCAGTTTTATTGCAACTGCTTTCTTCATGTCAAATACATATTCCTCCGACTATGAGATTATGCAACTCCCGGACACCAGATGAATACCTTACGTGCTATAAAACATCACAATGTAACTGGGTGATTATAAAGATGCTCTACAGGTATCTCCGAAGGTGTTTGTCGGGTTGGCATAGATCAAGATTAGGATTTGTCACTCCGGGTATCGGAGAGGTATCTCTGGGCCCTCTCGGTAATGCACATCATATGAAGTGTTGCAAATAATGTGACTAATGAGCTAGTTGCGGGATGATGCATTATAGAACGAGTAAAGAGACTTGCCGGTAATGAGATTGAACTAGGTATGGAGGTACTGACAATCGAATCTCGGGCAAGTAACATACGGATGAAAAAGGGAATAACATATGTTGACATAGTGGTTCCACCGATAAAGATCTTCGTAGAATATGTGGGAACCAATATGAGCATCCAGGTTCCGCTATTGGTTATTGACCGGAGAATTGTCTCGGTTATGTCTACATAGTTCTCGAACCCGTAGGGTCCGCACACTTAATTAACGTTCCATGACGATATGTATTATATGAGTTATGTGTTTTGGTGATCAAAGGTTGTTCGGAGTCCTGGATGATATCACGGACATTACGAGGAGTCTCAAAATGCTCGAGAGGTAAAGATTGATATATTGGAAGGTAGTATTCGGACACCGGAATGGTTCTGGAGTGTATCGGACACATACCAGAGTACCGGAGGGGTTACCGGAACCCCCCGGGGAAAGATATGGGCCATGGAAGGGAGGCTAACCAGCCCACAAGGGGATGGTGCACCACCCACAAGGGAGGAGGCCGAATTGGACTAGGGAAGGGGGCGCCACCCCCCTTTCCTTCTCCTACTCCCTCTCCTTCCCCCTTTCCCCCTCTAGTAAAAGGAAGGGGGGCGAATCCAACTAGGAGTCCAAGCGGGACTCCTTCGCACTTGGGGCGCGCCTAGGCTGGCCTCCTCTCCCTCCCTCCTTTATATATGGGGGGCCTAGAGAACACACCAATTACACCAAGCCCTTGACGCCCCTCTCTCTCCCGTTACTCCATAGTTCCACCGTCTTGTCCCGGCGACGCTTAACGAAGCGCTATCGGTGCTCCACCACCACCATCACCACCATGCTATCATGTTGGTTGTGATCCCATCTACTTCTCCTCTCCTGCTTGCTAGATTAAGAAGGAGCATCGAGCCGCATGTGTGCTAAACTCGGAGGTGTCGTCCGTTCGGCATTAGATCGTTGGATCATGAAGAAATTTCAACTACACCAACCGCATTGTGAAAAGCTTCCGCTTTCGGTCTACGAGGGTGAGCGTAGGATTTTTTTTGAAATTGCATGCTATGTTCCCCAACACCTGCACCAGCTCCCGCACCAGCTCCAGCACCGGCTCCCGCACCTACTCATTACAGCCCGTCCTCCGTCTCGGACGTTCTCGGCAGTGCTTCGTCTTTGGCTGAGCTCGACGCCCTCACGGTACCTGTCACACCGGCCCTCTTCAATAAATGTATAATCTCCCGTTTTTGTTTCCTTTCGGATGTCTCACGTCACAGACATGTCTTTGCAGGCCAATGTAACCCCGTGCACCATATTGTACACCATCAGCGTCCAGAAGATGGAAGTGGGGAAGGCGACGATAATGAATTGCTAAAGGAACAATTGTTCCACAGCCGGCCGATCCCCCCTGACGTCTTCAAGGTTTCTGTGGGAAGTGTCAAACCGAGCCACGAGAATTTGGCTCCTCCGGTACTAGGGGGAGATGATGACAAGACCCCGCGGCAGCTTGGCGATTGCAAGAGGTGGGTCTTGTTGTGGCCAAAGAGTCCGCTTCATCTGGAGACGGCCGGGAGCACACCCACGACCACGCAGCTTCAGCAAGGTATGAACATCAACACCCCACCTACCCAATTAGCGTCACCTATCATGCCAGGTGATAGCGGACAGGGTGAGGAAGAGCCTCCATTAGTCGATGATGACATCGCCGCCGTCGAAGAATCAATGCATCATATCGATCCCATAGATGAGGATGAGGATGACGATGACACTCTACAGTATCTCAATACTGGCGCCTATGACGATGGAGGATTGATGGCTCAGCAGTATGATAACTCAGGGTTTGAGCGTCATGAGTCGTGCCTGAATTGCCGCCTTCGGAGGCTGAACGTATTATAGACGACCTTCCAGTACCAAAGAAGCATAGGAAGAGAGTGAGGAAAGGCAACAAAGCTGCTTCTATGATCCAGCCACCTCTGTAGCCTCGGGTTCAAGACCATATACCTGTCATGGGTGTGGCGAAATACCATATCCCTGGTGGACCAATCCTACCTAAGGCAGCGGTAGCGGCCATATACGGCGATCTAAGGAGACTTCATGACGATGTGCTGCGGAGAGAGAAAAGCCTAATCGCTTTGGAAAATCCAGGATACCCACTCTACGTGGTTAACGTGTCGCGGCAAAGGTTGTACGTCGACACATTCCCCGTGAAGAAGTTCTTCCTTCGATTCAGTTACATCTTCGACATATTTCAATTGAAAAAGCTGGATTTTATGTTTGTCTGCCTTTTTGCCTTGTACATGAACTACATAGTCGGGATTGAGCAGATACCTTATATCAGTGTTGCTGACCCGTACTTCATGCACGAGGGCTTCTTGGCAGTCTGCCCAGAGAACCGTGAATACGCGAGGGACTACATCGCCGATTTCATGGTTTCCAATAAGGACAAGGAGACGATTTCATGGTTTCATGTAAGTAATCCATGCGGATATCCTTCCTTCGATTTCAATCATTCATTTGCATGGTGGAGGCTAATTTGAGGTGTACTTATTTTGCGTAGCCACGGGCGCACCATCCTCATCATCCTTTACTCCCGATTCTCCCACGCTCTTTACTTGGACTCGTCGAAGAACATGGACAAAAAGGATTACACCCACATCAAGTCTGTTCTCGATAGTGCTATCTTCTTCAACGGCGTACGGGGTGGAGAGATCAAGACAAGGAACCGCTGGCCCGCCTTCGGCCATAAGACCGACTTTTGCTGCATCTAGAAACCGAGTGATACTCTTAGTGATCGATTCTATGTCCTACACCACATGCTGGAGTACAGAGGGGATCAGCAGAACCTTCACATGTCACCTACATCCGTTGATGCCCATATTCTGCAATGGGCAAAGAACCTAGGAGATATGTCGGATCATCGACTTTGAGCAGAGTTCTATCACTGTCGGTGTACAAAAGTAGGGGCTCTGCTTTTGACCCCTTTACTTGTGCACGGGCAGTTAGAGCCACCCGCCAGGGCCACGCATAACAAGGCAGGGAAGGGAAGCCGGAGAGAAGCCAAAGGCACGAGACAAACAAAGCAACGACAAGGACCAAGGCCACAAAGTGCAGATGGGCGAAGCAGGTTTCCCCGGCAAGACCCTTGCCGGGGGCAGCCCCGGCAAGCCCCTTGCCGGGGCAACTCGCCCACACCAGTGGAGTGAGCCACCCTTGAACCCATGGCCTCCAATGTCAACAACCACGTTGGACCAGGGCTCGGGAGGCACCTCCATGGTGGCATGCAGATCTTTGTGAACACATAGAACGCTCAAGATCAGGTGATGATTTGAGGGTAACAATCCTCACCAAGATCCTTATCGAAGAAACCCACAAGACCCCTGGCAAGATCCTTGCCGGGGACGCCAGCGCGCCACGGCAAGACCCTTGCCGGGCCACCCGACAAGACCCTCGCCAGAGGCAACCACGGGGGCACTGCCAGGCCCGCACCAACCAACTCCCCGCTGCCGTTCGCATCCAGCTGCCAGCCCAACCAGCTGGCCAGGCACCTGCGTGGCAACATGCAGCTTCCAGGCCAACTCAACACGCACCTGCGTGGCGGCACGCAGATCTTTGTGGAGGCTCCACCACTGCGCCACCTCAGCTGCCTTCCTGCCTACATGGCACCACATGCATCGTTGGCCAGGGCACGTGTCACAGCAAGGGGGAGCGGCGACGGACGGGACGGGCCTCGCTCCCGTCCCTGATAAAGTGAAGGCACGCCTAAGCCTCGCATTAAATGCACTTTGTCCTGTAATACCAGCGATAAGCTCACAGCGCTGTAGCACTTTCCACCTCCTGTGTGTCACTGTGGCAGCCCCTTTCGCCTATAAAAGGAGGCCCATGGCGCACTGGAGAGGGATTCAGCTCTTTCGAACCTAGCAGCACCCAAAGCTAGTTCAAGAGCTCAAGAACACTAAATACATCCACCAAAGCAGGATTGTAGGGTTTTACGCATCTTTGCGGCCCGAACCTGGGTAAATCCCCTTTGTGCTGTCTACTAGTCCCGCTCTTCTCACGATCCAGCACCCTGCAACCGTAGTAGGGATTCCAGTGATCCCATAGGTGTCATTTCCCACCGACATCTTTGGCGTGCTAGGTAGGGGAGGCCCAGATCGTGAGAATCTAGTCTAGCAGTTGACCTAGCTGTTCTTCATCGCCATGGCTCCCAAGAATAAGATGACCACGACGATCGGTTCGTCCGGGACAGGGTTGCCAGTACCGGTGCGGACCAGTAGCAGGCCAGTCGCGGAGAGAACCCGTGGCGCGAACCGCGAACATTCACATCACCCTGGCAGTCCGGGCCTGGCGAGTGGCGTCGTTCGCGCGCCAGGCGACGAGCCACCAGTCGCGGGCTCCAGAGACGGAGTCAGGCCCCCCACAGGCGGCGCGGGGCCCTCCAGGGGCGCCGCCATCCTGCCAGGCGGTGGCACGGTGACCTCCAAGACGCCAACGCCGGCGCCCACGGCGCTCTCTTCTCAAGTTGTGCGTGATGAGCAGCGTCACCCTGCCGGTGACCCTGAGCGCCGCCTTGGGAAGAGTCATGTGCGCCCATCACATGATGAGGAGGGCCAGCATGCACGCCGAGGTGCTGACGGAGGTGGTGAACGGCTGCGGGGCCGTGATGCAGCTCCTTCTAACGTGGTTAGAAGTCGAGGCGCATCGCGGTCCACGCAGCTTTCGCGGCCACCCACGCCAACGGAAGCCCTAGCACGCGCGCAGCTGCTCCTCAATTTTCCTCCCGCCGCGGAGAAGCTTGGCGAATGGAGGGCCACCATCCGGAGCCTCGTCGGCATCGCCAACAACGATGAGTTGCGGCCGGCGGAACCCGTAGGCCGTCGCTCCGCAGGGCCACCGCATGCCAGCGGAGACCGTGCCGGAGGCGATGCGGCCATGGTGCACTCCCCTCCTCCATCCCGGCCACCCCGGGCGTCGGTCCGTCACGACGACGCTCGTGATGATATCTCCATCTCGTCGTCCGACCCGCGAACCAACCGCGATCAGCATCAAGTCCTTCGGGCGCGGGTTCATGAGGACGCTCGAACTACCATCGAGCGCCAACATGACGCGCGCCACCAGTCGAACAGGCGGGCAGGGCCCACTACGGACCACCCAGCACCGGGAGGCTACGGTGGCCTACCCTACGAGGTGGGTTGTCCGGCTTTCACCCGTGAGCTGGGGCAGTTCCAGTGGCCCTCCCACCGTACGTTCAAGCCCGACGTTGGGGAGAAATACAACGGCAAGACTCACCCATCAGAGTTCCTCAGCATCTACACCATCGCGATGCAAGCTGCTGGGGCCCGCGATTGTAAGGTGCTTGCCAATTACTTCCCGTTGGCACTCAAGCCTAATGTTATGTCATGGTTTATGCACTTGCCGGTGGATTCCATCTCTTCTTGGGCGGATCTGTGCCATGAGTTTGTTGGCGCCTTTACCGGAGGTCACCAAGCTCATGTCCAGGCGAGTGATTTACACATCATCCCCCAGAAGGAAGGAGAAAACTTGCGCAAGTACATCCAACGGTTCAGCCGGGTGCAGTACAACATCCCCGATGTTCATCCCGCCGCCGTGATCAGTGCGTTCCATCAGAATGTGCGCAACCGCAAGATGCGTGAAGAGCTGGTGATGAACAAGGTCAAGGATGTGTCCGAGCTTTATGTCCTGGCCGATCGATGCGCTCATGCTGAAGAGGGAACGAAGTACCCCGGCGAAGATGTTGGCGCGGAAACCGACTCCACTGGCGACACCGCCACCCCAGCGTAGAAGGGTCGGCGCCGTAACAGGAAGCGCAAGGGCAAAGCCGTTCTTGCCGTTGAGGGATCCGACGACACCGGTGTCACCAAGAAGACCAAGGCGAGCGATCCAGGCAAGGAGGTTGCCGGGTGTGTCGCTTGCCGGGCCTTGGCGGCCGCCGACAAGCCAGGAGGCTCCGACAAGCAGTACTGCATGATCCACCGCACCAAGGGCCATGACCTCCAAAACTTCCGGCAGGTAGAGCTGCTCGCCGAGAAGCAGAAAGCCGAGTATGAGCGGCGGGACAAGGAGAAAGGCCCCGATGGTGCCGAGGGATCCGGCAAGAAGCGTGGCGGCCAAGGAGGCCGCTGCGGCAAGGATAATCAGCAGGAGAGGCCTGCCCGGGGCCGCAACAAGAAGCAGGAAGACGATGATCATGACGAGGACGACGAGTCCGGCGACCACGAGTTTCAGAAAGCCACAGAGGCCATGTGCGTCGATGGTGGCGCCTTGCTGCATACGTCCCATCGCCAACTCAAGCAGTGGGCGCGTGAGATCACGGCGGTGGAGCCATTGTTCGACGCATGGAAGCCGCTGAAATGGTCCAGCACGCCCATCATCTTCGACACCAAGGACCACCCTGACGGCACTACTGCGGTCGGGTAAGAAGACCGGCGAGACCCCTCGCACCCACTCCGGCAAGCGCACCTCTTCGGGTGTTGCGCTTCCATTGAGAGCGTGCCAGAGAGCTCCGCTGGCAAAAGCAAGAAGTCCAGAGCCACACCACCAGAGACCAAGAAGGTGCCCGACAAGGAGGATGGCACGGGAGGAGTTTTTACCATAAGCTCCTCCCTCGACGGCAAATAGGAAAGCGAGCTCGTCACCTTCCTGTGGGCGAATGTCGATGTGTTTGCGTGGCAAGCCTCTGACATCCCCGGCGTTCCCAAGGAGGTGATTGAGCACCACCTTGCTGTCTGTCCTCATGCGCGTCCCGTCAAGCAGAAGGTCAGGAAGCAAGCTCTGGAGAGGCAGGAGTTCATCACGGAGGAAATCAGAAAGCTAGAGGAGGCAAGCTTGGTGAGAGGAGTACTCCATCCGACGTGGTTGGCCAATCCGGTAGTGGTGCCCAAGGCAGATGGGAAGTGGAGGTTGTGTATTGATTACACAGACATCAATAAGGCATGTCCAAAGGATCCCTTCCTGTTACCGTGCATCGACCAGATTGTTGACTCCACGGCTAGGTGTGACCTGTTGTCATTCCTTGATGCCTACTCAGGATACCACCAGATCTTCATGACAAAAGAAGACGAGGAAAAGACAACATTTATCACCCCATGCGGTACGTAATGCTTTTTACGGATGCCTTTCAAGTTGAAGAGTGCTGGCTCAACCTTTGCAAGAGCGGTCCAAATTGATTTCGAACCCCAGCTGCATAGAAATATGGAAGCTTATATGGATGATATAGTGGTCAAAACCAAGGACAAAGCAACACTTGTGCAAGATCTGGAGGAAACATTCGGAAAACTGCGCAAGATCAACCTCAAATTGAACCCTAATAAGTGTGTTTTCGGTGTCCCGTCCTGCAAGCTTCTCGGGTTCTTTGTGTCGCAGCGCGGGATTGAGGCAAACCCAGACAAGATTAGAGCCATCGAGCAGATTGAGGCACCCAAACGGATCAAGGACGTGCGTCGGCTCACTGGCTGCATTGCCGCCATGAGCAGATTCATCTCCAAATCCGCGGAGCGTGCCCTCCCATTTTTCAAGATCTTAAAGAAGATGGGCCCAGTGGAGTGGACCCCAGAGGCCGAGGCGGCGTTGCAAGACTTGAAGAAGTACCTCTCCTCTGCCCCGGTGCTGGTTGCGCCCAAACCACAAGAACCGTTGCTGCTATATCTAGCGGCAACAAACCAAGTGGTTAGCGCCGCATTGGTGGTGCAGAGAGAGGTCGACGAGGAGACAGCAGTAGCGGCAGAGTCAACGGTTGGCAGGCCAGAACCCTCCCCGGCAGGGCTCGGTCCCGGCAAGACTGAGTCCCTGGCAGGGCTCGGTCCCGGCAAGACTGACGCTGGTACGATAGGACCCGCACGGCCAGGTGAAGTGGCGCAAAGGAAGAAGATGGTGCAGCACCCGGTTTACTTTGTCAGCTCCCTCTTGCAGGGAGCTAGGTCGAGGTATTCAGGTGTGCAAAAAATGCTCTTTTCGGCCTCCTTATGGCCTCGAGGAAGCTGCGCCACTACTTCCAAGCGCATGAGATCACCGTGGTTACCCGCCTTCCGTTGCAATGGATACTGCATAACCTAGATGCAACAGGAAGGGTCGTGAAATGGGCCCTGGAGCTGTCAAGTTTTGGTCTAAAGTTTGAAAGTACCTCGACGATCCAGAGCAGAGTCTTGGCGGAATTTGTTGCGGAATGGACCTCGACGCTTGACGAAGAGGTACAGGAGACTACTCTCCCCGGCGAGGAAACAAGCGGCAACTGGATCATGTACTTTGATGGGGCCTTTTCGCTGCAAGGCGCCGGTGTTGGTGTGCTGTTTGTCGCACCCACCGGAGAGCACCTCAAGTACGTCATTCAAATGCACTTTCCCCGGGAGATGTCAACCAACAACCCAGCCGAGTACGAGGGTTTGCTTGCCGGTCTCAGGATCACGGCGGACCTCGGAGTTAAAAAGCTCATCGTCAGGGGCGACTCGCAACTCGTCGTCAGGCAGGTCAACAAAGATTATGAAAGCCCGTTGATGGAAGCTTACGTAGATGAGGTGAGGAAACTGGAGGGGCGCTTTGATGGTATACAGGCGGAGCATGTCCCTCGGACGGAGAATGACATCGCCGACTACCTGTCAAAGCGCGCTGCCCTCAAGCTACCTGTGGAACCAGGTACTTTTGTGCTTTAGTTAACCCAACCATCCGTTGAACCGTCGACCGGGCAGAACAAGCGGAGGAAGCTAGGCTCCGGCAAGTACTTCCCCACCGAGCTCCCCGGAGCCGCCGGTGAAGATGTTGCCCTGGATGTCGATCCTGCCGGGGACAACCGACTCCGGCAGGACCTCAGGTCATGGCCGTGGAGACGGCCGCTCCCATGGCAGAAGAGATGCCTTTGGTCCTTGCCGTCGAGCCACAGGCTCCGGTATGGGCGCAGCACACTGTCCGATTCCTTCAAAGAGGAGAGCTTCCTGAGGAGCAGGAAGAGGCAGAAAGAGTAGCCCGCCGGTCTGCTCTGTACCATTCGCTGATAACGTATTGTACAGAAAAAGACCGAATGGGGTGAAATTGAAGTGCATCTCCCGGGAGGAAGGACTAAAGCTGTTGGCGGAGATACATGGAGGAATATGTGGCTCCCACATAGGGTCGAGGGCCCTTGCCGGCAAGGCTTTCTGGCAAGGTTTCTTCTGGCCCACTGCCCTCCAGGATGCGACGGCACTAGTGACCAAGTGTGAAGCGTGCCAGTTCCATTCGAAGAAGCTTCATCAACCAGCTCAAGCCCTTCAAACTATCCCTCTCTCCTGGCCCTTCTCGGTCTGGGGGCTCGACATATTGGGCCCCTTCCCCCGTGTTGTCGGGGGCTTTGAGTACTTGTACGTCGCAATCGACAAGTTCACGAAGTGGCCAGAGGTGGAAGCAGTGAGGAAGGTGATGGCACAGTCAGCCATCAAGTTCTCCAAGGGACTAGTGTGTCGTTTTGGGATACCCAACAGGATCATCACCGACAATGGCACACAGTTCACAAGCCACGCCTTCATGCAATACATTGAGGATCTCGGCAGCAGGGTATGTTTTGCCTCCGTGGCGCATCCACGGAGCAACGGCCAAGCGGAGAGAGCAACTGTTGAAGTCCTGCGAGGCTTAAGAACGAAGATTTTTGACAGGCTGCGCAAAAGTGGAAGATGCTCGATTGATGAGTTGCCGGCGGTTCTTTGGTCAATCAGAATGACGTCAAATCGAGCCACCGGCCAGACACCCTTTGCCCTGGTCTACGGGGCAGAAGCAGTTCTCCCCACGGAACTCATATACGGGTCACCTCGAGTGCTCGCTTATGATGAGCTTGAGCAAGAGCGATTGCGGCAAGATGACACAACGCTTCTTGAGGAAGATCGTCTCCGGGCGGCTGTGAGAGCAGCACGCTACCAGCAAGCCTTGTGCTGCTACCATAGCCGCAAGGTCCATGCCCGGAGCCTTGAGGAAGGCGACCTTGTTCTTAGGCACGTTCAGTCGGCCAAGAATTCCAACAAGTTGACGCCAAAGTGGGAAGGCCCTTATCGGGTAACACGAGTCACCAGGCCCGGCGCGGTCCGCCTGGAGACCGAAGATGCCGTTCCAGTAAGTAACTCCTGGAACATCGAGCATCTTCGCAAGTTTTACACATAAGGCGCAGCTGCCGGGCCTCCCGGCAAGCCACCCTTTTGTACAAGCCTTGCCGGCAAGGCATGTAACCCTTTGTACAAAGCCAGGCACAGACCCTGAGCAATAATAAACGAAGCGCTGGCGCCCTAAGTTATAGCATGCATGCTAGGTAGAGTCTCCTCCTCGGTTACGGTTGATAGTACTTGGCCGCGGCTAACCCCTAGCTTAGAGGTCGAGTGTGCATCTCTCTGTTTCTTCCCTGTCCTTTTTGGTTCGCAGGACACTTAAGTATTTCTTCTAAGCTGTTTGGAAGAGAGGAATGGACCGGTGCCCCGACCCTGGCAAGCCAAGGTTGCCGGGGGCTACAAATACAAGGATCCGTCCACAGCAAGCCAAGGTTGTCGGGGGCTGCAGATCCAGATAAGTCTTTTATCCTCTATCATGCATTTCGTTATGAACTGGGGTATATAGAACCGCGTTTTATATCCAAGCTACCGTGCTCCCCTCTTTTCGAACCCAAGGATTATCTCCTGGGTCCAAAGTTGGTCGTAGTCGCGGCAGCAAGGGGATAGAACGTGGAGCCCAAACACATCTCATCCTTGCTTCCACCAAGAGCGTGAGAAAGGTCGAGCGAGATGGGAGAACGGCGAGGCCTATTGCCGGGCGAAAAACGTTTACTTTAGATGGCAACAAGGATTCGATCCTTGCCGTGGGTTTCACCCGCGAACGAAAAGCCCGGCAAACATCCATTTTTCATTAAAAACACCCCGTACAGGTACAGTTCATACGGAATGAACATGAGCAAGGGGATTACAAGTTCTAAAGTTAACAAAGGCCCGAAGGCTTACAAGGCTAAAAAGAGATAAGATGCCCGTAATCCCTTTCTTGTCCCTCTCCTCAGGAAATGAAACAAGAAGGCAGAAGGGCAAAAGGGGCGCCTAGGCGAGCTACGAGTGGCAGAAGACACCAAGAGAACATCTCGGTGGCCGTCCAAAGGCTGGATGGTCACGGCGGCGCCGGAGGAAGAGCTCGAAGACAAGGCAGCAGGACATCAATACGCGACGAAGGCGTCGGTGCCCGCGTACTCCGACTTGGCGGCCTTGCAACCCGCCCTCTTCCTCTTCCGCAGCCTCCCAACGCCAGCCACCCAAGGAGACGACCCCGAGAAGTTCAAGGAGTCGGCAGCACGGATGATGGGGTCGCCGGTGCCGCCCGAAGCGGCGCCCGACGCCTAGTCGGACCCGTCATCCTACCGCCCACTACCCTCGTCGTTGTTGCCGTTGTCTTCCTCGCCACTCTCGCTCGAGGAGGAATCTTCGTCGTCGGAAGAGCTCTCCACGCAGCACCTTACGTGAGTCCCGAAGTGCCCGAAGATCTTGACGGAGAGGAGGACACTCTCCATTAGTTTGAAATGGAGAGTGAGCCCCTCCGTCAAGCTGTGGATGCGAGCAAAAGTTTTCCACCCTCGGCGGAGAAACATGACGTGACGGGCGGGGAACTCGATGTCGGCCCATGTGCCGTTGTTCCCGCAACCCCTCATATGCAGCCGTAACGCCTGCGGTGGATCCAGCTCCATCGCCCGCGCAAACGGAGTCGGGAGGCGAAGACGATGGCGCGGCGGCTGGCGCAGCCTGATGAAGAACTCGCAAGGGTTGTCCCCAACGTGGCCCTCCACCGGAGAAGGGGCTGCTGGCGGAGGCGAAGCTGATCTGCCGCCCCGTCCTCCTCTCCCTCGAGCGCCATGGCGGCCTCGACCTCGCCCCTCCCCCTCCCTCTAACAGGCGGGTCCGCCGCCATGAGCTCTAGGTGAGGAGCGATGCATTGTCGAGCCGAGACCCTCGCCGCCACCGATGAAGCGTCGCCACGCCCCCTCGCCATGGCAGAAGAAAGGAGGACGCAGGAATGGGGAGAGGCAGATGGCGAAGGGTTGAGAGGCACCGTTCCTCCCGCTCCCCTCCTTATAAAGGGGTGGGGGCGAGGCTCGGCCGCCCCCTCTCAGCCAATCCGGCCCGTCGAAATGACAGCAAGCGGGGCCGTTGACCGCCCTCCCTGCTCCATTGAAGGCGCGTGGGAATCAACCCACGCACGCGCACGACTTCCCACATCCCGCGCACCTGTCATTCGCCCTGCATCATGCATGCAGTGAACATGGCGCAAGGGATAGGCGTAGTGGGACGCGTGGAGCGATGGTTCCCAAGCGAGGGCAGTAAATGAGCAGCGGCCCTGCAGTCTCAAAGAGACACGCAAGCCGCCTCTTTACTGTCCACCACGGGATGATGCCAGCATGCTTCTGTCATGCGCGCGCACGACCCCCACGTCGCGCGTTCAACGCGAGTCGTGGGGAAGCGCAGCGGATGGAACAGTTACCGCCATAAAAATCCGCCCCAACTGCCCGCGCACCGTTCTGGGCCTGCCCCAACAACGTGATGCGCTTATGTATGGCCAAGGCCCGGGGGCTCCTGTCGGTGTACAAAAGTAGGGGCTCTGCTTTTGACCCCTTTACTTGTGCACGGGCAGTTAGAGCCACCCGCCACGGCCACGCATAATAGGGCAGGGAAGGGAAGCCGGAGAGAAGCCGAAGGCACGACACAAACAAAGCAACGACAAGGACTAAGGCCACAAAGTGCAGATGGGCGAAGCAGGTTTCCCCGGCAAGACCCTTGCCGGGGGCAGCCTCCGCAGCCCCGGCAAGCCCCTTGCCGGGGCAACTCGCCCACACCAGTGGAGCGAGCCACCCTTGAACCCACGGCCTCCAATGTCAACAACCATGTTGGACCAGGGCTCGGGAGGCACCTCCATGGTGGCATGCAGATCTTTGTGAAGACATAGAATGCTCAAGATCAGGTGATGATTGGAGGGTAACAATCCTGTCCAAGATCCTCATCGAAGAAACCCACAAGACCCCCGGCAAGATCCTTGCCGGGGACGCCAGCGCGACACGGCAAGACCCTTACCGGGCCACCCGACAAGTCCCTCGCCAGAGGCAACCACGGGGCCACTGCCAGGCCCGCACCAACCAACTCCCCGCCGCCGTTCGCATGCAGCTGCCAGCCCAACCAGCTGGGCAGGCACCTGTGTGGCAACATACGGCTTCCAGGCCAACTCAGCACGCAGATCTTCGTGGAGGCTCCACCACCGCGCCACCTCAGCTGCCTGCCTGCCTACATGGCACCACATGCATCGCTGGCCAGGGCGCGTGTCATAGCAAGGGGGAGCGGCGACGGACGGGACGGGCCTCGCTCCCGTCCCCGATAAAGTGAAGGGACACCTAAGCCTCACATTAAATGCACTTTGTCCTGTAATACCAGCGATAAGCTCACAACGTTGTAGCACTTTCCACCTCCTGTGTGCCACTATGGCAGCCCCTTTCGCCTATAAAAGGAGGCCCATGGCGCACTGTGGAGAGCGATTCGGCTCTTTCGAACCTAGCAGCACCCAGAGCTAGTTCAAGAGCTCAAGAACACTAAATACATCCACCAAAGCAGGATCGTAGGGTTTTACGCATCTTTGCGGCCCGAACCTGGGTAAATCCCCTTTGTGCTGTCTACTAGTCCCGCTCTTCTCACGATCCAGCGCCCCGCAACCGTAGTTGGGTTTCCAGTGATCCCATAGGTGTCGTTTCCCACCGACAATCACATCCAGCGTGAACTTGCCCAAATCATCATGAAGGTGGTCCTCGAAAATACAGGGATGTTCTACGAGGAAGGGCAAATGTCGCGGGAAGACTTCCGAACACGCGTAGCCGCTAAGTGTCTTGACCTGAAGCCTTTCACTAAGCTCGGGGACTATCTCGCTGACTTGGATGGATGGCACGACATGTTGGAGTGATTGACGATATATAACAATGTGTCCGTTTAGTCCATAATTGACAAAACTTTGAGTTATGCACGACGAAACTTTATTTGTGATGTAATTAAACCGTCCTCCTCAACTAGCAAAGATCACTCTAGTTAGGGCATTTTGGGTACGATGAACTTTGTTATTTATGCTTATGATATGTTGCTTCTATTTTTGCCAAGTCTGTCTCTTTCTGTTGCTCAACTATATATGTTGCTTATCATCGACTCATGTGACGATGCAGGTGCATAGATCATCGATGGCAAAGAAGTGCTACGCCAGGAGTATACGAGGAGTGGCCGGGGTGTCAGGCCCAGGTGTACCAGTTTCCGGTTTTCGAGCGACAGCCAGTAGTTAGTTTAGGTTCACACTAGTGCGAGAGAGGGATACAAACCGACGCCTCAAGAAGTACTACATTATGTATGATGAGACATGTCATGTAACTTGTATAGCTATATCGTGATTATGATGTGACGACATGAATTGTGTTAGATGATGATATGATGAGACTATTATGTGTATGATATGATGAGCATATTGCATGTTTATGATATGATTAGAATACTGTATAAAACCTATACAAAAACATCGCAAATACGCAGCAAAAAAAGATATGAGAAAATATAATAGTAGCTCTCTTTAGCGCTGGACAGGAAAATGCTACTGCTAAAGCACTTAGCAGTAGCGCTGGTAAGGAAAGCGCTATTGCTAAGTAGGTATAGCAGTAGCGCGTGTCAAAACGCGCTACTGTTAAACGTTAGCTGTAGCGCTGTATCAGTAGCGCGGGTACCCACGCTACTGCTAGGCTTCTCCCTAATAGTGAACCCCCACTAAACAATAACCATAAGCATAACCCTAACCCTAACATACTAACAACCCTAACCCTAACCCCAACATAACACCACCCATAACCCTAACCCCAACATACTAAGAAGCACAACCCTAGTAAATTGGCAAACAAACACCTCATATCTCCATTCAAAATTCAAGATCCATAAAAAACTACGGTTTCCCCAAACTAGCAACATATGAGCAAATGTGAGCATTTTTTGGATGAAAATGAGGGGATCGGAGGAGATTACCTTGAGGGAGGGATTGGGTTCAAAATCCACAGACAAAATCTTCAGATTTGAAAGATTTGGAGAAGGATTTGAGAGGAGGAGAGAGGGGAAATCACGGTGGGGGTTGGGGTGTGGGGGATGGGGCAGGGGGACTAGCCTTCCCACTACTAACAGAATGTGCAGCGCCTAAGAGCTAGGCGCTGCACATTACATGTGGGGCGCCTAGCTCCAAGGGCTGCACTGCTCGGTGTGGGGCCCATCTGAGCCACGCTGGCCAGTGGCTGTCGGGCGCCGCACGAAATGGTTTGCTGAGCGATCTTTTTAAACCAGTTCAGTTTGTGAATTCTTTTCCTCCTCAAGTCAATTTTGTCGTTTTTGCCTAGAAAAAATGTTTATGAATTGAAAAAATATTAAGGGATCCAAAAATGGTTCCCTAATACAGAAAATGTACGTGAATTTGAAAAATATTCTTGTATTTATAAAATGTTCATGAATTCAAAACAAGTTCACGACTATTTAGAAGGTACATGAATTCAAAAGATGTTCCATAATTTATAAAGTGTTGACGAATTCAAATGTTATTCATGAAATAAAAAAAATACTTGTGAATTTTAAAAATGTTCGTGAAATTCAAAAAACTTCACGAATTAAAATAGTGCTTCCAGAAATATTTGTGAAAGTCATAAAGTTTATGAATTCAAATCATCATGGTTTCCAAAAATATCCGCAATATTAAAAAACATTGATGAAATCAAATTTTCATGAAATTTTGAAAACACGCATAAGACACGAAAAAAAACAAAAAAAACAAACAGGATAAAAACCCAGCCTGGAAGCTTCGAAAAACTAGACGAGACGCTCCTAGAACCTTCCTAAAACCATTCAAAGGAAACTAGCTAAAATATATATAGAGATTTAAAATGTTAGTAAATTTTAGAAAAACATAAATTAAAAAACAGCCATATATTTGGGGAAAATATGTTTGGTTGTTTCAGTTTGCAACGGGTGTAAATATGCGAGTTGTAATGGGTGTAAATGTTTCAAATATATCATACCTCCTTTACATACTTTTTATAGCAACTAGATAATTATCCGTGCATTGCAACCGGTGTAAATATCCTATTAGTGTGGATTGTCTAAATAATGGTTTACCAAATCATGCCCATGATTTACCTAACGAAATAAATTTTAGGATTTTTTGGTAAGAATTTGTTGTGTTGCCAAAGAAAACATAATTTTATTTGATATAAGTCAATAAATAATAAATGACCAGAGAGAAGGTGAAATATTGGATGAAGGACGTGGTGGACACAGAACCTTACATTCGTTTTAAGTAGGAGATATTTATATTATTTTTTGTATTAATCTATTAATCTAGTGCTTAGAACCAGTTGTTATTTTCTGCATGTTTATTTTTTACTTTTTAGAAAATCATTATTCCAGGACCTCCAAATGTCACAGGGGATTTTTGATGTTTTTTTCGAAATATGAAGGTTTCAAACAACAGTGGACCCAGATGGGGGCCACCCAAGGGCCCCGTGCGGCCAGGGAACCGTTCCATCCTACAGTGCAGAGGCCTCGGGTACTGCCTTACCTCCCCCCCTAGGCTTTACAAATTGCAAATATTTGAAATGCTTCGTAACATTTTTACCCTAATTTTTTCATCGGCGCAAGTTTCTGTTCCACGGAGATCCAATATGGATGCCTATTCTAGCATTTTGGCAGTGGAGGAATCAATCTCCTAGCCATCTTCATCAACCTTGCTACCACCATGACCATTAGTGAGTATTTTCCTTTGGACTATGGGTCCATACATATCAGTAGCTAGATGGCATCCTCTCTCCCTTGTGCTTTAATACAAAGCTCCCGTGAGCCGCCTCACATGATCGGGGTCAATTTGATGTGATCGTTGTTATGTTTGCTGGGATATGATGAATTGTCACTTTATGATAATGATCTATTCATGAATTTCCTTCAATTTCTTATGGTTTCTTTGATGCATAATTAATAGTCATGTATGCTTTTCGATCTATGTTTTGCTTTTTGGCAAGTTTGATCCTTAGTTCTTTAGAGGGATTTGTATATGATAGGGGGGTCAATCTTGCATTGTTCTATCCTAGTGATAGGAAGGGACAAGACATGTATTTGTATTGTTGCTACTAAGAATAAAACAAGGTTTTTTCTATCAAGCTTGGATGAAAGTTTTATTGTATATGTTATGTAATCATGCTTATTTTAATGCTCTTGTTATGAACTTAATACTCGAGATGCATGTTGGACAATGGCCTTTGGGTGGAGTATTAGTTGTAGAGATGAAGTTGGATCACAACCTACATATCACGGACATAATGCCTATGTTGAATTATCCCATGAATGATGATACTCATAAATATTTGAATTTAATCGCTGATCAACTATAATTTGTTCACCATAACACATCTATCTTCTTGGAGAGATGCCTCTAGTGAAACTATGGCCCCCGGTCCATCTGTTTGCATTGTTTACACCATTTATTTACTCGCTTTATGTCTTTACTGTCCCATTTTGTTAATTATCATATAATCACCTATACTTACCATATTATACAAGTAGCCTTGTAACTAATGAGACAAAAAGACTAACAACCTTGTTTCTGTTTTCATTTTCCGTTTTGTTTGTGTGTGCAGATGATGACCCACAAGTATAGGTGGGAACAGAAGGAAATGACAAGCGGTTTTCAATAAGTAAGAGTGTCGGACCCAATGAGGAGCAGAAGGAAATGACAAGCGGTTTTCAGCAAGGTAATTTCTGGAAGCACTGAAATTGCTGGTAACAGGTAGTTTGATAACAAGATAATTTGTAATAAGTAAGAAGTAGCAGTAGTAACAATAGGTGCAACAAGGTAGCCCAATCCTTTTTGTAGTAAAGGACAGGCCAAAACAATCTCTTATAGTAAGCAAAGTGTTCTTGAGGATACAGGAATTTCATCTAGTCACTTTCGTCATGTTGATTTGATTCGCGTTCGCTACTTTGATAATTTGATATGTGGGTGGACCAGTGCTTGGGTGCTATTCTTACTTGAATAAGACTCCCACTTATGATTAACCCCTCTCGCATGCATCCACAATTGCGAAATAAGAATTAAGATAAAATCTAACCATAGCATTAAACATATGGATCCAAATCAGCCCCTGACGAAATAGCACATAAACTAGGGTTTAAGCTTCTATCACTCTAGCAACCCATCATCTAATAACTACTCCACAATGCATTCCCTTAGGCCCAAAGATGGTGAGGTGTCATGTAGTCGACGTTCACATAACACCACTAAGGGAATCACAACATACATATCATCAAAATAGCGAACGAATGTCAAGTTCACATGATTACTTATGACAAGACTTCTCCCATGTCCTCAAGAAAAAAGTAACTACTCACACAACATATTCATGCTCAAGATCAGAGGAGTATTGAATATCATAATAGATCTGAACATATAATCTTCCACCAAATAACCGACTAGCATCAACTACAAGATGTAATCAACACTACTATTCACCCATAGGTACCAATATGAGGTTTTGATACAAAGATTGAGCACAAGAGATGAACTAAGGTTTGGAGATGAGATGGTGTTGTTGAAGATGTTGATGGAGATTGGCCCTCCCATGATAAGAGGGTTGTTGGTGATGACGATAGCTTTGATTCCCTCCTCTCGGAGGGAAGTATCCCCGGTGGAATCACTCCGTCGAAGAGCAAAAGGGCTCCTGCCCAAATTCCGCCTCNTAAACATATGGATCCAAATCAGCCCCTGACGAAATAGCACATAAACTAGGGTTTAAGCTTCTATCACTCTAGCAACCCATCATCTAATAACTACTCCACAATGCATTCCCTTAGGCCCAAAGATGGTGAGGTGTCATGTAGTCGACGTTCACATAACACCACTAAGGGAATCACAACATACATATCATCAAAATAGCGAACGAATGTCAAGTTCACATGATTACTTATGACAAGACTTCTCCCATGTCCTCAAGAAAAAAGTAACTACTCACACAACATATTCATGCTCAAGATCAGAGGAGTATTGAATATCATAATAGATCTGAACATATAATCTTCCACCAAATAACCGACTAGCATCAACTACAAGATGTAATCAACACTACTATTCACCCATAGGTACCAATATGAGGTTTTGATACAAAGATTGAGCACAAGAGATGAACTAAGGTTTGGAGATGAGATGGTGTTGTTGAAGATGTTGATGGAGATTGGCCCTCCCATGATAAGAGGGTTGTTGGTGATGACGATAGCTTTGATTCCCTCCTCTCGGAGGGAAGTATCCCCGGTGGAATCACTCCGTCGAAGAGCAAAAGGGCTCCTGCCCAAATTCCGCCTCAAGACGGCGGCGCTCTGTCCCGAAAGTCCTCTCTTTATTGTTTTTAGGGAAAATGACCTTATGTACCAGAAGATGGGCGCCGGAAGTGAGCCAGGGGCCCCACTACCCACCAGGGCGCGCCAGGGGGGCAGACGCGCCATGGTGCCTAGTGGGCACCTGGGTGGCCCCCTCTGGTGTTTCTTAACCCCAGTATTTTTATATATTCCAGAATAATTCTCCGTAAAATTTCAGCTCATTTGGAGATGTGCAGAATATGTATCTCTGACATAGCTTTTTCAGGTCCAGAATTCCAACTGCTGGCAATCTCCCCCTTTGTGTAAACCTTGCATATTATGAGAGAAAAGGCATTAGAATTACTCCACAAAGTGTTAGAATGCATAAAAACACTATAAATAAGAGTAGAAAAACATGATGCAAAATGGACGTATCAGCAGATACCCATCATTAGGTGTCGTAGAGTAGTTCCTAATGGTTTGGTAAACCTTGGTTCTCAATCAAGGGAAATTCTTGTCGTTAGGCTACATCAAACCTTACACTTGGGGGGGGGGGGGGGTATCCCAACGCTCAAGAGAGCAAGAAATGGTCTCTCAGTCATGGGTGATTTCAACTTCATGCGTTCTCTGGAAAACGGAAACTTGCTAGGGGCAATGTTGGCAATATTATAAGTTTAATGATGTGATCAATGGCCTTTCTCTTTTGGGTATTCCTCTCAAGGGTACATAGTACACCTAGTGTAACATGCAAGAACAACCTCTCCTCGAATAGCTCAACTAGTGTTTGATATCTGTGGAAATGAGCATCAATATTTCCTAACACGTTGGTCAAGCCTTTAACCCGCCTTATCTCGGATCATGTGTCGTGTGTTATGACCATTGGAAGTTCCATTGCAAAACATGGGCTTTTTTTCATTTTGATAGTTTTTGGCCATCCTACTTTGGTTTTTATAGGTTGTTAAATCAAGTTAGCCTGGGGAATTACTTGCGCATGGGAGAAGGATAAACAACCACACACAGAGATGAATGATTAAACAAATCTTAGTCTCTAGATCAAAATACGAATAGGCTCTAGAAACAACAACCTTACAAGTTTGATTCTCTCTCTTCGACTGTGATGTAGATGATGGAATGGACGATCATGTTGTAGCGGGAGCCAAGACGTTTCTATGTGAAGTAATTTCTCCTCCGAATCTCTCCCCTCTGCCATGGTCGTGATCCGTTGTTAATTTGTTGTTCTTCTCTGTATGTTGTCAACACGGAAGTTTCTTGTATAGATGAGGGGGAGGCGGCTCCACCTGGTACGAGGAGCGGTATGAGCGGTGATGCTTGTACCACACGTCATTTCCTTCGATGGTTGCGCCAAATGAAGAGCTTTCCAATTGGAAAGTCGTCCATCTCCTCCTCTATTATCCAAATACATCTCTTGTTCCTTCTAAAAATGTTTGCTCTTGAAAAAAAGGAAACATGGGTTTTATATTTTTGGCAAACAATTATTAGTAAAAAGGAAAAAAATCAACAGAACCCTGGTTTAGCCGACTAAAATACCCTCAGAAAACAATCATAAAATGGAGCCATCGCTGTACCATCCAAGATTGCCTAGTTTGGGCATTTTATCAACACAAAACATCTGGGAGGGAGATTCTGGTACTTCAATAAGACTTTGACAAAGCCTTCGATACAACCGAGCATTCCTCCATTTTGGAAATTTTGAAATATCGTGGTTTTGATGATATATGGCTTCATTGGATGCAATTGATCATTGAATTTGGTTCATCTGCTATTCTTCTCAGTGGAGTACCACGCATTGAAGTTCATTGCAAATGAGGAGTTTGCAAGGATAACCCCCTCTCTCCTCTATTGTTTGTCCTCACAGCTGACTTGCTTGAATCGTTGATCAATAATGCTTGGCATGAAGGTATTTCGAATCTCACTATTGATCTACCTGCACACGAAGACTTCTTGGTTATATACTTTTGCACCACTCGCCACTCGCATGGCATGTACTTAGCCCGGGCTTCCTCTTGGCACCACTCGCCACACGATCATCGAGCTTATGCCTCTTGTTCACAATACTGAACGTCAACTCCCGAGCGCGACGTTCTGGCTAACTTATGGTTGTCATATACATTTAATTAATTATGTGCTTTCATGCTTGACATCTGTGACGCCCCCGATTTAATCGTACACTAATCATGCACACAAATGTGTACGATCAAGATCAAGGACTCACGGGAAGATATCACAACACAACTCTACAAATAAAATAAGTCATACAAGCATCATAATACAAGCCAGGGGCCTCGAGGGCTCGAATACAAGTGCTCGATCATAGACGAGTCAGCGGAAGCAACAATATCTGAGTACAGACATAAGTTAAACAAGGTGCCATAAGATGGCTAGCACAAACTGGGATACAGATCGAAAGAGGAGCAGGCCTCCTGCCTGGGATCCTCCTAGGTTACTCCTGGTCGTCGTCAGCGGGCTGCACGTAGTAGTAGGCACCTCCGGTGTAGTAGTCGTCATCGACGGTGGCGTCTGGCTCCTGGGCTCCATCGTCTGGTTGCAGCAATCGAGTATAGATAGGGGGGAAAGGGGGAAACAATGCAACCGTGAGTACTCATCCAAAGTACTCACAAGCCAGGAGCTACACTACATATGCATGGATATATGTGTAATGGGCCATATCAGTGGACTGAACTGCAGAACGCCAGAATAAGAGGGGGATAGCTAGTATTAACGAAGACTACGCTTCTGGACACCTGTCTTACAACAGGTAGG
>LR880966.1:25773829-25788723 GCA_904067115.1 Aegilops sharonensis | reverse complement strand
AAAACTTTTATCGTTTGCTTTTGTTTTGAATTTGATTTAGACCGGGTTCGAATCAACGTGAGTCTAGTCACAGTAACCGTGGTGATTACTGTAGCTTAATTATCCGGGTGTTACAACATCTTTCTCTATATGTGTGTTGAAACTGCTATTGAAACTCATTGATCACTTTGATCGGGTGCGTAGGCACTGCTTGTGGCACAATGTGGCTAATCGGGAGGTCTGCAACCACTATTTAGCCTCTTGGAGTTTGGTGTGTTGGCCTAAGAAAAAAGGTGGTCTCGGAGTGGTTGATCTCAAGGTCCAAAACGAGGCTCCAAATTCATTCATAAACTTATGCACAAACATGGCATTCCTGGAGTGATGCTTATCTGGGATAAATACTACACTGAAGGTAGTCCCAACCATGCCATGCCCGTCTGTGGTTCCTTCCGTTGGCATGACACGTTCTCTCTAATTGATACATACAGAGGGATGTCCACATGCTTCAATAATGCTAGGACGATGTGCTTCTCTAGGATGATGTTTGTGAAGAAAATCAACCTTTATAAGAGGTATACGATCATTTGTTCTCTTTTGCGTGCACCGAGGATGTCTCCATTTGCCAATTCATGCAAAACATACCCCTGACTCCATGAGTCTTAGTTCTTCTTGCCATTATCTTTGGAAGCTAGTGCGAACCTGATCGACTAATCCATTGAGTTGTGTTGATTAGATGCACCTTGACCCCTTGGTCCCAGACGATTGGATTGCTTTTGGGGTGATGTGGGTTATACCATCAAAGTATGAATTGGGTCTCTAGGGTATGATTGAACATGCGGCTCAATGTTGGCGTCGACAACTATTCAAAGATATATTGATCCTTGGGCCATGGAATATTTGGAATCAAAAGAACCGCTGCTACGTTGAGGGAATTCCTCCTTGCAATGATAATTGGCTTATCCTGTTCAAGCAACAGCTCACTATTCTTGCGTTGAGGGTTAATCCCCCTTCAGACATTTTTAGACACTTTTAAATTTTATGGGTTCGTGAATAGTTTGTTCTTCTGTCCAAGGACTCTTTCTCTTGGGACAACATGTCCGCTGGGATCTTCTGTAATTCTACAGTAGGAGCATCTTCTGTTGACTTTCTTTAAAGAATGCCCACAAAAAAATATTCATAAATTCTAAAATTGTTCTTGTTTGCAAATAAATGTCCTCAAATTCTGAAACTATCCATGAATTTAGGAAAATATTTGTGTTTTCAAAAAATGACCTCGAATTAAAAAATGTTCATGTATATAAAAAATTCTCAACTGGCTAAATTTTCGTAAACTACTACTTATGCTTTATCTTATTTTAAAATATTATTGTATTTTAAAATATTAGTGTATTTTAAAAAGTGTTCTGGAATTAAAAACTAAATAGAGAAAGGAAAAAGGAAATTATAGAAAATAAAAACAGAAGAAAAACGTAGAAACCCGATGATAATACAGTAGTGTGTCACGCCCAGGGAGCAAAGAAAAAGAAAAAGGAGGAGAACCAGGTTGGGCGGCCCGGCCCATTTAAGGCACGTAGTAAGCGGCGCGCCCTGTTACAAATCATTTCCAAGGAAAAAATAACAAATACAGCCCGCCGCCCGGAACGCGCGCCAGCCTCGCCGGCGCCGCAGCCGTCGCCTCTCCGCGCCGACTCTCGGAAGAAAGAAGGCGCCGCGCCTCCTCCTCCCCCTCCCCAGCGACGGCGCGGACTCAGCATCCTCGCTTCGGCGCACCACCGCCAGGTTTGCATCTCCCGCGAGCTGATCTTCACTCCGTCCGCAAATCGAGAGCTCGACGACGTTAGAGGCCCGCTTCATCGGTTGCCTCTCTAGTTTCCGCCATGTGTATGCTATCCAGCCTCGCCGCGTTTCCTTGTGAAGCCGAGGTTTTTGGTTAGACGCTTCATAGAGGAAGGATATGCTCTGATATGAAGGCAAGGTGTTCGGTCAAATGCTTCCGCGCGAGCAGATATGCGTTGCTTCAACAAGTTTTATTTGTTCCACGGTGCTGATTAATTCCGAGTGAAACAACGTCAATAGTCTGTCGTATATTAATAGTGAAGAGTGTGCAAATGGTGAAATCGGCACGGCCGGAAAACTGGCCGCCGGGGGAGGAGCCCGGACAGAATTGCATAAGTCGAGTCGGGCTCGCGAGGTCCTTTAGGCTGGTGGTGATCTAAGTCGTCATTTCTTGTTGCGAAGGCCAGGATGATGATTTGTTCTGTAAAAGCACTTGGCTGGCTCGAGCATGGCATCTTCATGTGAATCATGAGACTGATCATCTTCTTTTTTCCGTCTGCAAGAACTGTTGTATTCGGAAGGCAGAATTGCTTCTCTTCGGAGCATGCCAAACAGTGTTACAAAATGATCTATTTATCAAACCTACTCCCTCTGTAACATAAAGTTACAGAGGTTAAGACGTTTTTGCAGTTTAAATTAAACTGCAAAAATGGCTTACATTAAGTTATAGAGGTTGTAGAAGACAGAGATATTATTTTAAAAGAATAGTACCAAGTCTGTTATTAGTGAAAAGAGGATAACCCCACAAGGTCCACGATCCTGAGTTGACAGAGGCGTGTCGCTGCTGGCGCTGATCCACTGCCGCACGCACTGCACAACTTGATCCTTCAGTCTCCCTCTGCGTCCTCCCTCTTCCTCGCCCATCTCCCCCCTAGCACTGCTCTGGCACCCAAGACCCGACAGCGGTGGTTCGTTTCGTACCCCCACCCCTCCTGGTCCTGACCACCGGCCCAAAAGCTCGCCGTCTGCAAGCTTCATGCTTCTTTCTCTTGTTTTAGCTGCACTCACTGCATGCTTTTTGTGATTGGTGACTGCTGCTTGCAATGTCAATTGGTGTTGGAGAAGGTGCGGGAGAGAGTAGCTGCCAGCAATGGAGAAGAGTAGCCACAGGGAAACAGGGAGAGGGGATTAGGGGACAACAACTTGTTAATTAACTTGACTTCAGTTTAACTTTCTGCGATCCACACCAATCTTAATGCAGTTTCACCTTAGCTAAACTAAAAAATGTTGTTTGACTCACATGTCTAATTATCCAGGGCTTGCTTGACTAGGAAAGGTTGGATCTTGTGTGCTCCAGTTTCCCCATCTTGGAGTTGATTCACTGGCTCTGTCTAAGCGCCGGAGATGAACAAGTGTACGCTGCTAGTTTTGTAATCCTGCAGTTTTGTAATTCAGGCGGGGATTAGTGGCCACGCGGACAGCCCTCTCCCACTTGAACCCTGATTGATACCATCCCACTTCCCCGAAAAGGCTCAGATAACCTTCACCGTCACTGCTGCTCTCCTCCTTCCAAATCGCCTCCCACTCGCTCGACGTCGACTCTGGGCTCTGGGGGTGTCTCCGAGGCCGACGGTGCCTCTAGGACTCAAGGAGGTGACGTTCTTTCTAGGCTTACTTCCCGACCAGTTAGTTTATTTCTCTGTCCTGAAACTGAGCCTACACTTCCAGTCTAATTGCTCCATGCAGTATGGATTTGTAATTTTGTATTCACGTGGTATGGGTTTGTGATCTTCTGTGTATGAGAGTGTCCAATCTAGCTGAACTTATAATCCGATGAGTGGTTTGCTTGCTTAACGCTTAGCTAAATCCGTGGGCTCTCTTTACTTTGCTTATGTAGGCAAGGTGTTTGATAACGTGCCTCTGTGATGCACACACCGAATGGGTGCTTTGTTGTTTGCAGGACATCCAGTTAATTACTTTAAACTCGCACATGGTTTCCAAAAAATTTCCTGCCACATCACATCCTTAGTTCAGGCTTACAATTTGCAGCAACTTCACTGTGTTATGTCTTATTGTCTTTTCTTTGATATTCCTAATCCAAAATGTTGGAGAGAAAAAATCAAAAGGCTTAACACACTATGCTCTTCTTACAGCTGTGCAGGTTAATTAATCGTCGATCCCCATAAGGAGGTTGCTGTAGGAGCAATCAAGTAGCATGAAGTTCAGAGTTGTTTGCAGGAAGCTGTATGATTACGTGAGGTATGATCTTAAAGAGATCGCCTTCCCATCTTCTCTGCCAGACCCTCCGGGCACCAAGAGGCGTCCTAAGCTCACACTGAAAGAGAAATGGTGTATCCTCAAGGAGGCGACCAGGCTCTACGGGGCTTCCTGGGTCAGGGACATCGGTCCCGAGCTCAGGCCAAATGATTACAAGAAGGTCAAAGAGGAGTCTGAGCCTAACAGCAGCAAGGCCAAGGAGGGGAAAACTACAAGCGAGCCTAGTTTGCTTGAGGATCTTGCAGTGGCAGCAAAGGGCGGGGCGGAGACCCTGAAGCCTGCGTTGCGGCGCATATACATGACTCGCGCCTCTACCTACACGAGTGCAGTGAAGAACTATGTGGAGACCTATCAGGAAGGGCTGAAGGATGTCTTGGATGAGAAGGTTGCTGGGAAGGATCACCAGCAAGGCAATGAGCCAAGGGGACCATCGACGCCACCTCCACCACCGCCCCCGCCATCATCGTCATGAGCTTGTTCATTTTGTGGGGAAATGTTATCATTAGAACCCGCAGCTTCTCGTTTATATATTCTTATCTGACCTTGTCCTGTGTTATGTGACCTACACTGCTATGAAGATTGTTCTTCAGCTTGTCTCGGCTGCGGTCATTCCCTTCTCCATCGACATCGAAATCGACACCATCCAGGACTGTGTGCTTGCCTTGTTGCTAGTAATAACAGAAACAAAGGCCCATCCTGTCATTTTCTTCGATGTAACACTGCAATGTGCGCCCTCGATCGTCGTTGGTACTTTGTTTGTAGGGTGACAAGCACAGTATTTGAACGAGACGCCATTCACTGTTGCCGGCTTATTTGTATGTCTGCTTAGTTGTGATGGCGGGTCTCTGATCTTGTTCATGTGCTGCTGCTGGTCTCGAGTTAGGTGAGCTGTACTGCAGGCTTTGTGCACTTGCCTTGCTGCAGAGTGCAGAGGTCTGCCATACCATATCCTCTAATTTTATGCAATTCTGCACCCTTTTTGGTGTGTGTAGGGTACCAAGCACAGTATGCTTGCTGCTTATGGCTTATTATATGTCTGCCTGGTCGCCATATAGTCCCCAAATCTATCTACATATGTAGCAGTACATGTTACTGATTGATGCAGGCTTAGTCGCGGTAGGTCTAACGAGCTCCTCTCTGCAGTGCCTGACAAACGACAAGCCACCGGGCGGCAACGTGTCGAAACTGTACCACAACCGCACCGCAGTCTAATCTCTGTGCCCAGAGCATGCCATTTGTCGCCGCGGCAGGCGGTCTGGGGGTCTAGACTTTTAACCTAGAAGAAGGTTGGAAATAATGTAGACGGCGGGTGCCGCGTCATTTCGGCACGTGGATGGATGTCACGTCTTGGATGCAGACAAAAACCCCCGGGCCTCGGCGTGAGGGCGAGTGTTGGGTAGTATGATCAACCCGTTGGACTGAATCGTGTCGTTATTGTCGGGTCGCGATGGTTTTGTCGAGGGTCCTTGATTTTTGAGACGTTTAATGGGAATGGAGCGTCTGATGATAATGCTCTTTTCATTGCGGAAATTCCTGAAACAAATATGAAAAACAGAATGATAAGGAAGGAAAAAAAAAGAAAAGATCCTGAGCATTTAGCTCCTCTGTGGTTCGGTTATGCATCGTTAAGCAGCATGAGAAGTTTATTCACACACACAAAAAAAAAGCAGCATGAGAAGTTGAAGTTGAGTCGTGACAGTGGCGATGCCTGAGCCTGAAGCGACAGGCGGGAGAGGCTGACGTCATGGGTGGGACCAGGCCGGTCTGGTACAGCACGTGTTCCCGTGGGCCGAAGCCAGCCCAGGGCGCTCCATGGGCCCGCGCATGATTACTCACTACTGTAATCGGCTGGCCGGGCCGACGTGAGCTTTATATCCTCCAAGACGACAACCCTACTGCCCATGCATATAAAAAAGACTCAGATCGACAGATGAAAAACCTTAAGGATATAGAGAAATATATTACCCCCTCTACCTCAAAAAAAATTATCACCTCAAAAAGAAGAAAAAATGGGAAAATATATTAGTATTCCTCAAGGAAAAGGTAGAGAAATATTCTTGTGCGAAAAAGAAGTAGAGAAGTGTGGCATGTATGGTGTTCATGTTGACGAAAATAAATGGGGGACAGTAGGACACCACTGGGATTCCATTACCAAATACTCCCTCCGTTTCTATTTTACTCCGCGTATAAAATCTGGTCAAAGTCAAACTACATAAAGTTTGACCAAATTTATATCAAAAAATACGAACATCCACAGTACTTAGACTATATAGTACGAAAATACATTTCATGGTGCATCTGATTATATTGATTTCATATTGTGAATGTTGATATTTTTTAATATACAGTTGGTCAAATTTTCATTAAGTTTGACTTTGACCAAACCTTATATGCAGACTAAAAAGAAACGGAAGGAGTACCAAACGATAGCAATATGACTCGTCTGGTTTCTCAAGTTTCGGCAAACTAATAACAAAAATAAAGGAATAGCGGGCGTCCCGTTTGCAGCTACTGCTGCTAACAGTACCAAATGCTTTTTTCTTTGAAGGCAAAAGTACCAAATGCTTATTCCACAAAAAAAGTACCAAATGCTTAACCCATACAACAGCCACCCCTGTGTGCTCCAAATCTCATCTGGACTTCTAGAGAATATCTCGACACACCACCACGTCATGCGTTCGTGTTCTCTTGTACCCCCTCCATTCCATAATGTAGTGCATATAGATTTTTTATAAAGTCAAACTTTACAAACTTTCACCTAGGTTAAAGACAAAACTATTTATATCTGCAATTCCAAATATATACAATATGAAAGTATTTCTCTTGATGTATCAAAGGGTATGTATTTTGTATTCTAGATGTATGTGTTTTTCTTTACAAACTTGGTCAAAGTTTATAAAATTTGACTTCTCAAAAAAAAAATCTATAGACACTGCATTGTGGAACGGGGGAGTATGTAACAGTTGGTATGTCTAGGTGCACACAATATTAGTTACGCGAAAACAACTGGCTGTTGTAGCTCAACTAGAGTGGTACACACCTGGTGGCATTGGTCAAGGTAAAAAACAGCACGTCATGATAGATCGTACTTCTGTTACTGTCACTGCGGTCACATTTGGCACATGTCAATATTACGGTCACTGTTGGAATGTCCCTGGACCCTGGTAGATCTACTACAGAGGGTCTACAGCAATCAAAAGCATAGGGCATGGTTTCTTATAGGTATATTTTACAAATAAAGATTTCCTATAAGTAGATCTAAACGGCTGAAATAAAACTCGTGATGAATGAGTTACTTATTACACAGGAACATCCATCAATAACTAAGCAAGCATTATTTTGCTTTACATGGATATATTAATTATTATTTTCATTTTGCTTTACACTACATGCAGGTACTATTTGTTTCTTTCTTTCTTTTTGTGGGTGAAAACTTGTATTACTCAACTCATAGTAGTCTTACAATCATCTAACACATGGATACTATTTTTTTTTCTTGCTTTACCCTACATGCGTAACAAGTGCATATGTCCCCATGCTATTTGTATCTTCTTTCGTTCGCCGCACATAACATTGTGTTTGTCGATGCCCTATTTTTCAACGATAACAAAATACCTATAAAAATGATGATAACCAAAAAAAATGGAACTAACAGCTAAGGTGAAGCTGCATGCTTTGCATCAAAAGATAAAGATGATACAAGAATTATATGCCTTGTTTTGAAAAGAAAGAAGCATGTCCATATCACCGGCTACCGATACCGCACCCTAGTCTTAAAGTTACCAATAAATTTGTAAACTCCTCTAAAAATTTGTAAACCACTATCTATGTTATTTCAAAATGATAACTATTTATGTAAAACTGTCAGTAACAATTATAGAGTTTATAGGTGAAACAAAAAAAATTGATTGTCAAAAAATCTAAAACTTCTTATATTTTGAACATAGGAGTAATAAATAATTTGAATTTTTGCTCTGCACATGTATATGCTATTTGAATTCTTTTTGAAGATTTTTTTGAAGATTTCAATTTTAATGCAACATCAAATTATGTTATGATCTAAAATGTGGGCTTGCAACTTCTTTCTCCTAATAAAGTGATTTATGTATTATGTTCCAGCCTCTCCTAAAAACTATGCTTATTTACATGTTTTTCAATACTTCCTTCCAAAACGATATTTACATGTTCTTCTAGGAGAATTTTGCTGGGACAAGCAGGGGTGCGCGCATGCATTCGATAGACCGCACATCTGCTCCGCAATTCAAAACTTTTGTTTAGCACATCCCGCACCAACTTCTTGGTTACCTTAAGTTTTTGTACAACGAAACTTTAACAAGGTATGAATCAATCAACTATAATCGCCTACCGTTAACTTCAAAAAAAAAAAAATTCGCCTACCATTGTAAGTTCCGCTACCGTTGTCAAACGTCTTTGTTTCTTGTACGTAACAGTTGACATGTCTTAGTTAACTACACAATATTAGTCGTCTAAAAATAGTATTCCCTTCGTCCGAAATTACTTGTCGTATAAATGGATAAAAATGGATATATCTAGAACTAAAATACATCTAGATATATTCATTTCTCAGATAAGTATTTCCGGACGGAGGGAGTACACAATACTAGTTACGTGAAAACTACTGGCTGTTGTTCCTCAACTGGAATGGTATACACGTGGTCTAATTCATTTATTGGCATAGGTCAAGGTACAAGCGCACATCATGATCGATTGTACTCTCCTTGTTGTCATTGTGGTTACAAGAATGTCCCCGGCAGATCTAATGCACATGGTATACAATAATCAATAGCATATCGTGGTTCCTTATAGGTAGATCTTACAAGTAAAGATTTCCTACATGTAAGGGCATCTCCAACGTGGACCCTCAAAACGTCCGCATACCATTGAACGTAGATGTTTGGATGTAGTTTGCCATCCAACATGGTACACCGTCGGTCTGCCGACTGATCCGAACATCTGTTTTTCCGCAAACCATACACAAACTAGAGGGGCTTTGCAGGTGTTCGGACCGCTGCCACGTACGCGTCTGCCACCCCCGTGTCGGCACCCTTTACCGCGCAAGGAGATTGCCGTGCAGTCATGCCGGTTAGCGCCACTCCAAAGCGCTAGTGCCGCATTCATGCCGCCCAAGAACGGACACGATCGCTCACTTGAGCCGGCATTGAAGCGGCACGTTGATCGAAAGCACCGCCATGTCTCCACGCATGTTTCAATGCCGGAGACGCGTGACCGGACAAGACTAAAAGACTATGTACTGCATTCAAACTGGCTCCCGTCTGTCGGCTTTAAACAAGTGTGGCGGCTGAGAAACCTGCATTGACACATCTCGTTGATTGGCCTGGCCGGCACCCACTATTTAAACGCCGCCTCCTCGCCCCGCACGACCAACGCTGCACCATATCCCGTCATGTGGGTGCCGTGTCATTTCCGCATGTGGCGGTCACATCTCAAACTTGAACCCCTAGGGACTCAGCATGACGGGGAGTGTCGAGTGTGATTAACCCCAAGGAATTGTGTCGTTATAGGGTTACAATAGTTTTGTCGAGGACCCTAGGTTTTTGAGACGCCGTAGAAATTGCTGAAGTAAAAAAAAAGATGCAACATTGAGCATTTAGCTCCTTTGTAGTTCAATCATGCATCGTTAAGCAAGATGTGACGTTTTCTGAACCTAGCTTTTTTTTTAGTTGATTTTTTGAACCTAGCTAGATGAGAAGTTAGACTCGTGACAGTGGAGATGCCTGAGCCTGAAGGGACATGCAGAAGAGGCTGGCGTCATGGGTGGGACAGGCCGGTCTGGTACAGCACGTGTACCGTGGGCCGAAGCCAGCCCAGGCGCTCCATGGGCCCGCAGAATGATTACTCAGTACTGTAATCGGTTGGCCAGGCCGACGTGAGCTTTATATCCTCCAAGGACGACAACCCTACTGCCCATGCACCCCTAAATTAAAAGCTCTGCATAAATTTTAAAAAAGCATATAAAAAAGCTCTACTATTCCTCAAATACAAAACTCTGCTGCCCATATTAAAATAAAAATCAGACCGACAGATAAAAAACCTTAAGAATATACAGAAATATATTATTCCCTCAAGAAGAAGAAAAATTGGGGAAATATATTATTCCCCGAGAAAAAAAAGTAGAGAAATACATTTGTGCGAAAAAGAAGTAGAGAAATGTGGCATGTATGGTGTTCATGTAGAAGAAAATAAATGGGGGACACAACTGGGATTCCATTACCAAACCGTAGAAGAACAAAAGACTTGTCTAGTTTTTCATGTTTTGGAAAACTAAAAAGTCGGATTCCAATCTGCCGCTACTGCTGCTAACAGTACCTAACGCTTAACCCATACAACAACACAGAGCCTCAGGCCTCAGACCCCTGCGTGCTCCAAACTCCTCTAGAATCACCAGCAAAAAAACGAAAAAAAAAACTCTGGACAATGTCTTTTTTAAGTACACAATATTAGTTATCTCGCAAAAAAAAGTACACAATATAAGTTACGCGAAAACTACTGGCTGCTGTAGCTCACCTAGAGTGGTACACACCTGGTGGCATTGGTCAAGGTACTAGCGCACATCATGATGATCGTACTCTTGTTACTGTCACTGTGGTCACTAGAATGTCCCAGGCAGATCTACTACAGATGGCCTACAACAATCAAAAGCATAGGTCATGGTTCTTTATAGGTATATCTTACAAATAAAGACTTCCCATACATGTAAACGGCAGAAATAAAATTCATGATGAATGAGCTAATTAGAAGGAACACCCATCAATAATTAGGCCTCCTTTTGATTTACATGGATGCATTAATTATTATTTTCATTTTTCTTCACACTACATGAATGGATACTATTTATTTCTTGCGTTACCCTACATTTGTACCAAGTGCATTTGTCCGTGTGTTATTTGTATCTTCTTTCATTCGCTGCACATTCCGTTGCACATAACGATGTGTTTGTCAGTAGGCCCTATATTTCAAGAATATAAAAGAAAATGCTCGTAAAAAACGATAACAAAAAAATAAGAAAAAGAAAGTAACAACTAAGGTGAAGTTGCATGCTTTGCATTAAAAGAAAGGATGACACATGAATTACATACCTTGTTTTGAAAAGAAAGAAGCATGTCCACATCGCCGGCTACATCCACCTAAGTTTACCCGAAAACTACTGGCTGCTGTAGCTCAACTAGAGTGGTGCACACCTAGTGGCATTGGTCAAGGTACAAGCGCACATCACAATTACTGTTCACTGTGCTCACTAGAATGTCCCTGCAGGCAGACCTACAACAGATGGTCTACAATAATCAAAAGCAGAGGTCATGGTTACATATAGGTATATCTTACAAATAAAGATTTCCTATACATGTACATAAAACACATGATGAATGAGTTAATTGGAAAAGGAACATCCATCAATAATTAAGCCTCCTTTTGCTTTACATGGATATATTAATTATTATTTTCGTTCTTCTTTACAGTTGATGCATCGCTGCTATTTTTTTTCTTGCTTTGCACTGCATGTCTAGCAAATGCATTTGTGCTCGTGTTATTTGTAATCTTCTATCACTCCTTGCACATTTCCATTGTAATGATGTGTTTGTCAGCAGGCCCTATTTCTCAAGAAGATAAAAAAACTAATACCTGTAAAAAGAGACGATAACAAAAAAAGAAGTACAAGAAATTAACAACTAAGGTGAAGCTACGTGTTTTGCATTGAAAGAAAAAAGACGATGCATGCATCCACATCGCTAGGCTAATGCCACCTGAGTTTACCACACCCTACTCTTGAAGAAGTTCCCAATAAATTTGTTAACTCCTATTGTTTTGTTTTGTAAACCACTATGTACGTTATTTCAAAATGATAATTATGTAGTATGAAAACACTGTAAATAAGAATTATAGAGTTTATACAATATATATTATTTTTATACCAATGGTGAAACAAAAAAATCTTTGATTGTCAAAAACTCTAAAACTTCTTATATGTTGAACATAGGAGTAATAAATAATTTGTATTTTTTCTCTAGACACGTACATGCTATTTGAATTCCTTTTGGAGATTTTTAAAGATTTTTAGTTTAAGGCAACATCAAATCATATTGTGATCTAAAATGAGGGCTTGCACCTTTCCTTCTCCTAATAAAATGATTTATGTATTATGTACCTAAAAACTATGTTTATTTACATGTTTTTTTATACTACTTTCTTCCAAATTGATAATATATAGGTAACAAAACATTGCAGAATTAACAAGAAAGTATAATTATAAAGAAGAAAAGAACATTTTTATGTTCCATTTATGTCAATTGATGTGCTTGGTTAGTAGCTGGTCCATAATTTGCAGGCTTATACGCCATGTAAAAAGTATTCACGAAGAAAATAAATAAGACTTGACAGGTTTAGTATCTTCCGAAACTTCTAGGAGAAATTCGTAGGGGCACGCAAGGGACGACACGCACTTTATGAACTGCACATCTGTTGCGTGATTCGAAAACTGGATTTCCCTCATAACACACCAACTTCTTGTTCACCTTAAGTTTTGTACAACAGAACTTATGAATAAGTAAATTGTAATTGCCATCCGTAGTAAGTTCCACTATACAAAACTTAAAGCAAACACGGAGATGTGCGGGCTATGCAAAACCAAAATTTTGAGTCGCGGCGCAGATGTGCGGTCCACTGATGAGTCCAATTTTACATTGTATTTTACTTCTTATTTTGCATAATAATTGTAGAGTTTTTGGATTTTATTGCGTGCGTACACCTTTTTTTTGTCTGATTTACCCAAGATCTTAATGAAGGAAAGAATCAAAGTATTAAATATGTGAATTTTAGTATGCGGGTGAATCAAGCTAATTGGCTTGATAATAACCTAACATAGAAAGCAACTATTAGCTGGGAGAAAGAGAAGTCGTGCATACGCATCTAGAGGAGAAGACGACACCTGGTAAAGGGGCAATTGCTCATGCCAACACTCTTACCACGCGGCGCCACCTCCCCTGGATCGACTACTTCACCCCCGTTCCTTCGTATCATTGAGAAGAGACACAGAGATCATAAATCGCACCAGAATCAAGAACCCTAGCCTACGGAAGAGGTCCAGAGGGGCAATCGACGAAAAGGGCCCCGCTACGCCATCGACTTGATAAAGGAGACTCTGGCATCAACCATCATCACCATTGTCGCCAATCTATTCATCCCTTTGTTATATTAATTAAAACCCTAGGTGGATCCTTACGTGAATTACATTGATCTTTCATCCATGATTGCCATGATTGTTTCTATGATGGTTGTTGTCTCTATGTCTGAGTAAACCACCTATTTCTTGGGGATATGGAAGAAACCCTAGTATCTTTAGGTGTTGAACGACGATAGGATATGAAATCTTCTATTGCATGTTTATGCTGATGTTTTTCACAATATTGTGTGTAGTTGACCACTCAAGATATTTCCTTACTAGCGTGAATGATATTACTCCCATTGTGATGGTGGGTTGCGGAAGTATAAGTGGTGAAAGTCATTCCTTCCCTGAGTAATTGATAGGGGAATAACGAAGATCTCCATTGGCCACGTCCAACGGGCGACCCTTAATCATCTTTTCCACAACTGAATGTGGTGAGGAACAATGGTGGCATGTGTGATATGTCGCTACACATGTATGCACGTATGCTGCATCAGGCTATGACCACTTATAGAAATGATGTGACGTGGCTTAGTGATCCGAACCTAGAATTATGCATTCGTATAATTACATTAGATACATACTAGTGGTGAATCCAGACTCCGTGAGAATGTGTTAATGTTGATTTCAATTGCTTTCATTTGCTCTCTTGCCCTTTTACTTTATTTTTGCACTTTTAATTCCAATCACCAAACACTCACAACACTTCAACCTCCGTATTCGCTATGCTTTGGACCTCAATCAATTAACTCACAGACACATTGCAATAACCCTCTATAGGAACATAGAAAACTTCTTGTGCTCGTGTGAGATTGATACTCTTACTTCAAAAAATATATAACTAAACTTTGTGCAGTTGCATGACATCATCCACAAAGTGCGTGCGTGCCCTTGGGGTGCTCCAAATCACCTCTAGACTTCTAAAGAACATATTGACACACAAGTGACGAGTCCGCGTCTCTTGTAGATAACAGTTGAGATGTCTCTAGTTAAGTACACAATAATATTTACACGAAGACTACTAGTTGTTGTAACTCAACTAGAGTGGTACACACCTGCTCTAGTTCATTACTTGGCATTAGTCAAGGTAAAAGTGCACATCATGATCGATCATACTCTCGTTGTGGTCACTGTGGTCACAAGAATGTCCATGGAACATCTAGTACACATGGTCTATAATAATGAAAAGCATAGGTCATGGTTCCTTATAGGTATACCTTATTAATAAAGATTTCCTATAAGTACATCTAACGTCCGAAATAAAACTTGTGATGAATGGGTTAATTATAAAGGAACATCCATCAATAATTAATCCTCATTTTGCTTTACATGGATATAATAATTGTTATTTTCATGTTGCTTTACACTACAAGCATGTATACTATTTTTCTTGCTTTACGCTACTTGTGTACCAAGTGCATCTGTCCTCGTGTTATTGGTATCTTTTTTCATTCACTCCACATTTCCGCAACACATAACGATGTGTTTGTCAATAGGCCCTATTTTTTAACATGATAATAAAACAAAATACCCATAAAAATATGATAAAAAGAATAAGGAAAGTAACTAATGGGTAAGGTGAAGCTTCGTGCTTTGCATTAAAAGAGAAAGATGATGCATGAATTACATGCCTTGTTTTGAAATGAAAGAAGCATGTCCACAT
>LR880966.1:25743679-25773111 GCA_904067115.1 Aegilops sharonensis | reverse complement strand
TTTGGATTCTTTTTAAAGATTTTCTTGAGCTTTTTTTGAAGATTTTTATTTTAATGCAACATAAAATTATATTATGATCTAAAATGTGGGCTTTCAACTTCCTTCTCCTAATGAACTATATTATGTATTATGTACCAGCCTTTCCTAAAAAATATGCTTATTTACACATTTTCCAGTACTTTTTCCCAAAACTATAATATATGGGCACGAAACATTGTAAAATTAACAAGAAAGTATACTTATAAACAAGGAAATAACATTTTTTTTATGTGTCACTTGTGTCAGTCTATTTTTTTGAAAAACATTTCAATATATTAATTAGTTAAAATGTTCTTACAATCGTTCATTACGGCGGGCTTATACGCCATACTCGGTGGAATACTATTAAAACACTTCAATTTATGTCAGTCTATGTGTTTGTCTACTAGCTGGTCCATAGTTTGAACGCTTAGACGCCATGCGAAAATGAAACTTTGTACAATGAAACTTCACAGCTTATGAAAATCAACTATACTCGCCTACTGTTGTGAGTTCCTCTATACTAAACTTAAAGTGAACATGAAGATGTGCTGAATGTGCGAAATCAAGTTTCCGAATCGTGGTGCAGATGTGCGGTCCACGAAGGACGTGAGTGTGTTCCCCTGCGTGCTCCAAATCTCCTCTGGACTTCTAAAGACATCTCGATGCCCATCTCTCTTTTACATAACAGTTGATATGTCTTAGTTAAGTACACAACATTAGTTACGGGAAAACTACTGGGTGTTGTAGCTCAACTAGAGTGGTACACGCCAGGTCTAATTCATTTCTTGGCATTGCTCAAGGTAGAAGCGCACATCATGATCAATCGCACTCTTCTTGTTGTCACTGTGGTCGCAAGAATGTCCTCGGCAGATCTACTACACATGGTCTACAATAATCAAAAGCATAGATTATGATTCCTTATAGATATATCTTAGAAGTACAGATTTCCTATAACTACATGTAAACGGCCAAAATAAAACTCGTGATGAATAAGCTAATTAGAAAGGGAAGATCAACAATTAAGCCTCATTTTGCTTTACATGGCCATATTAATTATTATTGCATTTTGCTTTACATGGACACTACCTAAGTTACTCCCACTATGACTAGCCTTACCCTACATATGCATGGATACTTTTTTTCTTCTTGATTTACGCTACATGCGTACCAAGTGCATGCATATGCCCTCTTGTTATTTGTATCTTCTATCACGCGCTGCACATTTCTGTTGCACATAACGATGTGTTTGTCAATAGGTCCTAATTTTCAAGACGATAACAAAACTAAGTACCTGCAAAATAAAAGACCAAACAAAATAAGAAGAAAAAACTAACAGCTAAGGTGAAGCTGCATTTTTGGACCACCAGGTGGCCCAATATTTTTCTTTCGTTCCAAAAGTGGCATGTAGTAGTACAAACCTACCAAATGACTAGCCGGTGTTCTCTTACAATAAGCCAAAACAACTAATCAAGCATCGGTTCCCCTAGCTTGTACTTTGTAGGGGGAGGGTTCTGCTGCAAACTGTAGGGACTTCAATTAAAAGTTAACTAAATTTTTCGACGAAGCAACTGCCACTGAGAAGATTAAAGTAGGCTTAGCAGGGAAGCTAGCTGCCGGTGACAAGAAACGACAGGTCCATCGAAGACACACATGCATAATAGAGGCAGTGCTGCCTTTTTTTTTATTCCGTTTGGGGACCATACTAGAAATCAGAAGGAGCACAATCTCAACGACCATGACAGCTGCTCTATATACTCACTGTTCGCTCATCCGTGCACCATGCCTTTATTTATCTTACAAGCAATCGTCTCTATGCATATTTTCACTCATATTTGCACCCATGGTACAAGAACTTGCAGCAATTTAATAGATTCATACACAATCTTGAAAACCTCATAGGCGTGCATCAACTCGTTCTTTGTAACAATTAACTACAAAAGTGACCCCGCACTTGGTTTTATGCGGAAACCTCCCTGCGCTATACAGAAATATACAACGATGGCTACCACTATATTTGTTTGTCTGATGAGCGCGAAAAGCTTTCTCTTCTGCGTTGGAATATGAGCATTAACGACGGATCAAAAATCAGATTCTAAGAAGATAAGTGGCTCAAGCAATGTGCTACTGAATGATCAATATCCAGCTATGTACTTACCTTTATCTTCTTGTTGCATGTTGGTACACGTGGGTTTGTTTTGCATGACTAGATAATTGTACGTGTGTTGCAGTGGGGGCACATATGTTGTGTAAGCAACAATCATGATTTACTATATTTATTGTTACAATATGATTAGGGAGTCTCTAACGCTGACCCACAAATATGATCCGGCATCCGCCCACGGACAGGGGGACAGTCCGCGGACACTGATACAGGAGCCTGCCATCCAAAGCTGCCCGCATACAGTCCATCAACTATTTGAACGACACAGACGATTCATGCAAAGATGGCGCATTTCATTAAAATTTGGATATAATTTACATAAACGGATGATTTTATGACCGGACAGGAGGGCGGCTTGGCCACTGCTGACGTAGCCCTCACAGCCGCCGTGCCGTTGCGGGTGTTGGCGGAGCAGTCGCTAAGCAGCGTCTCCTCGCCGATCTTGGCGAGCTCGACGTCAAGGCGGCGACGGCGACGCCTGGTGGCCGTCTTCATGGTGGTGACGGAGCGGTCGAGCACCCACGCGGAGGCGAGGTCAGGGTCGTTGCGGACCCATTCCGATGCAATGTCTGTCTTGGCGAACGCAAAGCGGCGACCGACATTGCGCCGACTGTACCTTGCATTTTGCCTCGCTGCATGCTACACCTCGGATACCACGGCCCTCGAGCCGGAGGCACCGCCGTAAGCGCCCCCTCCGAGGAAGTGGATGATGCGGCTATGTGACTTCGCGATCGGGGGCTGCAGCTCCTCCTTTATCGGGTGGCATGGCCGCCACGAGGGCCCGTCAATCCGCACGTACTGGATGTACGGCGGGGGCGACGTCGACTCGTTCTTGACATGGCGGAGGTGCTAGGGTGATGCTGGCTCCTTCTTCATGCGGCCTTCGATGTGGAGCCCGCGACTATGAGGCAGGGACGCCGCTTCATTCTTCACCTGCCCGAGTGGGAATGTTGGCTCCCGCTTCACGCGGGCGCGCGTCAGGGACGATGACTCCTCCTTCACTCGCGGCGGCGATATGGTGGCACCGGGCCTATCTAACGAGCGAGTTCTTCGTCACTCAGAGCCGCCTCCGAAAGGAGATGGGGCCGCTGTTGCAGCTGCTGGTCCTCCTCGTCGCCGTAGGAGATGACTATCTCCTCCTTGCCGGAGGAGCCCTTTGTCGTGGATGCAGATGGGCCCGGAGAGCGAGGGCGCATCGCCATGATCCGCACGAGTAGGAACTTCCACCGATTCTGCCTGCCGGCGCGGAGAACCAGGACTTCAGCATTGTCGCTCGGCTCAGGGAGGTGAAGGGGAGGGAGGGGGATGGTGCTCGAAGAGGGGGAGTGAAGCTTCATGTGTCGTCGGTGCATGACTTAAATAGCCGCGGCTAGGCCAGGCGAAGGGGCGGCCAGCTCGCTTCAATGCGGCGCATCGACCAGAGTTGGTTTCTCGGTACGCGGTGTCCACATTGAAGCGGTGATGCCTGAGAGGTAGCGTCTTTGTATGACGCCCTCCCTACCAGTCAAATTGTGGGCATCAATGCTGGCCGATGCATGCTCTGGGCCAGCATGAATGTGGCGCGGACGTTCGGTGGAAAGTGAGGGAGAGGCGGATGCGATTTTTTTTGTGGGCTATGGAGGTCAGGAGCGGACGTGGCACCGGTCCGGACGCCCGCAGAGCCCTCCCCCCCCCCCCCCCCCACCCGCCCCCCCACCCCCCCCCCCCGCCCCCCCTGCGGGCGTCCGGACCGGTGCCACGTCCGCTCCTGACCTCCATAGCCCACAAAAAAAAACCCACCCCCCCCCCCCCCCCCGCGGCGGGCGTCCGGACCGGTGCCACGTCCGCTCCTGACCTCCATAGCCCACAAAAAAAAACCCACCCCCCCCCCCCCCCCCGCGGCGGGCGTCCGGACCGGTGCCACGTCCGCTCCTGACCTCCATAGCCCACAAAAAAAAACCCACCCCCCCCCCCCCCCCCGCGGCGGGCGTCCGGACCGGTGCCACGTCCGCTCCTGACCTCCATAGCCCACAAAAAAAAACCCACCCCCCCCCCCCCCCCCGCGGCGGGCGTCCGGACCGGTGCCACGTCCGCTCCTGACCTCCATAGCCCACAAAAAAAAACCCACCCCCCCCCCCCCCCCCGCGGCGGGCGTCCGGACCGGTGCCACGTCCGCTCCTGACCTCCATAGCCCACAAAAAAAAACCCACCCCCCCCCCCCCCCCCGCCCCCGCGGCGGGGGGGGGGGGCCCGCCCGCCCCCCCCCCCCCCCGCCCCACACACACACACCAAGTTTGTCTCTGGTTTGCAGGAAAAAAGTATGTCTGAACCGTTGGGCGGATTAATATAGGCCCGTATTAGATGGGACAACACGTCTGAACCGTGCTGTCCGGACATATGCGGGCGGTTTGTGGGTCAGCATTGAAGTTGCCCTTATGTACCAAAAATGTCAACTAAATTAGCACTCCCTCCTATCCATAATAAGTGTAGCAGCCATAATAAGTGTAGCAGCGTTGAACTAGGATTGCACTAACCTTAGTTCAAAGTTGCGACCCTTATTTTGGATCGGAGGGAGTAGTATTTATTGACTTTGTCAAAGTAAACCTGATTTTATTTGGTAAGCCAATAAGATGCGGGCCAGTTAAGAAGGTTCTCATGGAAAACCAGTTGGGGAAAATCAACAAAACCAAAAAGGGATGATGTGGGGTGGGGAGGGAGGATGACAGAAAATTACATATTCTTTAAGTAGGAGATATTATTTTCATGTATTCAGATGGCCAGAAATTATGGGTTTCTGTGAGGTACAAATAGGGTCATGTCTACCCTTATAGTATGCCGCCGTCTTTATTTTGTAAATCCCATGCATGTGACTCCGAAGTAGCAATAAGACTAAAAATGTAACTTGTAATATGATTATAGAAAAATATCAGTGATACCAGTCTCATTTTCCTTAATTTTTGCTATCAATTTTGGATTAATTTATCCATCTTGTTAGATCAATATGATGTATTGTATCATGGTCGATTTAACCCATTGTATTAAGTTTTTTTATGATGCAGAAACATCATCAAAATTACAAAAGCCGGTTGTCTTTGTGCTTTCTCTGGCATCTCATTGAATGCCCCTCTTAGAGGCAAATAGAAATCCTTATTCCAAAAATATGCTTGAAGCCACCATTTCAAATCCAAAATCATACTAACTCTTTTAGAGATAGAGAGAGTCGATCACATGTGTCCAGATACTTTAATTAGTCTACAAATATGTACTTGGTTTGTGAACGAGACTCAGTCCGTGATGAATTTGATGAGTTCCAGGTGAACGAATTCTGATGCTGCACTGCAGGTAGCTATGCGAAATCCACAAGGGTTCATGCTTATCCTCTCCAACTTGCATATAACACAAAGGAAAGGAGGAGAGGACAATAAAATGTCAAAGATGTACCATTCCTAATTTCATATTGCCTTGCCTGAACAGAGGAGCTAGCCAACTACAACAATAAAAGCCCAAGCCTAGGAAAATGACTTGGGTTGCATACGCAGAACTGTCACAAATGCTAGCCATGTCTAGATAGCCCCGCTACAGATTCAGTTCTTCTTGCTTCCCTGTTGTCTCTTGGAGTTCACTTTGCACAACTTCAAGAGACTTGCATAAATTATTTCCAATATTTTTGAGGAAGGCATAGATTGCCGGCCTATACAATCTGGGATGCACACAATAATAAATCTACTGCAAAAGATGCTAGGAACATCATGACCCAGAAGATAAGTCTACAAAATAGAACAAAAACTATGACAAAAACATCACTGTGTGGCCGTGGTACTCTCAGCTAGCCTTGTAATGGTACGCTCCATCATATATATACTTCCTTGAAATCATATTGGACAAGATACAACTCTATCTCAACTTGGTTCTTACCCCTCTAGAGTCCAAATTATTCTATGTCTCTCTTTTTATTAGAGAATCAGATAAGCATGGGGATATATGTTTCTGGAACACATAAGTTGATAGAGTTGGTGGTTCAATTAGAAGGTGACGAGGAAGAATCTTATTAGTTGAAATATTTATCCAGCGGATAATAATGCTCAGATTTACCATCCCCTAGCGGTTGGACTATCCAACGGCTAATAATTGAAGTAATTGGCACACTATATAGTGATGATATAGATCAGTAAATGTGCACAAGGAGGAATTCATTTTTTCACTTAGACACTTTCTAAATCTTGATGGCTAGCATTTCCACACCATATATGGTATAATTAAATCTTGAAGATATTTTAGTTGGGTGAAATTTAGTTTTCTCAAAATCTATGTCGGCAAATAGCATGATTATGGCAGGGTCCACATCCACCTATAGAGTACACAAAGAAGTGTGTTCTAGATGTTTCATTAACACATTTGCTATCTTCCAGCTAGCTGATTTTCAATTCGGTATCATTCGGAATTTTTTTGTCCGTTCGATCTACTCAATCTCGCACACATTGCCATGATTTTTATGTCACTCTTTGGTCATACACAGCATAATGAAGGTAATAAATTTGACTGATACCGAATTAAAAATCAGATGGATGTTTATTAGATACTCCATTTATTAATAAGTTTAATCCACTAGTTAACAGAGTTCACCCAAATGCTAATGTGATCATCACAAGGCTAGGTTTGACTGAGGATGCAAACAAGTCAAGTTGAGTGAGCCAGAGTAAGCACACCTTTTGTAGCTAGTCATAAACCTTGGATTAAGGGAGGGGTGTACGAGCCACAAAATAGCCTCATGCTTGGCTCGTAATGACATGACATCTTTCTAATGTTGTACAAAGGCAGATGCTCACATACACACATATACACTCATCCTATGAATTCACCAGCTGCCTTCATAGTCGACGGAAACGTTTTCTCCCACCAAGCCCTGATGGGAAAATACGAGCACTAGTGTCAAGTCTAGGATTTAAGCCCTGATGGGTTGGTTCCTCCACAAGGAACCTAACCTTCTGAGGTACCATCAGTTTGCGTAATGACATGACAATTGATTATAAACAATAACCTATGCCGCAAATTGATAGTGCTTGTTCAAAATATGCAAATATGGATAGCCAGGTATATAAATGTGAAAATTAATATGGTATCTCAACCTAGAAACCAGTTTCCCCCATAAATTAGGATTAAATATCAATATGTCATACTTTATTTGCATATATGCAGGACACATATCATAATATACACTATCTATCGAGCTATAACTAGGGTAGAGAATGCGTAGAAGCTCAATTTTGACGCAACCTTTCATCCAAGCACCATGGCTTTTAAAAATCAAGTCGGTTCTATTGAAATCCATCTAAAAACGAGTCGAACTCGAGCGGCTCATATTCCTCGGGCTTTCCTTGCACCCCTATGTCTGCACAAAAAACGGCAAGGTGTCCCTCCTCCCCGGCCCTCAACGTACACCACAGGGAAGAAAAGCCGCAACATCACAAAACATGGGCCACATAGAAGGTACATGTCTACTTTTCCTTCTTTTTCTCCCTCATCCCACCTCACACTCTCACTAGCTAATCCTGTCTCACTCTCTCACCCCTCGCTCTCCCTTTCCTCTTTCCCTTTCCCTTTGATTCCCATATAATTATTTTCCCAGCCCCATGAGGACCATGAGGAGCCTTAGCTAGCCAGCCAGCCAGCTTGCCCTCTCATCTCCCACTACCTCCAAGCCTCTATCAAACACCACAACCTTTAGCCACACACACACCAGAATTGAAGGAAGCACACACGCACAAGGCCGGCCGGCAGCTGCACAAAGCAAAGGAGAAGACAAGAGAGCTTGCCAAACCCTAGCTAGCACAAGGCTCACTTTCTCCTGATAACATCACCACACCCACACCCACCCCACACCATGATCTTCCCCCCTTCATTCCTGGATTCCTCGAGCTGGAATGATAACCAGGTAATTTCATTCCCCTCTCTTTTCCCCGGATTTTGTTCACTCTCGCTTTTGCACAAGCTCAAATAAAGTTAGTGGAGGAGAAAGTTGTTCGGGAGTGTTAATAATATTGATGCAAAGAGGAGAATGATATATACTAGGTCGACCTCTGGCTAAATATTCTGATTCAAACACTTACATATGTTTGGTATATACTTGGCACGATTTTTTAGCCTGAATTCTGGTTCTTGGTTCACTTCCATCTTATCTTGGGTTCTTGATTCTTCTTCTCATGCCGTATAGTTGGATTTTGAGCAGCATGCTCACCCTCACCACCAGCAGGTCGCGGCCGCAAGTTGTGGCGGTGGCGCCGGCGACGGCGGCTGCAACAACCATGAGCTCCTGCAGCCGTCAATCATGCAGCAGGGGACGCTTGCTGAGGGCGGGGACGGCTGCGGCGGCGGCGGGCAGGTGGTGGGGCCGGCGAAGCCGATGTCCATGTCGGAGCGCGCGCGGCTGGCTCGGGTGCCGCTGCCGGAGCAGGGGCTCAAGTGCCCGCGCTGCGACTCCGCCAACACCAAGTTCTGCTACTTCAACAACTACTCCCTCTCGCAGCCGCGCCACTTCTGCCGCGCCTGCCGCCGCTACTGGACCCGCGGCGGCGCGCTCCGGAACGTCCCCGTCGGCGGCGGGTACCGCCGCCACGCCAAGCGTGCCAAACCCAAGCAGGCGGCCGCGGCAGCGGCAGCGGGGGCACCGGCGGCCAACGGCGCCGCTTCGGGTGGGTCGACGACGTCATCAACGACTTCCGCTTGCACGACCATGTCCAACCCGGCTCCCTCGCTCCCGGCGATGCTGCAGAACGGCGGCGGTGGCAATCTGTCCGGCCTCCTGCCGCCGCTGCTCCGCCTCGCCGACTTCGACGCCATGAGCCTCGGCTCCACCTTCTCCGGCATGGGGAAGCCGTCTCCCGTTGACTCGGCAGCGGGCTACTACCTGGGAGGCGGCGGCGGTGGCGCCATGGCGGGGCTGGAACAGTGGAGGGTGCAGCAGATGCAAGGCTTCCCGTTCTTCCAAGCAATGGCCGACCAGCAGCACACACTGGCCCCAACTGCAGCGCCTGCAATGGCCATGCCGGGGATGTTCCACTACCTAGGCTTGGGCAGCGGCGGTGATGGTCGCGGCGGCCATGAAGACGACGGAGGAGACCAACAGTTTCATCACGCGATGCCGTCAAAGAGAGAAGGCTACCCGAGATCAGGCAGCATCGCCATGTACGGTGGTGATCACCACCTCGCTGCTGGTGCTGGCTACACAAGCTCCTACTCCAATGCTGCCACAGGTAACCACCTCTTGTGATGAATGAGCTAAGCTAATGGCGAGCTCAGATTAATCCTACAACTAGCGGTAGCATGGACTTGGACGAGGGTGTTGTGAGATATAGAAAAAGCTTTGCATTTGTTGTGCATTGTGTTGATGGAAGAACTAGACAAGGTCGATCATGGAGAAGGATAAGGATGCATGGTGTTGTGTGCTTGCTTAATGATCATGGACAACTATTAGTGTTAATTAGCTAGTTCAGCTAGCATGATCACTTGCTGTGTTTCTTCTACTTCTTCTTATTTTAGGGCTCTTTTTTTTCGCATTCAGGGTGAAGTTAATTATGTGTGTATTGTACCACTTTTGTTCATGACAATCTTCTATTATATGTCCAAATTATATTGTCTGGTCGATCGATATATATAATTCTCCCATTTCTGCTTGCGTGCGGCCAATTATATACATGTGATCCAAGATTGTGAATGCACATTTGAAGAAATCCAATGGTGGTATTACCACCAAAATTGTGATCCAAGATTGTGAATACTACATTCTGCATGGACTAAATGCATACAGCCATGCATTTTCCTTTTGGAGAATACACATGAGCTTGGTCATTACCTTCAATCAACTGGTGCAACTAAATAAATTTATTTAGCAATATATAATTAACGGATAGATGTTACTCTTCTAACTTGATCACTCAAAATCATAGGAGCCAGGAATCGACATGTGTGTAAGCAGAAAGAGAAAATCAAAGTGAAGATGCCATGCATGCATGCATAGATTAGATTAGATTATTCGTTCATGTTGCCTGCATGCCTCCAAGTTAACATGCAATACCAGCGATGGATCGATTTATGTGCAATGTAGTGTATGTTAATCTCTCTAAGCCAAGCCAGGCAATTAGATTAGAGTTAGCACTGCAATGTTGATCACGGCTGCACGCAAAAAGGGACTAGTCAAAGATGGTCATCCAAAAGCAAGGTCGGTTCTTTAGTTTTTACCTTTTCCTTTCCCGGCCGGGCCTCTTTTTACACTGATCGATAGAACGTACCAAAGCGCGAAGATAGATATCTCACACACATATCGATCAATCTTTTGTGTTTTCTAATAAAACAAATCGATCTTTCGCTAGTTCCATGAGACATATTGTACCTAGATAGGTTGTTCAACTGCATCCATGCAGCATGCATGGATTCTCCACGCTTTTTTCACGTACCAAATACCTACTATATATTCTCTTCTTTGTATATAGTATGTGAGCATGAATGGATCGAGACTGGCTAGGTATGTATATGTAGGTCAAGGTGTGTGTGTATAGGTGTCGGATGGATGGAAGAATGTGTGCATGTTGGTTGCATGGAGATTATCGGTTACATGGGAGTTTGGGAACACTGAGAAAGAGAAGAAGGAAGACAGGTGCACTAGTATTTTCCAGTGTGTTCTCGTAGCAGCATGGATAGGAGCGATGGACCGAGCCCGGACGGTGCGCCCCAAAAGCCCAAGCTGCTGCAACAAGACTGCCACCCAAAAGTGAAAGAAGCGTACGAAAGAATGTGGAGACTCTGTGTGTGTGTGTGTGTGAGAGAGAGAGAGAGAGAGAGAGAGAGAGATGGGCATGAGGCTCCATGGGAGAGGAGAGAGAAAGAGAACGCTGTAGAGAGAGAGAAGACGGTGGTAGTGGTATGCGTATTGGAACGGAACGGTAGTACGTACGGTCCAAGCAGCAGCAGCAGCAAGAGAGAGAGAGAGAGAGAGAGAGAGAAGAGAGAGAGAGAGAGAGAGAAGAGAGAGATCTGGAATGAATTTCATGGGTCGACGGGTGGATGGATCGCATCGGTACGCGCATGTTACTCTGGGAGGGGAATCAGATTCTCCCTGCTAGCCTAGCTGCTTTGGGGGTGCTTTGGGGTGGCTTGCTTTCTCGAAGGCCTAGGCCACCCCACCCCACCCCACCCCACCCCTCCTCAGCGCAGCAGCAGACCGCTTCTGTATCCCCCTTTGGGAGAATAAAGCACACCATGCACATGCACTCACACTCACACTCCCCAGCTACCTCTACTCCCACTACAGGGACGAGGCAGAGAGAGCTTGTGAATGATTTGTAGAGAGAGAGAGAGAGAGAGAGAGGGTGATTGAACCCATGCATGCAGCGGCTACCCGAGATGATGTAACGTACATTCTTTAAGGTATCTCATAGATTGTGTAGGACGTACTGAGATGTCTGTCTGTCCGGGGCGTACGTACATTGGTGAGATCGGCGGATGGATGGATGGACGGATGGCGTCAGTTCCCATGGAATATAACGTGACTGTGCACGCTGCTCTGTTAAGTGCCCACGGAGATGACGCTTCGAGCATATACAAAACATTGCTTTTTCATAGGAACTTGCTTCGGTTAAAGCTGTAGCTAGAGGGAAAGTGTAGGAATTGATTTCATTTTTTCTTCTCCTTCTCCTTCTTCTTCGGTGGCGCTATTCATCGGTTCGGTTTAAAGCGAAACCAACGTGGAGAGAGTTTTCTTGGTCCTCAGTTTCAAAGTAAAAACACACGGAAGTTTGACAAGCCATTTGGATCTACTAGCTAACTGCCATTGCAACGGGACATACATATTCTAGTGGTTCAACACTAATTGTGTCCGGCATAAACCTTACGTCCACCATATTCTAGATTTTGGCAAGATTTTGTTTGATTTGAGTATGGCTAGCTAGGGGAAGAAAAGTAAAGTTTTGATTTAGTTGAGGTTTTGATAAAATTTGATTTGACTTGATTTTATTTGGATATGGGCTAGGGAAGGAAGAGAAAGTTTTCATTTGGTTTGGTTGTGCTTAGTGTCATTCCGGTGAACCAAGCACACGAGTTTTCAGACTTGTGTTTTTCAATCATCTGTTTTGCACCCCGTTCTTGCATTTTTTTCCCCGGTTACTGCGTTTTCTGAATCCCGCGAAAAACAAACACGCCCATATAGTTCACACATACATTGTTAGTGTGGTACAAGTAGACGGGATGTGTGTGCTCACGCATGTGTATTTTTTCCTTGAAAACATGTGTATATTAATTAGAACACAAAGTTTTTTGCGTTCAAACACGTGGGCTTGGGCTGCCCGTTGCATATGTAACTTCACGGCAAGACTCCTACTACTAGCTAGACCTGGCAAGACCATTGGCACACACTGAAGTGATGGCTTCTATATTGTGAAATGTCTGGAAATAGTGAAATAGGTGATCTTTCGACAATACCTCCTTATCGTGCTCAAGATAGCTTATCTTGTGAAGGAGGACACTAACCATATGCAGTTGACTATCACGCCAAAAATTTCATCGGGGCATCAATAAAATAACTAATTATGCACTTCTTATCTTTTCTAATGGAATACTGCATCCAATTACTTTAGAAGGATATTATCTCAAGAGGAAAAAACACATAACGTAAAAATAAGTGAAGGGCAATGTGGTTTTTGTGTACATAATATTAATCATGTTCCAAGTCTAAAAATGTCTAATATGATAGTTGAGTATTTACCTACCCTAATGGTCCAAATGACACTTCTGGAGCACATCTCTTTGCATGCATGTTTGAGTGTATTTTTCCTAGCACAGTAACAATAGGGTAGAGTAGCAGCCTGAGACCAATGGGCTTTGGTCCCAAAGCTGGCTAGGCTAACGCCCACAATATTTTGGGACGCTGCTGAGCCTTTGGTCCTATAGTATGGGGAGCTTAAATGGGCGAAAGAGGGAACTCTATCGCCCCTTTAAAAGCATCTCAATCACTGAAGTAATTGAGTAAGGTCTAGGGAGTGGGTGTGGGGGGGGGGGGGGGGGGGGGGCGGGGCGGGGGCCGGGGGGCGGGGGGCGGGGGGCCGGGGGGGGGGGGGGGGGGGGGGGGGGGCGGGCGGGGGGGGGGGGGGGGGGGGGGGGGGGCGGGCGGGGGGGGGGGGGGGGGGGGGGGGGGGCGGGCGGGGGGGGGGGGGGGGGGGGGGGGGGGCGGGCGGGGGGGGGGGGGGGGGGGGGGGGGGGCGGGCGGGGGGGGGGGGGGGGGGGGGGGGGGGCGGGCGGGGGGCGGGGTGGGGGGGTTGTTTGAGGGTGAGCCAATTCCCATCATATGGAACAAGCCCTTAGGAGGGCTACCCAACCTATTTTGTTTGGGGCTTCTATTAAAAACAACTAATTCTGTTTGCAGCCATTGAGCGACGGGGTGTTTTTCACAGAAGAGAAAGGTTACTTTGGGGGCGAGCGTGCAGCCCGTGGAGCAGCCAGATGGACGTGCTCTCTCTCTCTCTCTCATACACAAAAACATAACTACTATGGGAGTACACACTGACACACCACTACTAGGAAATACCTTATAGGTAGAGGATTAACAGTAGTGTGGGGTTAATGGGCGGCGCCACTGTTATTTAGGGCTTAGCACACACGTTGCAGGCGGGAATTAGCACGTAAGTACACACATTGAATGCTGAAGTGCACACTAACATGTGAAATACACACAAACCCAGGAAGTACATGCTAACACATAAAGTGCACATTCACTAACATGAAGATGAAATACACTCAAATCTAAAAAATTATTATCCAAATCTATAATGGCAATGCTTGAGCATAACAAATTTATATCAGATTTGGTGAATCTTTCTAAACTAAAATTTTAATAAACAGGGAATATAAATTTGTTATGCTCAAGCATTGCCATTATACAATTTTCTAAAATACATGTTTTGAACAAGAATAATACAAAAAGAAAAAAAATCTGATATATTTTCTCTGATACAACTACATATTGTCGGGTATATCACCTTATACCCCCGACATCTGATATCTTGAAGCCAAACCAATACAAACCTGATATACCATATTTTGAACTTTGATGTATAGTGGAACAATTTTTATATAAATGTTATTTCATATTGAGCATTTTCTTGCAAATAATCAGAACCTATTCATCACCCAGGGTGCAGAATAAGTTATTCTTCACCGGAGGTAATCTTATGATCATTTCATAATTAAATTACGTTTGGAATTCAAATAGTTACATTCCTATTGATTCATTACATAAAATTTGGCATAAGAAAATAAAAATATAGGTCATAAGACAAGAAAATTTGCAGTTTATGTATATTTTACACTATGTTTTTACGTTTGTAATTTTACATGACATAAAATATTTTTTACGACGATTATAGATTTTCTTACGGTCTCTTTTTACGTGGAAAATAAGAAAAAACTTACGGAACGTAAAATTACGGTGTATTGATGGTAAAATAGAGGGGGTGAAGAATAACTATTCCTCATCAATATGACTTTGATAATATGATGATATTGTAAATCCATAATCTTATTTTAACTATTTTCCAAGAAAGAAATGTTGTCATCTGTGTATCATTATTTATCGGTGGACATGTCGGATTAGATATCAACCTTATCAATTGATATTTTGGTCTATATCGGATGATGTGTGCGAAAATGATATGTACATAATGATATGTTATACTCATGCCTATACTCATGTCTGTAGAACCCCAAACTGAAATTATTATCGTAGAGACCTAGATTTAGAAGCTTGCTATACATAGATTTTTTTAATATATATTTTGCCAAAATGTTCAAGTAGCTCATCAAAATAAATGTTTTGTCAGATATCAATTTCTCATGGTAAAATATATTTCTAAATATGTTCTATTGTTGACATAAAATTGTTCACTCTATCAAATAAAAATTCCTATAAATAAAAAAATTGTTCTAAGGGTAGTAATTTTCATATAACAGATCACTTTCTTGCCATATGTTCCACCATCATAAAAATATCTTAACATTATTGAAGTAAGTCATGCATCAGACTTACAAAGATTTTTTTATATATTATAAAAATAGTCAATGCAAAATGGAGATAATACATGTACTTCTAATCATGTCTAAACCAAGAAATAAAAATAAATAGGAAAGAAGCCATAGAAAAAATGGAAAGATTTGAGAAAAGGTGTGCAGAGAAAAAGAAAAAAGGGAAATAAAAAATAAACTAATAAATAAGGAAAATTATGAAGTAAAATACTATCAAATGTGTTCACTTACAACATGGAAACAGTATTGTTCGCCATAGCATTGATAACCTTATTAGAGAGCTTGAAGATGATATGAGAGATGATCCCTTGGTACCTATAGTGAGTGGTATTTATTTTTTAGCAAATAAAAGTGGTGATTTTTATTTGAGTCTAAACACACAACACTTTTTTATCATAAGAATGTTTAGGGGGATACAATTGATGTCAGGAGGCTAAGAGCATCTCTAGCAGAGCCCTTAAACCACGAAACTAAAAACGCGGTTTACAGTTCGTGGAAAACGCGTTTTAAGGGTCAGTTTGAGCTGCGGGCCTGCTGCCGAACAGACCCCTTAAAATTAAACTGTAAAACCGAATATTCGCATATATTTTTCCACATATCTTCTTCTTCCTCTCGCTTGTATCCACGGTCAGCTAGCTCGCTCCTACAAGACTGGCGGACAGCGCACGAAGCGGTCAAATATGAAGCCCCGGGCGTCCAGCTAGCTGGAAGCGACCAAATACGAAGTCGCCGCCGACCAAATACAGTGCACGAAGCCAAATCAATCCAATCTCCTTCGTCCGCCGATTCAAGCTCGTAGCTAGCTAGCTCCTCCGTCAGGCAGACGGTCGGCGGGCATGACGGTTTGGGCGGACGGCCATTGGGCGTAGCTGACAGCCGGCGGGCGCGGCGATCGGGACGGGCGCGGCGGCGGGGGGCGGGAGCGATTCATGAAGGCTCCGATGGCAGTTGAATTCCACCTTCATATTTTCTACTCCTGCAAGAGGAGGAACTCAGTGTGCCGAGGCGCCAGCTACATCTACATCCTTCGAGGGGTCAACAGCGTGAACCACTCCCTTCACCGTTGTGCCTTAGAAAGGCCCAACCCNTAAATAGGAAAGAAGCCATAGAAAAAATGGAAAGATTTGAGAAAAGGTGTGCAGAGAAAAAGAAAAAAGGGAAATAAAAAATAAACTAATAAATAAGGAAAATTATGAAGTAAAATACTATCAAATGTGTTCACTTACAACATGGAAACAGTATTGTTCGCCATAGCATTGATAACCTTATTAGAGAGCTTGAAGATGATATGAGAGATGATCCCTTGGTACCTATAGTGAGTGGTATTTATTTTTTAGCAAATAAAAGTGGTGATTTTTATTTGAGTCTAAACACACAACACTTTTTTATCATAAGAATGTTTAGGGGGATACAATTGATGTCAGGAGGCTAAGAGCATCTCTAGCAGAGCCCTTAAACCACGAAACTAAAAACGCGGTTTACAGTTCGTGGAAAACGCGTTTTAAGGGTCAGTTTGAGCTGCGGGCCTGCTGCCGAACAGACCCCTTAAAATTAAACTGTAAAACCGAATATTCGCATATATTTTTCCACATATCTTCTTCTTCCTCTCGCTTGTATCCACGGTCAGCTAGCTCGCTCCTACAAGACTGGCGGACAGCGCACGAAGCGGTCAAATATGAAGCCCCGGGCGTCCAGCTAGCTGGAAGCGACCAAATACGAAGTCGCCGCCGACCAAATACAGTGCACGAAGCCAAATCAATCCAATCTCCTTCGTCCGCCGATTCAAGCTCGTAGCTAGCTAGCTCCTCCGTCAGGCAGACGGTCGGCGGGCATGACGGTTTGGGCGGACGGCCATTGGGCGTAGCTGACAGCCGGCGGGCGCGGCGATCGGGACGGGCGCGGCGGCGGGGGGCGGGAGCGATTCATGAAGGCTCCGATGGCAGTTGAATTCCACCTTCATATTTTCTACTCCTGCAAGAGGAGGAACTCAGTGTGCCGAGGCGCCAGCTACATCTACATCCTTCGAGGGGTCAACAGCGTGAACCACTCCCTTCACCGTTGTGCCTTAGAAAGGCCCAACCCTATTCAGCGCTTAAGGCGCCAAATACAGCGTTATCCGCAGCTGGCGGCTAGGTGTGTTTTTGTTAGGTAGTGTAACTAGCTCGGCCCATTTTAGTCTTCTCCAACCTGTTTTGGTAACCTTCTTGATGGTTCTCCAGTTTTTTGGGGCGGTTTTTCCCTTGTTGTTTTCAGAACAGTTTTTCTTTTGTTTTTGTTTTTAAATTTTCTTTAAAATTCGCAAAACAATATCCAAATTCATGAACTTTTCTTTTTCTAATTTGCGAACTTTTTAAATTCATGATTTTTTTTTCAAATTTACGAGCTTCTTTTCCAAATGCATGAATTATTTGTAAATTCACAAACTTTTTTCAATTTGTGAGTTTTTTTATATTCATTAACTTTTTTGTATTCATGATTTTTTTCAATTAAGGATTTCAAAATTTAAAAAAGTCAAAGGGTTAAACGGTTAGTGGTCAAAGGGTCAAATGCTCAATTGTCAATGGATGAGCGACGATTTGGCGAGCAACGAGCGAGCGATCTGTGCTTGCTGGCCCAACTGACCATGTGAGTGAGCACTGGTTGCCACAACCAGCACCTTATGCACCGATTAGGACCACACACAGAAAGGACTATTCTGGCCAAGAATGATATGTTTCGCTCAACGCGAGTAATATCACACTGATAGCTCACGTAGCGCCTCCATTGGGCCAGCCCATCAGGGGAAACACTCAGAGGGGATTTTGGAAGCTTCTACCACCATTTTTTGGGAGGTTTCCTATTGGTCTTGTTTTTTCTTCTATATCGGTTTTTGGTTTCCTGATCCGTATTCATTTGTTTTTGTTTGTTGTACCTTTTTCTTTTTGTCTTTCTTTCTTTTTCCATGTACATTCAAGAACTTCTAAAATTTTATGATCTTTATTGAATTCACAGACATTTTTCGATTATAATTCATGAATAGTTTTTAAAACTCATGAAGAATTTTTAAATAAACGAATATGTTTTGAAATCATTAACATTTTTAAATTCCCAAATATTTTTGAAATAATGGCCATTTTCAAATTCACGATGGTTTGTGAAATCATGACAATATTTTCAAATTCGCAAACATCTTTTTTTGTTTGTGATGAATTTTTGAATTCGCAAACATTTTTGAATTCATGAATATTTTTTGACCTTGTGAACAGTGTTGGTTTATAACTCAAGAACATTTTTTGAATTTGACGAACCTTATTGAATTCATATAAAAGGAAAAAAAACAGATGGTACGAAAAACACAAAACCTACATGTATGTTTGAATCTAGCGATCCATGGCGTGTGCCAGTGGGCCAGGGCAGCCCATATGCTAGGCGATGGCCCCAGATGTGTCAGTACTAAAACCGGCAAACCTCGGTTAGGGGGTCCCGAACTGTGCATCTCGGATCTATAGGTAATAAGAGACGAAGGGCGACAATAGTTACCTAGGTTCGGGCCCTCTCAAAGAGGTGGAACCCTACGTCCTGCTTTGACTGTATCGACGATGATGTATCAAGTACAAGCTTGATCTGCCTCGAGATCGTTGTGTTCTAACCCTAAGGTCAGATGGTTGTAATTATGACCGTGGTCTCTATGGACTAAACCCCTCAGTTTATATAGCCACTTGGTACCTAGTGCTACACATATGGTCAGTTGCGAATCTAGGGACACACATGTCAGCGGCCAACATAGTCCTTTGAGTACACGACATGTCTTTGGTGAAGTCCACCTTGATCACGCCGAAGTGCCAGGCCTTCGGAGTCCTTCCTTGTAAGAACGGTGGGCCGTAAGCTCGGCCCATGGACTGTGGGTCAACTAGGTTGGTACCCCCTAGCTAGTCCAGGACACCGTTAGTAGCCGCTAACTGGTCTTCGATTCCAGGGACGGCAATCTTCCTCAGACACATGACTTTGGCTTTGGGGTCCTCATCTTGACAGGGGAGTTCCTTCCTTCAGATGATCCTCCATTTATGCTTGAAGCTAGCGATCCATGGTGTGGGCCAATGGGCCAGCCTAGCCCATATGTTAGGCGACGGCTCCATATGTCTCGCAATAAGGGATACATATTAGTTTTTTTTGTGGTGTAAAGGAATACATATTAGTGCTCGGGCGCAAACCCCCTCCCTTATAGTTTTTTTATATAATTACCAGATTTTATTCCTCATATAATGGCTACGCCATTCACTAGAATTGGAGAAATAAAATCAGGGACATTTGTATCCCAAAAGCCTAACAATCTAGTACTAGAACACTTTTTGCAAGGCTATTAGCTACTTCATTAGCCTCTCTAAAGCAGTGAACAAACGATGTACTAATTCAAACGAAAAGTGTTTGCATTTCATGATAATCGGAAGCTCGGACCCTAGGTATGCTTCATCTTAAACAATTGCTTCAACCGCAAAGGTGCTATCAGACTAGATAAACACTCGACTGCAGCCAACATTTGCTGCCAAGAGCAGTCCGTTCCGAATACCAATAGTCTCCGCTGAATCCACATCACCGATATGAGGTATGTACCATGATGAAGCTGCCATAAATTCACCATGCTCATCCACACAACAACACCAGTGGCTCCCGTCATAGTATCGTCATAAAATGATGCCTCTACGTTGATTTTCACCACTCCTGTCGCAGGCTTCTTCCACATATGTTTCTTCTTTCTAACCAGCTGGTTTGGAGTACAAGCTTTAACAAAATTAGTAGCAATTACCTTAGTCGATGTAATAGTTTGTTATGGGTTCTGGATGGTCTCGCCCTTGACGCACCGACCACGTTGCCACCATATGTACCAAGCAGCCATAATGATTAGTTCTGCTTGTGGCAAATCTTCAGCCTTTGCATTTTGTCTCATAAGAACTTCTGTCATAACAGAATCCGGTCGATCTTCAATAACAACCTTCTGAATCACTTCATTCAAACTAAGCTATGTCCTAACCTCCAATGCACGCGGGCAAGTAAAAATACAGTGTTGGGTATCTTCATTCCTCTCTTACATATCGGATATTGGGGTATTAGAGGTATGTGTCTTCCTATGAGAACTCCATAACATGGAAGAACTCCTCTCAACACCTTCCAGCCAACATGTTTGACTTTTCCCTGGACTTGCAGTTGCCACACTTGTTTCCAGATATTGTTTAACAGAACACTTCCCTGACCATCAAACCACACCAGGCGATGCCCAAACTGATGATCAAATTTAGTGTGATAGGCCGACCGAACGGAGAAAGTACCAGATCTAGTATAGTTCCATGCAACAAAATCTTCGATAGCTTGTACACGAAGGGGAATTTGCAAGATCCAAGCTACATCGTGTTCAAAAAAAGTGTTCAAAAAAAAGATCTGAGCTACAACGACAGGGGAGAAAACTGACCGAATCAATTCTTTGTTCCACTGTCTGGAATGTGGATCAATAATTTCCTCAACCTTTGACAACATAATTCCTCACCGTTGTTTGATCACTCTTCTCATTTCACTTGACGGGATCTATGGATCTTGCCAGATATTTATCTGTGAGCCCGAGCCAACTCTCCATATACACTCTCTCTTAAAAGTTTGGATGTCTGAGACAATGCTTTGCCAAGTAATTAAAGGGGGGCCATTTCCTTGGTCCAGCTTAAGTATATCGCCATCAGGGTAGTATTTTTCACTCAACACACGTGTACACAAAGAATCTGGGTTCTAGAGTAGTCGCCAAACATTGTTTTGCTAACATCTCAAGATTAACCGGTCAACAAAACATAGCAAGATTAAAATTGTGAAGGTCCCGAAACCCCATACCCCATTTCTTCTTTGAAATGCACATCTTCCACCATGCAAAACAATGCATCTTTTTTCTCTCTTCACCATATCTCCGCCAAAAGACAGATATTTCATCGGTAATGGATTTACAAGTTCCTTTTGGTAATTTAAACACTGACACGCCATAAGAAGGCATATTTCAATAAAATCTCCTTTCCTTGCATTGACAACACCTTTTCCTTCCAACCTTTTAATCTATGGCAGACCTTGTCAATAATATGTCTAAAACAACCATTCCTATCCACCCCAACCATGGTAGGCAGGCCAAGATATATATATGTGGAAGAGCTTATGTTAGAGTATTGAAATTCCTACAGACATCATCCCGGACAATGACATGAAGGAAATATGCCCTAGAGGCAATAATAAAGTTGTTATTTTATATTTCTTATTCATGATAAAGGTTTATTATTCATGCTAGAATTGTATTGATCGGAAACTTCAATACATGTGTGAATACATAAACAAATACCATGTCCCTAGTAAGCCTCTACTAGACTAGCTCGTTGATAAAAGATGGTTAAGGTTTCCTAACCATGGACATGTGTTGTCATTTGATAATGGGATCACATCATTAGGAGAATGATGTGATGGACAAGACCCATCCGTTAGCTTAGCATATGATCGTTCAGTTTATTGATATTGCTTTGTTCATGTCATATTCCTTCGACTATGAGATCATACAACTCCCAGATACCAGAGGAATACCTTGTGTGCTATTAAACGTCACAACATAGTTGGGTGATCATAAAGATGCTCTACAGGTATCTTCGAAGGTGTCTATTGAGTTGGCATGGATCAAAATTAGGATTTTTCACTACGTGTATCGGAGAGATATCTCTAGGCCCCCTCGGTAATACACATCATAAGAAGCCTTGCAAGAAAAATGACTAAGGAGTTAGTTACCAGATGATGCATTACAGAACGAGTAAAGAGACTTGTCGGTAACGAGATTGAACTAGGTATAAAGATACCGACGATCGAATCTCGGGCAAGTAACATACCGACAGACAAAGGGATTTATGTATGTTGTCACAACGTTCGACCGATAAAGATCTTCGTAGGATATGTAGGAACCAATATGGGCATCCAGGTTCGCTATTGGTTATTGACCGGAGAGGTTTCTCGGTCATGTCTACATAGTTCTCAAACCCGTAGGGTCCGCACGCGTAACGTTCGTTGACGATATAGTGTTTTATGAGTTATATGATTTGGTGACCGAATGTTGTTCGGAGTCCCGGATGAGATCACGGACATGACGAGGAGCTCCGGAATGGTCTGGAGGTAAAGATTGATATATAGGACAATGATATTCGGATACTGGAAGAGTTTTGAAGTGCACCGAGTAGTCATCGGGTCGCTGGAAGGGGTTCCGGACACGCCCCTCTCCCTAGCCGCCGGCCCTAGGGAAGGAAACGGGGGAGGGCTAGCCCCTCCTGCCTTACCCTCCACATGGGACAAAGGAAAAGGGGGAGCCACCCTCCCCTGCCTTTCCCCGCGCGCCTAGAAAGGCAGGAGGCTCGGCAAGGGGAGTACCCCAAGTGGGATTTGGCCCCACTAGGGGTGCCTCCTTGGCTGCTCCTCCCTCCCCCCACCTATATATATGTGGAAGGGGAGCGCCACACAAGGCCACGACAATCTCTTAGCTGTGTGCGGCACCATCTCCACAATTTCGTCCCTCGGTCATATTTTCGTAGTGCTTAGGCGAAGCCCTGCGGAGATAGCATCACCATCATCGTCACCACGCCATCGTGCTGCCGTAAATTATCCACTACCTCGCCGTCTTGCTGGATCAAGAAGGCGTGGACGTCACCGAGCTGAACGCGGAGGTGCCCTACGTTCGGTACTTGATCGAATGGATCGCGAAGAAGTTCGACTACATCAACCGCGTTACTAAACACTTCCTCTTATGGTCTACGAGGGTACGTAGACACACTCTCCCCCTTGTTGCTATGCATCTACATGGATAGATCTTGCCTGTGCGTAGAATTTTTTTGTTTTCCATGCAACATTTCCGAACAGTGGCATCCGAGCCAGGTCTATGCGTAGATGATATGCACGAGTAGAACACAAAGAGTTGTGGGCGGTGATAGTCATACTGCTTACCACCAACCTCTTATTTTTATTCGGCGGTATTATGGGATGAAGCGGCCCGGACCAACTTTACATGTCCACGCACATGAGACAGGTTCCACCGACTGACATGCAACTAGTTTTGCAAAAAGGTAGTTGGCGGCAGGGGCGGAGCCAGGAATCGAGCATAGGGGGGCCAAGAAAAGACAATGACCGTACAAGAGATGTAACACAATATAGCATTGTTGTTAAACTGCGGCCAATATGTTCTGCAGTTATTTGCTCGTTATATATACCATCGATTTACATTTTTAATGGTATAGTTCGAGGGTGAAACAAACGACTTGAATAATTTGGTGGTATCTTCCTCCGTGCTTTATGCAATCCTAGTGATTCAGTTATCAGACCCTTAATTATATAGTTTGCAATTGATAAAAAAAGGTAATTCCAACTGATGGCTTGTATAACTACTTGTAAAATTACTGAATTGCAGTATACCTTGGGAGAGTCATGCCGTCACGCTTGAACCGTCGAGATCGGAGATTCGGACAGACGGGGACCTTGGGCAATTGGATCAGCTGGTAGTAGACCTGTACCGGCGTGCAGCAACCGCAGTTCACCGGTAAGACAGTCACCGGNTCTACGAGGGTACGTAGACACACTCTCCCCCTTGTTGCTATGCATCTACATGGATAGATCTTGCCTGTGCGTAGAATTTTTTTGTTTTCCATGCAACATTTCCGAACAGTGGCATCCGAGCCAGGTCTATGCGTAGATGATATGCACGAGTAGAACACAAAGAGTTGTGGGCGGTGATAGTCATACTGCTTACCACCAACCTCTTATTTTTATTCGGCGGTATTATGGGATGAAGCGGCCCGGACCAACTTTACATGTCCACGCACATGAGACAGGTTCCACCGACTGACATGCAACTAGTTTTGCAAAAAGGTAGTTGGCGGCAGGGGCGGAGCCAGGAATCGAGCATAGGGGGGCCAAGAAAAGACAATGACCGTACAAGAGATGTAACACAATATAGCATTGTTGTTAAACTGCGGCCAATATGTTCTGCAGTTATTTGCTCGTTATATATACCATCGATTTACATTTTTAATGGTATAGTTCGAGGGTGAAACAAACGACTTGAATAATTTGGTGGTATCTTCCTCCGTGCTTTATGCAATCCTAGTGATTCAGTTATCAGACCCTTAATTATATAGTTTGCAATTGATAAAAAAAGGTAATTCCAACTGATGGCTTGTATAACTACTTGTAAAATTACTGAATTGCAGTATACCTTGGGAGAGTCATGCCGTCACGCTTGAACCGTCGAGATCGGAGATTCGGACAGACGGGGACCTTGGGCAATTGGATCAGCTGGTAGTAGACCTGTACCGGCGTGCAGCAACCGCAGTTCACCGGTAAGACAGTCACCGGCGTGAAGGCTCGCCATGTCTGATACTCGAAGAAAACTTAGCATAGATGGCGGCGGCAAAGATCGAGGATGGACTTCCTATCGAGCAGGAAGCGAACGACAATCACCGATCATCTATGTGGAGAACTTAACCGAAGACCTATGGGCTAATATATCTGGGCTTGGCCCATTCCATCACGTCCGTGCTGGGTGTTTGCATGTGGCCATAAATTAAGGCCGAATTTCCCTAAAACTAAGGCTAATTAGCGCTCAAAGCACTAGTATTACCTGTACGTATTGTTGAGGGGGCCGATTGATGGGGGGTGTCTAGCCCCTGCTCGCACCCCTGTCTCCGCCCCTAGTTGGTAGGTGTCTGTTTCTCCTACTTTAGTTCAATCGAATTTGACTACGGACGGTCCTTGAAAAAGGTTAAAACAACAAACTTGATAAATCACCGTTGTGGTTTTTGCGTAGTTAAGAACGGTTCTTGCTAGAAGACCGTAGCAGCCACCTAAAACTTGCAACAACAAAGTAGAGGACGTCCACTGGTACGCGTCGGTGCTATACAGATGGTTTTTAACCCCTCTCCACGATGGCATTTGGAACCGCCGCCAAGTGAGTGTGGGCGATAGGGGGTCCTTCCCACACGACCCAGAAACCATCGGGGATAGGCCCTCCTGGCACACAAGCTGGGGCAAAATGAGCTCGTGTGCGATCGGGCGAGGCATCGAAACCCAATTGTTTCCGTTCGTATGTACATCCCACATGGTGAATCCCCGAAAAACATTTCTATTCATATGTATATCACACACGGTCAATCCAAGGAGAACGTTTCGGGTTCTCATGTACATCCCACACAGTGAATCCAAGGAAAACGTTTCCGTTCATATGTACTTCCCACACAGTTAATCCGGGGAAAACGTTTCTGTTCCTATATACATCTCACACAGTCAATCCAGGGAAAACGTTTTCGTTCGTATGTACATCCCACGTAGGTTTATGTACAGGCTCATGTGTGTTACGTGTAATTATCACACACGCTCTGCCTTGGTTAACTGTTTGCTTTTATCAACTACATTACACACGATTTGATGAGGAAAACTGTGTGGCATTGGGCTATCCATCACAATTGCTTTTACTTCTAGAACCGTTTGCAAAGTTCCATGACCCATTTAGCAGGTTTGTTAGTTTACAATTAATAATTCCAGTATTAGGAAAATTCACATTTCATATCGAACAAGTGTTTGCCAATTTCATATCAGGCACATAGATATATTTTAATATCACAGTACGACAGCTACCGGAAAACAGCACAGTACAGCATATAGATAGTTCAACTTCATAAGAACAATATTAGAACAATATATTCATTTTCCTAATCGAGATCATCCTGGCTCGCCTTATCCATCTCTGCTTTCAGTTCAGTAAGAACCTGTTTTGCACTGGCCAACTAGGAAAGTGCCTCCTCCTTCGCCAGCACCATCTTAGCAAAGTCTAATTTAAAAAATCTGAGCTCATTCTCCACCTTCCTCTTTTTATCCCGCATCTTCAAATATTCTTCAGCGTTGACAACACTTTCTCAAAGCCTACCTCTGTTCTCTTCTTGATACATGATCCAGAGCTTTGCTAGGCACATCTTCAAAGACTGTGGCCACTCTTGATCAACCCACTCCAAGTAAGAACACTTCCATTCATCCTATAATATTTAAAACTAGATCATTAACAATTGTAGGGAAAATGGGTTTATAGAAACATAGAAAATCACCAATACTTAATTTGAAAAACTGAAGAAACAGGTTAATTATGACATATCTTCTCAAAAAGATCAGTGTGCAAATGAATTAATTGCTACTGAGACAACAACTAAATTCTGAAACATGAGAAGCTATAATTAACAACAACAACGCTACAAGTTCTTACTCATGTGCTATAAATAACAAATTGAACATTTTAAGAGGAAGGTAAATATAATTGCAACAGCATAGCGACAATGTTTGCACGACATCAAATTGATACTAATAGGTGTGTACATGCACAAATTTATTAACATAGAACTGATAGCACTAAGGCGTCCACTATGTATGCCAAAACCAGTGTAAAGACAACTGTTGCTACATCTCGCACCGGTGCCCTGCACTAGCGAGCCGATGCAGCGGAAAAAAATCAGGGACCCGAACTCGGGAGCACCTAGTTGCTCCGACGCCCAGTTCCTTCGTGCCATAAAGATTTAGTATTTTACTGCTTGGCTTCTCGGATGTGTGGACAAGTTGGCTCCACAAATTGCTGAAGCGGTGCCAAATAATTTTCTAATGGCATTGCTGATGACATGGCAACATTTTTAGATACTAGGTACAAACTGTGACACTGTCTTAGGATGCGTTTATTTGAAGGTGTGGTATGAATGGGTTGGGACCGTGATAGTGTCTGAATCACATTTAACAAATGATTGATAACAACTAAAGAGGGTCTAACCTTCTCTCCACATGCCAGAAACTTCCTCCTATTGTCCACAGATTCAAACGCAACTAGCTTCACGCATGGAGATTGATGGTGACAACGAGCAAACAGATCTTCAGCCACCCCGCTCCATTCGCTGCAACTGATGTTCCTAGGGAACTACAAGAGGAAGAAATGACTCAAATCGACCACTGGGTAAAAATCCTTCATTCCAAGTCATAGCCCGAGAGAGAGAAGAGAGGCATACCCGGAGGTGAAGGAGTCGTCGTCGGAGGAGGAACTGTTGGAGAGGTCTTTGAACAAGACCATGGCTACGCCGACGGTAGGATGGGAGACGGCGAGAGCAGGGAAGCAAGCGAGGAAGTGGCTATAGCTTAGGAAGGAAGGGAGGAAGGGGAAATAGGGGAAATGTGACTTGTGGTCGGGGAGAAAAGGGGATGGGGAGGGGGGAGGGTAGATATTTCGGCGGTAGGCCAAAATTTTTGAAATGTGGAGGGAATCTTTGCGCGCGGTGCCGCCGGACACCATTCACTTTGAACGATAGTGTGCATCACAAACGATTCTTCTGCTTAACGCGCATGAGATGCGTTTGATAATTGAAATTTTGGTGGAAATTTCTCCGTGTATGTCATTGCATAATTTAACATCGCTTGCTAATTTAGGCACATAAAAGAGCGTACAACACACATACCAGACTTACTGAATGGAGTCATTTTAGTAATTAAACATAGACAATTCACCTAAACATTGCTCTAACAAAAGACCAGCATTAAAAATAAAGCCTAAGTACGAATAATTTTAAAAAATCCGCCGCGCCGGCCTATGCATCGCCGGTCTCAGATGAGACGTCGATGACTTGTCCTGGCAACATGCCGTCGTTGGTGAAATCTGCGCCCCCCCTGCTGAATTCGACCGCGTCCTCGTCCTCGTCCTCAGCACCGCCCTCAAGGTTGTAGTACTCGTAGTAGTGGCTGCGCCAGAGCTCGCGTTGGTACTCCACCGCCGATTCCTCGACGGACAGACTCTTCTCTACCTCGACCTGGGCTACGCGCAACTCCTTCTCCCGACGCTCCTCGATCTCCGCCGCCTCTTGCATCTCCAGCTCCCGCTCGACGACCTCATGAGGAAGCAGGTGCTCCATGGCCACCACCGCCTTTTCGGACATGGGTTGCATGCTGGATTCCGAGGTGACCTAGAATATCTTGGCGTGGATGGCCTCGACCTGGGCCAGGGCGACATCGGCGGCACGGACGGCAGCTCGAGCGCTCTCGGTGTTTGCAGCCGGCGTCGCAAAAATTGGCCTGTTTGACGTGGTACCTTGCTTGATATAATGTCATACCACCAAGATGATGTGGTACAAAAATTGGCGTATTTGACGAGAATTTGGACACACACCCCTCACAAACGGGAGCAACTTACTAGAAGGCTCGTGGTTCCGAGAGGGAACAATGCATGTTTGATGACGAATGGCAGATAGCTTCCTCTTATGGTCTTCAAAAATTTTCTACGTGTAATGTGCACTGATACTAACTGTCATGTGAAAATTTGGAAAATTTCAGGGGTCATTTGACCTTTTGAAGACATTTAAGTGATTTTCTAGCCATTTAATGACCGTAATTCAAATTTAAACTAGATGTACATGCAACGGCTAACCATAATGGTTTGAAAAATCATGTTTGTGTACTTGTGTGCGAGTTAATTCCATGTGCAGTAAATTAGATGGAATTTTCAAACATATTTGTCTCACGGCATGGACACATGCATGGAGTGCCATGGCATTTTAATTCCAAAAATTACAAAATGATCAGGAAAAATTAGCCTTTTTGACGAAATTTTAGACATGCACCCCTCACAAACCAAAGCAACTCACTAGAAGGCTCGTGGTTTCGAGAGGGAACAATGCATGCTTTATAACGAACGGTAAATAGTTTCCTCTTACGGCCTTCAAAAAATTTCTACGTGTAATGTGCACTGATACAAACTGTCATGTGAAAATTTAGAAAATTTCAGGGGTCATTTGACCTTTTGAAGACATTTAAGTGATTTCCTAGCCATTTAATGACCGTACTTCAAATTTGAACTAAATGTACATGCAACGGCTAACCATAACAGTTTAAAAAATCATATTTATGTACTTGTGTGCAAGTTAATTCCATGTGCAGCAAATTAGAAGGAATTTCCAAACATATTGATCTCACGGCATGGACACATGTATGGAATGCCATGGCGTCTTAATTCCAAAAAATTAGAAAATGATCAGGAAAACATGAAATCTTGCTTGATATAATATCGTGCCACCAAGATGATTTGGTAAAGAAATTGGCCTGTTTGACGAAATTTTGAACGCAAACCTTTCACAAACCGGAGCAACTCACTAGAAGGCTCGTGGTT
>LR880966.1:25625917-25637231 GCA_904067115.1 Aegilops sharonensis | reverse complement strand
CCGGCGGAGCTCCGGAACAGGCCCCAAGATGGGATCTCGTGGATACAGGAAGTTGCAGCGGTGGAATTAGGTTTTTGGCTCCTGTTCAGATCGTTTGGTGGTACGTAGGTACATATAGGAGGAAGGAGTACGTCGGTGGAGCAACAGGGGGCCCACGAGGCAGGGGGGCGCGCCCTAGGAGGGGGGGGGGGTGCCCCCACCCTCGTGACCGCCTCTTTTGTTACTTGGAGTAGGGTCCAAGTCCCCTGGACCACGTTCAGTGAGAAAATCACGTTCCCAAAGGTTTCATTCCATTTGGACTCCGTTTGATATTCTGTTTCTTCGAAACACTGAAATAGGCAAAAAACAGCAATTCTGGGCTAGGCCTCCGGTTAATAGGTTAGTCCCAAAAATAATATAAAAGTGGAAAATAAAGCCCAATATAGTCCAAAACAGTAGATAAAGTAGCATGGAGTAATAAACAATTATAGATACGTTGGAGACGTATCAGGCGGCAGCCTCAACCTCATCTATGAGGATACGCTTGACAAGATGCAAATCAACAAGCCCCGCATCGAGCATAGTCACACCACATTTTGAGTTATATTACCCGGTAGGGAGGCACATTGCTCGAGACGCATAACCCTCGACGTCGTGTTTGACACACCCGATAACTACAGGTCTGAACCCTTGCTATTCACATCGTGCCCTTCCATAGCGGATACCACGCCCTTCTAGGGCGTGAGGCACTCTCAAGATTTCAGGCCGTACCACATTACGGGTATATGAAACTCAAAATTCCAGGGCCCAACAGGATAATCTCACTTAAAAGCGACCCAAGAAAAGCCTTGCAAGCCTAAAACAAGACGACATCCCTCGCCCTAGAGGCACTGTCTGTAGCTCTTGCGGCCGAAGAATTGACAGCGCTACGGACTACAATCGACAGGGATGATGTGGTCCTCAGTAAAAAACAAAAATCCACATCATTTAAGCTAGTAGATGAAATAGTAAAATTTCAAGTGCACCCAACAAATCCCAACTAAACGGCATCCATAGGGGCATAGTTGGACCCTGCAGTCGACGAAGCGCTAAGGACATTTCTGCGCAAAAATTGGGACATATTCACCAGGCACCCCTCAAACATGCCAGGCGCAGGCCAGCGGAGCACAACCTCAACATTCTAAAAGGCTTCAAGCTAGTGAAACAGACTCTGCGGCGATTTTCTGAACCCAAACGGCAAGCCATGGGCGAAGAACTAGCAAAACTGCTGGGAAGCCGGATTCAGCCGTGAGATCAAACACCCCGAATGGTTAGCAAATCTGGTTATGGTACCCAAGAAGGACAAATCTCGGTGGTTCTGTGTTGATTTTAAAGACCTTAACAAGGCCTGCCCCAAGGATCACCCCCTACCAAGAATAGACCAGATCATCGATGCAACCGCCGGACACGACTTGCTATGTTTCCTTGACGCATACTCCGGCTACCACCAGATCAAGATGAAAGAGTCCGACCAGGCGGCAACCACATTCATCACACCCTACGGGCCCTTCTGCTTCAACACCATGCCATTCGGGCTGAAAAATGCAGGAGCCACATACCAGCGAATGATTCAAGCATGCCTCAAAAACCAGAATGGCAAAATAGTCAAGGCATACGTGGACGACATGGTTGTCAAAACCCAACACATAGACCAACTGGTAGACGACCTACTCCAAACTTTTGACAACTTGCGAGCTTATGACATATGGCTCAACCCGGAAAAATGCGTCTTTGGGGTCCCTGCCGGAAAGTTGCTCGGATTTATCGTTTCTCATAGAGGAATCGAGGCCAATCCGGCAAAAATTAGAGCACTATCTCAGCTCGCAATACCAACGGAGCTCAAACACGTTCAGAAACTGACAGGATGCCTGGCAGCCTTGAGCCTCTTCATATCTCGCCTCGGAGAAAAGGCATTGCCACTCTACAAGCTGCGGAAAAAGACCAAGAACTTCCAATGGACAGCCGAAGCAACTACGACACTCCAGGAGATTAAAATGATCCTCGCAAGCAACCCTATCCTGGCCGCACCCAGCGTCGGCGAGCCCATGTTGCTACATATTTTAGCGACCAATCAGGTGGTCAGTGCGGTGCTCGTCGTAGAAAAGAAATCTGAGGGCCACAAGTTTCAAGTCCAGAAGTCGGTCAATTATGTGTTCAAAGTTCTGACGCCATGCAAATCACGCTACCCGCACTGTCAAAAAATAGCCTACATGGTCTTTATGGCGTCCCAAAAACTTCGACACTACTTTCAAGAATGTTCGGTCATAGTGGCATCGGAGGTCCCCTTGAATGATATAATCAATAACAGAGATGCCACGGGCCGCATCGCCAAGTGGGCCATTGAGCTCCTCCCCTTCGAGATAACATACAAGCCATGTCGAGCCATTAATTCTCAGGTGTTGGCTGACTTCATAGCCGAATGGACCGAAGCCGAATTATCATGGGAATACAGTACATATTCACACTAGACAATGTACTTTGACGGCTCAAAGATGTTAGCCAGACTGGGGGCTAGGGTCATCCTTATCTCCCCCACAGGCGACACTGTTCGGCATGTCCTACAAATAATGTACATGGACTCCAACAACGCAGCCGAGTATGAAGCACTACTACACGACCTCCGTATGGCCATATCAATGGGAAGTACAGCGCCTCAAGGTAAGGGGAGATTCAAACCTGGCGATCTCTCAAATCAATGGCGAATTCAATGCCAAGGACCCCAAAATGGCAGCATATAGAAATGCGGTCCTCCGGATATCGGCCCGATTCGAGGGCCTAGAATTTCACCACGTCACTAGAGATAGCAATCAAGCAGCAGACGTCCTCGCCCGCATGGGCGCCAATCACGACCCAGTTCCTAAAAACACCATTCCTCGAGCGACTTTTTAAGCCCTCCGTGGTCTGGCAGGACGACGACACTGGTGTACCAACCATTGAGCCCTCTCACAACGTTTCGCAATAACATGACTTGGACGGCCATGTCATCGGCGGTTCCGCTCTCGAGGAGACACCGTCCACCCACGACGTCATGGCCGTAATCCCACCCTGGACAGGACCCCTACTAGCACATCTCACACAATATTAGCTTCCAGAGGATCAAACCGAAGCACGACATATAGTTCGACGCTCTAAAGCATACAAGGTCCATGAGGGGGAACTCTATAAGAGGAGTACCACAGGAGTCTTACAAAGATGCATCTCTGAAGAAGAGGGGCAACAGCTCTTGGCGGGGCTACACGCAGGGATGGGCGGACACCACGCAGCAGCTTTGACTTTGGTCAGCAAGGCTTTCCGAGCAGGCTTCTTCTAGCCCACTGCCTGCGACAAGCCCAAACATTGGTCCAACATTGCGTCGGATGCCAGCTGTTTGCAAATCGAAGCCATATGCCCCCACAGCTCTTCGGACGATGTCGATAACCTGGCCTTTCGCGGTCTGGGGTCTCGACATGGTCGGGCCACTCAAAGGGGGGACAACAAAAAGAAGTACCTATTGGTCATGGTCGATAAATTCACCAAGTGGATCGAACAAAGCCCATCACTTCGGCAATCAGGCCCAGTTGTCGACTTCATATCCGACATCGTACACCGTCACGGTGTCCCCCATAGCATACTTATAGATAATGGTACCAACTTCACCACCTAGGAAGTTAAAGACTGGTCCGGTAGAATGGGGATTAAGCTCGATTATGCCTCGGTGTACCACCAACAAACTAACGGGCAGGTTGAACAAGCCAACGGGCTCATTATGAGCGGCATTAAACCACACTTAGTCCGATCCCTTAAATAATCATATTGCTATTGGGTCGAGGAACTCGATTTCGTACTATGGGGGCTGCGCACTACTCCTAACCGGTCAACCGGATACACGCCATTTTTCATTGTATACGGTGCGGCAGCTGTCCTCCCATGTGACCTTATCCATGATGCACCTAGAATACGCATGTATGAAGAAAAGGAAGCCGAGCTGGATCAGAAGGATGGTCTGGATGCTTTGGAAGAAGAGCGGGATATAGCTCGGGCTCGGTCCGCGTTTTATCATCAGCACTATCAAAATCGCAAAGTCCGGGCGAAGACATACAACATGGGTGAACTCGTCCTCCGCCTCCCCGAAAAGCAGAAACATAAACTATTTCCCAAATGGGAGGGACCGTGCATCGTTGATGAAGTACTCATCAGAGGAGCATGTCGCCTTCGCCGCACGTCCGATGACCTCCTCGAGCTGAACCCGTGGAACGCGGCCCGACTGCGGTGTTTTTACGCTTGAATTTGATATGCACCCTTACCTTTTCCTTCCTTTATTTTCTTTTCTTCTTCCCTTTTTCTCTTCGACATGGTAAGAGTTCAGCTAAACCAAACCATACTAAGCTCGTCCTATATAGTTCGTTGAATGTAACACCCAATTTTGCATGGGGGCTCCCTTAGAAGAGCCGAATAATATAAGAATCGCATTCGTATCGATAGTGTCATTCTCATACAAGTCAAGCCAACATATGCACTTATTTGACTTAAGATCTTTGCCAAGCTGGGTTGCTTGGCTCCTGTGCTTACCCCTATGTTTCCGATTGTTCGGCTAGGGAGTAAAGGGACCACCTCTACGATTGTTACGAACGGGTCATCCGGGACCGTACCTCAGATGGGTGAAGCTGAAGACTAGCGTTCTTACAGAATACAATAAGTCAGCCTAAGAGAAGTGAATATAGCTACGCGCTTATAACTAGGGCTTTTTCACAGCCATTGGTTCCCATTGATCTTACGTATCCAGACTATAAATCCACCCGAAGAAAGGAACCCTTGGAGGAACTATTTTCATTGAAAGATGTTTCTTACGTCAAACAGTAATATAACATAACTCCCCACACATGTTTCATATGTTCGAGCCAGATGGCTTGGATTGCCTGGTTCCGGAAGTGTTTCCCTGTTTCCCAAGGCACCAAGTACGGAGCACTTCTCGGTCACTGGTCAGGGAGGTAGAAGCTGATGGCCGATTAAGACAACATTCTTTAAAAAATAACAATTAGAACGCGGATTGAGCTTGGTCAATGTAAAGTACATGGATACATAGAATTGACTAAACTACTCTTGACCGACATTGTCTATCAACTAATCTAAAGCACAATCCTTCTGGGAATAGCGAGCGGCTGGCATAACATCATCATACACCAAGCTCAGAGGTACTTCTCGGCTGTCAGGGCCCACCGGACCAACTCGGGCCATAGGCTCAGGGTCTAGCTTGGTGAAACATGTCTTTACCATAGCCCACGCCTCACGCGCTCCTTCTCGACAAGCCAAGATCTTCCACAATTCGAAACGTTGCTGGGCTCCTTTAAAGCAATCAGCCAGTTCGACCATACTCTCTGATGGCACATCTGTCAGCCATAACACTTCGACCATGCTCTTCATGGCCTTCCGGGCATGCTCATGAGTTCTCGTCAGCTCTTTTAAAAGGTTCCCACCGTACCAACTTCTTCCTTGGGTCGCCCAGTCAAAATGCCTGCAAAGAAGTCATCACATTTCATTATTTAAACAACAATGGTACTTACTCACATAACGGTAAGGGCAAGGCTTACTAAATATTCCGCCTTTCAGCTTCTGGTTTTGCTCCAAGGCTTGGGCCAACTGAGTTTTCAAACTCTCAATCTCCTCGGTATTTCGGTCATTTTCCGCCTTGAGCTCATTTTGCTCTTCATGACTTTGCGTCAGCACTCGTTTACCAGCCTATAACTCTTTGCGCAACTCGTTTATGAATTTTGCGGCTATATGAAGAAACAAGTGTGAAAACACAGAATACGCCATGCGCCTTTTCAAGTGTTGGTACACGGTTCCTCATACTTACCGGATACATCGTTACCAGCTTTTCGAGCCGCATCCAGTTCTGCCTTGGTTTCGACCAACTGTGTCCGGCGAGCCTCAAGATCCTCGGACAGCTTTTTGCTATGCTCTCACTACTAGGGAAAAGCCTAGCAGTAGCGCGGGTTTTTGGCCTAGCAGTAGTGCGGGTGACCGCGCTACTGCTATGGCGCTATGACACGTCTCCAACGTATCTATAATTTATGAAGCATTCATGCTATTTTATTATCTGTTTTGAATGATTACGGGCTTTTATAGACTTTTATATTACTTTTGGGACTAACCTATTAACCGGAGGCCCAGCCCATATAGCTGTTTTATTGTCTGTTTCAGTATTTCAAGGAAAAGGAATATCAAACGGAGTCCAAACGGAATGAAATCTTTGGCAGCATTATTTTTGGGAAGAATATGATCCTGGAGACTTGGAGTTCAAGTCAGAAGATCCTCGAGGAGGCCGAGAGATAGGGCCCCCCCCCCTACAGGGCGCGCCCCCTGTCTCGTGGGCCCCTCGAGCACCTCCCGACCGACTTCTTTCGCCTATATATGCCTACGTACCCTAAAAACATCGATAATCAAGATAGATCGGGAGTTCCGCCGCCGCAAGCCTCTGTAGCCACAAAAAACCTCTCAGGAGCCCGTTCCAACACCCTGCCGGAGGGGGAACCCATCACCGGTGGCCATCTTCATCATCCCGACGCCATCCATGACGAGGAGGGAGTAGTTCACCCTCGGGGCTAAGGGTATGTACCAGTAGCTATGTGTTTGATATCTCTCTCTCTCTCTCTCTCTCTCTCTCTCTCTCTCTCTCTCGTGTTCTCTCTATGGCACGATCTTGATGTATCGCGAGCTTTGCTATTATAGTTGGATCTTATGATGTTTCTCCCCCCTCTACTCTCTTGTGATGAATTGAGTTTCCCTCTTGAAGCTATCTTATCGGATTGAGTCTTTAATTTGAGAACACTTGATGTATGTCTTGCCGTGTTTATCTGTGGTGACAATGGGATATCGCGTGCCACTTGATGTATGTTTTGGTGACCAACTTGTGGGTTCCGCCCATGAACCTATGCATAGGGGTTGGCACACGTTTTCTTGACTCTCCGGTAGAAACTTTGGGGCACTCTTTGAAGTACTTTGTGTTGGTTGGATGAATCTGAGATTGTGTGATGCATATCGAATAATCATGCCCACAGATACTTGAGGTGACAATGGAGTATCTAGGTGACATTAGGGTTTTGGTTGATTTGTGTATTAAGGTGTTATTCTAGTACGAACTCTTGAATAGATTGATCCGAAAGAATAACTTTGAGGTGGTTTCGTACCCTACCATAATCTCTTCGGTTGTTCTCCGCTATTAGTGGCTTTGGAGTGATTCTTTGTTGCATGTTGAGGGCTTGTTATATGATCTATCTATGTTATTATTGTTGAGAGAACTTGCACTAGTGAAAGTATGAACCCTAGGCCTTGTTTCCTATCATTGCAATACCGTTTACGCTCACTTTTATCTTTAGTTACCTTGCTGTTTTTATTATTTCAGATTATAAAAACCTTTATCTACCATCCATATTGCACTTGTATCACTATCTCTTCGCCGAACTAGTGCACCTATACAATTTACCATTGTATTGGGTGTGTTGGTGACACAAGAGACTCTTTGTTATTTGGTTGCAGGGTTGTTTGAGAGAGACCATCTTCATCCTACGCCTCCCACGGATTGATAAACCTTAGGTCATCCAATTGAGGGAAATTTGCTACTGTCCTACAAACGTGTGCATTTGTAGTAGACATCAAGCTCTTTTCTGGCGCCGTTGCTGGGGAGGTGAGTGCTTGAAGGTATATCTTTAGATCTTGTAATCGAATCTTTTTGTTTCTTGTTTTACCACTAGTTTAGTTTATAAAAGAAAACTACAAAAAAATGGAGTTAAGCTTGTCTCATACGCTTCGTCTTTTTAATATCTTTCGTGAGTATGATGAAAAGGAAAATTGTGTTCAAGTGCTAGAAGAAGAAATCTATAGAATGTTTGATACTAAATCTTTGAAGCATGATTGCAATGTTGTTAGTATGAAATCTTTGAATATCCATAGTACTAATGATGATTGCTCTAGTCATGATGAAAATATCTCTTATGAGCATGTCAACTTTTGTGGAGTGCATGTTTGCATGAACACACCAAATAGAGAAGATATATATTGCAAGATGCATAAGCATTTAGAAACTAAAGGGTTGCAAGAAAGGCTAGATGTGAGTGCTGAAAATTTAAAATTCCTTTGTCGTACTTATGAACTTTGCAATGAACGTGGTCATTTACATCTCCTATGCAAATTGTTTCATGATCGAATCGTGTCCAAAAGTTGTGATGATTTGATCTCCCTTGCACATTATAATGAACTTATTTTGCTTTTGGGTTATGAAGAGTTGAAACGTTTAACTAAGCCTATTCCAGAATTTAATCTTAAGCATTTCCTTGATATTGATCTAGAAAAGATTTATATGTTTTGTGCGGAGAATTGCATTGAAAATCCATATATTGCCAATTACCTAAAGAAAAGAAAGCAAATAGAAGATGATGAGAATACTAATGAAAGGGAAGAGACTTCCCAATATCCTCCTATTATTTCTTATGATGAATCAGGTAACGAGGGGGAGCTTTCTATTCAACCAATCTCGTCAATAAGGAGCTCAAAGAGGAAGGTTGAACCCACACATAATGTGAAAAAGAAAAGGAAAAGAAGGGGCAACAAAGGTAAAAAGGTATCCCTCCCAAATGATGTTGCTCCTACTACTCATTGTGATGATGATAATTGCTATACTATTGGTGCTATCCATACTATTAATGATGAGAGTGATTATGCTTATGATATGAAAAGGCCCAAGCTTGGGGAAGCTATGTTTGATGAGGATGAAATATTTGAGAATATATTTGCTGAAATTAATGTTTATCCCAAGCTTGGGGATGCTATGTTTAATGAAGATGATATTTTTAGCATCCCAAGTTTTGATATGAAAAGTTGTTATGATGATAGCATGCCTCCTACCTATGATGATTATATTGATGAAAGTGGGTTTGGAAGAGTGTCAACTTTAGGAAGTAGTTATCCCACTATTTTGGAGGATGTTGAATCTTATTGTGATGAATATGAAAGTGAATTTGGAAGAGTGTCAACTTTATTTAGTGATTCCACTATCTTGGGAGAGGTTTCAATCGATTATGATGAGAACGAAGTTGCTACTTATGATGATTATTGTGATGAAACTTATGCTATAAAAAGTAGTGATGATTATATTTACAAATCTTGTCATGATTATGATTACCCTTTTTCTGAACATTACTCTTTTAATGTGGAAACAATTTTTATTGTTCAAGTCTCTTATGATACTCCCACTATTCCGAATGAGAAGAATTTTGCTTATGTGGAGAATAGTAAATTTTCTATGCCTGTAGATCATGAAAAGAATACTTTAGGTGCTGGTTATATTGTTGAATTCATTCATGATTCTACTGAAAATTATTATGAGAGAGGAACATATGCTTGTAGGAATTGCAATAATGTCAAGTTTCCTCTCTATGTGCTTCAAGTTTTGAACTTATGCTTGTTTTGCCTTCCTATGCTAGTTAATTATTGTTCCCATAAGTTGTTTGCTCACAAAATCCTATGCATAGGAAGTGGGTTAGACTTAAATGTGCTAGTCATATGCTTCATGATGCTCCCGTTATGTTTCAATTCTTATCTTTTATGTGAGCATCATTGTCATCATCATGCCTAGCTAAAAGGCATTAAAGAAAAGCGCTTGTTGGGAGACAACCAATATTTATCCTTACTGTTTTTGTGTGTTCACATGATTATACTAATGTAGTAATGATGTTTTATAGCTTTTATTTCAATAAAGTGCCAAGAAAGACCTTTAGGATAGCTTACGGTGATAGTTGTGTTGATCCTGCTGAGAATCAGAAACTTTTGCACCCAGTAAATTAGTTTTGTTAATTCACAGAAACGTGCTTATGATCTGATTTTTTTTGCTATGGATTGTTACACTAATTGCTTAGTACTTCCTAATTTTGTAGGATTTTTGGAGTTCCATAAGTATACGTTTGATCCAGATTACTACAGACTGTTCTGTTTTTGACAGATTCTGTTTTCTATGTGTTGTTTGCTTATTTTGATGAATCTATGAGTAGTATCGGAGGGTATGAACCATAGATAAGTTGGAGTACATTATATATTACACCAATATGAATTTAGAATGAGTTCATTACAGTACCTAAGTGGTGGTTTTATTTTCTTATACTAACGGAGCTTACGAGTTTTCTGTTGAGTTTTGTGTTGTGGAGTTTTCAAGTTTTGGGTAAAGATTTGATGGAATATGGAATAAGGAGTGGTAAGAGCCTAAGCTTGGGGATTCCCAAGGAACCCCAAGGTAATATTCAAGGACAACCAAGAGCCTAAGCTTGGGGATGCCCCGGATGGCATCCCCTCTTTCGCCTTCGTTCATCGGTAAATTTACTTGGAGCTATATTTTTATTCTTCACATGATATGTGTTTTGCTTGGATTGTCATTTTATTTTGTTAGTATTTGCTGGATGTTATTTAGAATAATGTTTTTGATCTTTAGTTTCAATAAAAAAAGTCAAGGATAGCCTTTGCCATGCTTATTTTGCTAGTATACATGTTGCTGTTTGAAAACAGAAAGTTTACCGCTGTTGCAAAAATTCCCTAGAAAAGTCAGAGAATGCTATAATGTTGAAACCTTTTGCATAATGAGTTCTGATAAATTTAATACAGTGGGAATTTTATTTCATAATTTTTGGAGTTAGGGAAGTATTGATACTCTTGCATTCTTTACAGACTGTACTGTTTTGGCAGATTGCTGTTATGTTTGCTTGTTTAATGATTCTATTTGAGGATAGGAGTGTTAAATATGCAGAGGCATTTAGTATTAAATGTTGAATAATAATTTTAGTGATTTTTTACAGTAGAAAATGATAAGGTTTTTGCATTGGTTTATACTAACCTATCTCACGAGTTCTTGTTGAGTTTGTTGTGGATGAAGCTTTTGATAAAAAGAGAAACCATGATATGAGAGGAATTAAGGAGACACAAAAGTTCAAGCTTGGGGATGCCCAAGGCACCCCAATATAATATTTCAAGAAGTCTCAAGCATCTAAGCTTGGGGATGCCCCGGTAGGCATACCACCTTTCTTCTTCAACAACTATCGGTTAGTATCGGTTGAGCCTAAGTTTTTGCTTCTTCACATGAGTTGTGCTATCCTTGCAATGTCATTTTATTTTTTTGCTTGCTGTTTGGATACAATACCATGATCTGAAATTCTTAAATGAGAGAGAGTCTACATTTAGTTACATAATTATTTAGCTACTCATTGATCTTCACTTATATCTTGTTGGAGTAGTTTGTCATTTACTCGTGTGCTTCACTTATATCCTATGAGTAAAT
>LR880966.1:25607686-25625880 GCA_904067115.1 Aegilops sharonensis | reverse complement strand
CTCAAGCATCTAAGCTTGGGGATGCCCCGGTAGGCATACCACCTTTCTTCTTCAACAACTATCGGTTAGTATCGGTTGAGCCTAAGTTTTTGCTTCTTCACATGAGTTGTGCTATCCTTGCAATGTCATTTTATTTTTTTGCTTGCTGTTTGGATACAATACCATGATCTGAAATTCTTAAATGAGAGAGAGTCTACATTTAGTTACATAATTATTTAGCTACTCATTGATCTTCACTTATATCTTGTTGGAGTAGTTTGTCATTTACTCGTGTGCTTCACTTATATCCTATGAGTAAATTGTTGAATGAGTTAATTGTCATAAATCTGAAATTATATATGTCTATTTGCTTACCCCATGGGGAGTAATGACTTCACATCTAAGAAGTAGAGGTTGTAAATTTATTGAAGGCTAGCAAGCATTGTATTGGTCATTTGAACAATTCATGAAAGAATATTGAAGGAAGAGAGATTTCACATATAAATATACTATTGTAGACATCTTTTATAATTGGGAGCACTCATTTAGTATGACATGCTAAAGAGTTGATGTTGGACAAGGAAGACAACGTAATGGGTTATGTTTTCCGACATCTCAGTTAAAGTATATTGTCATGTATCATTCAAACATGTTGAGCTTGCCTTTCCCCCTTATGCTAGCCAAATTCCTTGCACCAAGTAGAGATACTACTTGTGCTTCCAATTATCCTTAAACCCAGTTTTGCCATGAGAGTCCACCATACCTACCTATGGATTGAGTAAGATCCTTCAAGTAAGTTGTCATCGGTGCAAGCAATAAAAATTGCTCCCTAAATATGCATGACTTATTAGTGCGGAGAAAATAAGCTTTGTACGATCTTGTTATGGAAGCAATAAAAGCAACGGACTGCATAAGAAAGGTCCATATACAAGGGGCAATATAAAGTGACGTTCTTTCGCATTAAGATTTTGTGTATCCAACCCTAAAAGCGCATGACAACCTCTGCTTCCCTCTGCGAAGGGCCTATCTTTTACTTTATGTCTTTTACTTTATGCAAGAGTCAAGGTGATCTTCACCTTTCTCTTTTTCATTCTATCCTTTGGCAAGCACCTCGTGATGGGGTGATCCTGATATATATATATCCAATTGAATGTAAGTTAGCATGAACTATTATTGTTAACATCACCCAAAGGTGAATACGTTGGGAGGCAACACTATAAGCCCCTATCTTTCTCAGTGTCCGATTGAAACTTCATAACCATTAGTATTGCGCGAGTGTTAGCAATTATAGAAGACTATACGATAGTTGAGTATGTGGAGTTTGCTATTGCTGAAAATAAGATGAATTGCAATTGCCTGATGACTGAGAATGAAGTTTGCCAGTTTTCAAGAAATTTTATGGTCTATGCTTTGACATGTGAATTGCTTGTTCCTTTTTCGTGAGAAGTTTTATGAGATGAACTACTGTTATGACACTTATTATCATGCTAGAAAAGGTGATTGAAATTATCATTGATCAAACTTGTGCACCTTCTAGCATTCACACTTCATAAATTCTTTCTTTTATCATTTACCTGCTCGAGGACAAGTAGGAATTTAGCTTGGGGATGCTGATACGTCTTCAACGTATCTATAATTTATGAAGCATCCATGCTATTTTATTATCTGTTTTGAATTATTACGGGCTTTATTATACACTTTTATATTACTTTTGGGACTAACCTACTAACCGGAGGCCCAGCCCATATTGATGTTTTATTGCCTATTTCAGTATTTCGAGGAAAAGGAATATCAAACGGAGTCCAAACGGAATGAAACCTTCGGCAACGTTATTTTTTGGGAAGAATATGATCCTAGAGACTTGGAATTCAAGTCAGAAGATCCTCGAGGAGGCCAGGAGATAGGGGGCGCCCCCCCTACAGGGCGCGCCCCTGTCTCATGGGCCCATCGAGCACCTCCCGACCGACTTCTTTCGCCTATATATGCCTACGTACCCTAAAAACATCGATAATCAAGATAGATCGGGAGTTCCGCCGCCGCAAGCCTCTGTAGCCACCAAAAACCTCTCGGGAGCCCGTTCCGGCACCCTGCCGGAGGGGGAACCCATCACCGGTGGCCATCTTCATCATCCCGGCGCTATCCATGACGAGGAGGGAGTAGTTCACCCTCGGGGCTGAGGGTATGTACCAGTAGCTATGTGTTTGATCTCTCTCTCGTGTTCTCTCTATGGCACGATCTTGATGTATCGCGAGCTTTGCTATTATAGTTGGATCTTATGATGTTTCTCCCCCCCTCTACTCTCTTGTGATGAATTGAGTTTCCCTCTTGAAGTTATCTTATCGGATTGAGTCTTTAATTTGAGAACACTTGATGTATGTCTTGCCGTGTTTATCTGTGGTGACAATGGGATATCACGTGGCACTTGATGTATGTTTTGGTGACCAATTTGCGGGTTCCGCCCATGAACCTATGCATAGGGGTTGGCACAGTTTTCTTGACTCTTCGGTAGAAACTTTCGGGCACTCTTTGAAGTACTTTGTGTTGGTTGGATGAATCTGAGATTGTGTGATGCATATCGAATAATCATGCCTACGGATACTTGAGGTGACAATGGAGTATCTAGGTGACATTAGGGTTTTGGTTGATTTGTGTCTTAAGGTGTTATTCCAGTACGAACTCTTGAATAGATTGATCCGAAAGAATAACTTGAGGTGGTTTCGTACCCTACCATAATCTCTTCGGTTGTTCTCCGCTATTAGTGGCTTTGGAGTGATTCTTTGTTGCATGTTGAGGGCTTGTTATATGATCTATCTATGTTATTATTGTTGACAGAACTTGCACTAGTGAAAGTATGAACCCTAGGCCTTGTTTCCTATCATTGCAATACCGTTTACGCTCACTTTCATCTTTAGTTAACTTGCTGTTTTTATTATTTCAGATTATAAAAACCTTTATATATCAATATAGCAGTTGTATCACTATCTCTTCGCTGAACTAGTGCACCTATAAATTTTACCATTGTATTGGGTGTGTTGGGGACACAAGAGACTCTTTGTTATTTGGTTGCAGGGTTGTTTGAGAGAGACCATCTTCATCCTACGCCTCCCATGGATTGATAAACCTTAGGTCATCCACTTGAGGGAAATTTGCTACTGTCCTACAAACCTGTGCACTTGCAGGCCCAACAACGTCTACAAGAAGAAGGTTGTGTAGTAGACATCAAGCTATTGCTAAAGGTTAGCAGTAGCGTTGGTTTACCCGCACTACTGCTATAGCTACTTAGTAGCAGCGCCTCTTGAAAAAGGTGCTACTGCTAATTACTAGTAGCGCGTCTCTCTGCCCACGCTACTACTATTATTCTGTATTCTATTTCTTTTTTATTTTCTTTCGTATTCATACACCAATATAAAAGCTTTCATACAGTAGCAATTTAGAGATTGTTTTTACATCATAATGAGTTATTAAATCACTAGGTGAAAGAACCGTGGAGTGGATGAATCCTAAGTGACCAAGTCATGGATTATCGTGATAATCCATGACTTGGTCACTTAGGATCCATCCACTTGAAACTAATCTGCGGTTCTTTCACCCAGTGATATAATAAATCATCATCATCATCATCATAATCATCATCATCATCATAATCATCATCATCATCATCATCATATCAGTAACAACTTATCATCATAATACATCATTATCATATAACAACTCCTCATGATCATCATTTTCGTCCATGAGACATCATATAAAAACTTGGTCACTAGTCATAATCACAACTCGTCCTCCTCCTCATCAACTCTAACACATTGTAGCACATAATAACACATTGTACCTAGGACCTACTCCTCTCTCATAGGACCTACTACCCTCTCTAAGGTAAAATGGCATAAAACAAGATAGGCCCTGACTCTCCATTGTGGAGAATGGAGACTATCCTGTCTCCAATTCTTGCGCTTCGCACAACGTTGGTTCCAAGTAGCTCCCTACGATTGTCCATACATTTTTTCCATGATTTGATTGTCATGTCTTCATCAGTTTTAGAAATCCAGTATGAACAGTAGTGAAGCCTAGCCAGGCCTGGTCGTAAGCTCATAACATCAAGGAAACCTTTCGGAAACATGAGATGAGGCACACAATCCTTCGGCATTTTCTGTTGAAAAACATAGTAATAACCTCGTAGTTAGCAATGTAGTTTAGCTTTAGAAGAATTTATGCAAAAGATGCACGGATGTCGTAATAGTAAAAACATCTTACCATGCCATCTCCATTTATGTTACCGTACTTCAACATGTGCACTAGTTGCACATATTGACCATAATGTGCAGGAGTTTGACAATTGATATTGTAATTCTCAACAACAATAATAAATGAGATAAGATGATCTTTCTCCTGATAAGTTAATTCTGCGCCATCAGTGTAGTAGGTTCTGTCTACCATCTTCCGTATATTCTTTGAAGAATGAAAATAAGCTATCAATGGAAATAAGCTGTCAACTATTTTGAAATAAACAATATAAATCTTATATTTACTAATAGGAGGCACCTTTCAAGTACTCTCATTAATCCACATCATCAAAATTAATCACACCGTTGGATTGAAAATTTTACGTCCAGGATAAAATTAAACTTGCGTAACACAGATTGTCCTGTCCCGCAAAAAAGGCACCTGGCACGTACAATGTTAGTGCTTTACAAAACACATAAAGCCACGATCTGTTCCCTCAAAATAAAAATGTAAAGCCTCACGTAGGCTTTGTTAAATTCTCAAGTCAAACAAAAAGGAAATTCTGGATTCGTAGCCTCAAGTTAGTTTTCGAAGAAAAAAAGAGTAAAGCCTCATGTCAAAAAAAAGGGAAAGCCTGGATCGGTAGAATCACGTTAGTTTTAATTAGAGGAAAAAAGTAAAGTCTTACGTCAAAAAAAAGGAAAGCTCAGATCTGTTCCATAATAAAAAGCCTCAAAATAAAAGGAAAGTGTCCATGGATTTAGAAACTCGAAGAAGAAAAAGGAAAGAATCCACGACTTCTCTACATGGCCGCTCACTCCACCTCTCATACAATCATGGTAGCTGTGATTTTTTATGGCCAAATCAAGAGTACGCTCGATTCTCCCAATGGTTTTCCTCTCCATCCTTTTAATCTCACTTTCCCATCCACAACAATCCATCATGTATATTAATCGTGTTTAACCTTATTCTTTGAATCACACTTTTCAAGCTAAAGCAAACCATTATGTATACATACATGATTTTGTCCCACGATGATGATTTAGCATGTACTGTAGATACTATCAAGCAATTTGCCATGTATATTCCACCACATGATTTTATCTCATGATATGTTGATTTAGAACGTACAAATTTTGCTCCTCTTCGACCTTTCAATATTAGTTTTCCAAGTACGGACAATATTCCAGTTCCTTATTTTATCCACAATGGTTTATGTACCAAAAGGAGCCAAGTGTAGTAAGAGATTGGTTTTCCAGTTATGTTTTTCTTTTTTCACAATTCAATACATCATAGATCATGTTTTGCCGATTCAATATAATTTTTACAAGGGAGATTGAAGCGGAAGTTTGCGTACCACGAAAGTCGAGTTGGTCGAGATTGACTTGGATCGAGTCAAGACTTACGGCTAATTGATATAGTTGAGGAGACGAAGAACATATGAAATCATATTAGAAGTAGATTAGGTGTGATTTTCTATTTCATTATTTAAGGAATAATTATTTTGAGGAATCAGAATAAATTTTGATTTATTGGGTTAGCCACATTGGGCCACATAAATTATGGTTCAGTTCTCATTGGCGAGTTTTGTTGGTATAGATAGCACTCGGGTAGCAAATCATTATAGTTAGTAATGAGTAGTCCATCACATCATGTTCACGATATATACTATATACAAACAAACAATTTCATGGTTGTCCTACATAAAACGTATGCAGAAAATGTTTTAAATAGTAAATGTGTCCACAATATTAAATAGAAAAGGACATCTGTATGATCAAAGAGCATTCAGTTCTGTCTTACATCTCCACAAATCTTTTTAAAATTTAAATCCAGGCAAAATTCTACTGATATGCTTACTATTACTAATAAACGATTTGAACAAGGGAGCACATGCCTTTCTTATGCAAGGGAAGGCCGGTCTGCTTCGGTTGCTCGACAAAGATAAATCACTTTGGATGGAGCGGCAAATATCATGAAGTCACGGCGTGTACCGACCGGCGTCACGAGCTCCTCATGTATGCTGCTGGGTGTTGGATGCATCCGATGTCGCCAGGTGCAAGATAGTGGTGTCTTGCAAGTACAGTTTACATGTTAAATCAGGTCTAGCATTGATTATTATTGTTATGCATGCACACAATACTATACTTTTGGCGATATACTACTTTGCATGGCATGCGTGTGATTGATGAATTACATGATATTCTTCACAGGTGCAGATTGCTATACTTATTACTTGCGTATACAGTAGGTCCATGCATATCCTTATTTTGGCCTTACAAAAGTAAGGTAAAATTTATATCTATTAATGTATCTTTAAACCACCTAAATTAATAGAGTAACCAAAAAAATCTGGATGTATCATTCGGTACAAAGATAACACATGAACACATGATTATGTATGCAATTTTTTTTGTGTGTAGTACGAATAGAAACTATTAAAAAAATCATGGCAAAATGTTAAATGAAATTCTTCAAGATTTTTTTTGGTAACATAGCTTAAATCCAAATTATCTATGAAATAGTTCCCAGCCACATTATTAATCATAAAAGAAATCCAATAACAATTTATTGTTTAGGACAACAACTCAAAATCTGAATAATATATGGCTCTTAAAGTTATGAGAAAAATAGAATTGTCTTACAAATGAGGACTTCTACTTAAATGTTGTACATATAAAATCTAATCCGCGAAGCAGGGTTGTATGATAAAATTTCTACCATACTTTTGTGGAAGAAACGAACATGTATGGTAGTGAAAATATAGGAACATATATGCTACAAATACATAATAACATTTTCATATTATTGTCCAACATTTCTAATTGGTACCCACTTTGTCGTATTTAATATTAAAAGTTCTAGCCCGTGCAGATGCACGGGTTGATGACTAGTTACTTAATAACTATGTTTGAGAAGCTCACATAGCGGTAGAATTGGATGCATATCAACAAGGACCCAGATGTCCATATTATCTTCGTCGATGTCCGGATCACCAAGATCCATGGTGACAAGCATACCCTCATGAAAATCATACATCTTGCAAAGTGCTTCCCAATTCGGGCAACCAAAATGGGATACGCTCACAGAATTGTATGGATTTACAGCAAAATCTATACCAAGACATAACATCTTGCATGGCATGAGATAAGCTAGTCGAATTGTAAAAGTCGAAAATTACACGTTGAAGAAGCAGAAGTCGTGCTTAATTGCGAAAGAAACACTTGTCATCGTTGCGTACCGTTTCAACATCGAAGGTCTCTTGGAGTTTAATACTGAAGCGTGATACGTCTCCAACATATCTATAATTTTTTATTGTTCCGTGCTATTATATTACCCGTTTTGGATGTTTATGGGCTTTACTTTACACTTTATATCATTTTTGGGACTAACCTAGTAACCGGAGGCCCAACCCGAATTGCTGTTTTTTTTGCCTATTTCAGTGTTTCGAAGAAAAGGAATATCAAACGGAGTCCAAACGGGATGAAACCTTCGGTAGCGATCTTTTTGGAACAAATGCAAACCAGGAGACTTGGAGTGGACGTCAAGCAGGTGCCCGGCGCGCCCTAGGGGGGTGGGCGCGCCCCCCACCCTCGTGGGCCCCTCATGGATCCACCGACCTACTTCTTCCTCCTATATATATTCGCGTACCCCGAGAACATCCAGGAGTACCACGAAAACCTAATTCCACCGCTGCAACCTTCTGTATCCGCGAGATCCCATCTTGGAGCCTTCGCGGGCGCTCCGCCGGAGGGGGAATCGACCATGGAGGGCCTCAACATCATCTCAAAGGCCTCTCCGATGAGTTGTGAGTAGTTGACCACAGACCTTCGGGTCCATAGTTATTAGCTAGATGGCTTATTCTCTCTCTTTGAATCTCAATACAAAGTTCTCCTCGATCTTCTTGGAGATCTATTCGATGTAACTCTTTTTTGTGGTGTGTTTGTCAAGATCCGATGAATTATGAGTTTATGAGCAAGATTATCTATGAACAATATTTGAATCTCCTCTGAATTCTTTTATGTATGATTGGTTATCTTTGCAAGTCTCTTCGAATTATCAGTTTGTTTTGGCCTACTAGATTGGTTTTTATTGCAATGGGAGAAGTGCTTAGCTTTGGGTACAATCTTGCGGTGTCCTTTCCCAGTGACAGCAGGGGCAGCAAGGCACGTATTGTATTGTGGCTATCGAGGATAAAAAGATGGGGTTTATATCATATTGCTTGAGTTTATCCCTCTACATCATGTCATCTTTCTTAATGCGTTACTCTGTTCTTATGAACTTAATACTCTTGATGCAGGAAGGAGTCTGTCGATGTGTGGATTAATAGTAGTAGATGTAGAATCGTTTCGATCTACTTGTTGCGGACGTGATGCCTATATAATTGATCATGCCTAGATATTCTCATAACTATGCACTTTTCTATCAATTGCTCGACAGTAATTTGTTCACCCACCGTAATACTTATGCTATCTTGAGAGAAGCCACTAGTGAAAATTACGGCCCCCGGGTCTATCTTTTATCATATAAGTTTCCCATCTATCTTTTATTTGCATCTATACTTCCCAATCTATATCATAAAAATACCAAAAATATTTATCTTATCTTATTATCTCTATCAGATCCCACTTTCGCAAGTTTCCGTGAAGGGATTGACAACCCCTTTATCGCGTTGGTTATGAGGTTCTTGTTTGTTTGTGTAGGTACAAGGGACTTTTGAGGAGCCTCCTATTAGATTGATACCTTGGTTCTCAAAAACTGAGGGAAATACCTACGCAACTTTGCTGCATCACCCTTTCCTCTTCAAGGGAAAACCAACGTAGTGCTCAAGAGGTAGCAAAGCGCCGACCTTCTACCAGGTGAGGCCTGTCGCACAGACCCCGGTTATCGCCGCACCAGTCGCACTCCGCGAGACTATCATCGTCGGACGACATTTCCTTCTAGCACATCATAATTCAAAGATTAAACTTCTAAAATTACATATATGTACTACAAAAACTAAATAAGATCATTATTATTCAACCCGAAATATCGTTTAATTATATCTGTAGAAAATCCGGGCCACTCGATATTTCCTACATATTCTTGCACAAGTCATGCCAAAATTCACGGAAAAATCCGGCGTGACCTTTGCTAAAAAAGGACATATCGTGCGCCTGAAATTTGCCGGAGCAGAAATTAATCAACACTCCGGCAAAACATAGGCCACTCGGAGGTGTTCCCTGCAAACATGGCCACTTGGGCAAGCACATATCTTATTTGCATTCAGTCTTGATGGTCATTGCATTTCAATGGTTGATGGTCATTGCATTTCGATAGTTGAAAATATGAACAAAAAAATTTCAAAATATCTTATATATATCCTAACATAACTAAATTTGCCAACATAGTTCTCTCTCTCTAAACTAGTTCTATTAAACACTTTCTAAATAAACTAGTTCTATTAAGTACTTACTAAATAAACTAGTTCTATTAACCACTTACTAAATAAGTAGTTATATTAAGCACTTACTATAAATAAACTAGTTCTATTAACCACTTACATTCTATGTACATTATACAAAATTCTACCTATATATACTATTAAAAAAACCTACATTCTACCTATCTATACTATCAACAAAATCTATGGAGGGAGGATGGGCTGTGGATGGAGGAGGGGGAGGGAGTAGGGGCCATGGAGGGACGAAGGGCTATGGAGGGAGTACGGGCTATAGAGGGGGAGGTGTTGTTGATGGAGGAGGGCAGCTAGAGGAGGGAGGAGCAGGGGGAGGGACGAGGAGAGGCAGCTAGAGGAGGGAGGAGGGGCAGCTGGAAGAGGAAGGAGGGAGGAGGAGGCTTGAGGAGGACGACCACGACAGTAAGGAGAGTGAGGAAACGAATGAGCGCGCGGGGGGGGGGGGGGATAAGGCTGGATTAGCAGTAGCGCAGTTTAGGAGAAAGCGCTACTGCTAATCCACCTAGCAGAAGTGCGTTTCATAGCAAAGCGCTACTACTACACTTAACCTGGCGGCAATAGTGTGGTGATTTTAGTAGTAGCACACTTTCCCCTGTCCGCGCTACTGCTATGCACATAGCAGTAGCGCCTTGTGCTGCCACACGGTACTGCTAAGTACCAGTAGCACCTCATTTTATCCAGCGCTACTACTGAAGTTCTGTGTATAAGGTTTTCCTTAGTAGTGTCTCTTGCGGCCTACAAAATCATATGATTAGAAATCCTTAACTCAGACGTCCCGCTCTATTTAAGGCTTGTGGGCTAGTTGGTTAGGGAACGTGATATGCTTTCAACTTATTTCAGCTACATACCTGCACTTTGGTGGCAAAAAGACCGGCGATCGCTTCAAGACCTGTCCGGGCCGCCCAGGGTACGCATCCACCGAATTGAAGGCAAATTCCTGGTCGGCAAAGGCAGTATGACGTAAAGTCTCCCTCTGGCGGCGGTGATTCATCATGCTCTCGACTTCGGAATTGGTAACTGAAACATCATCAGAGTCTGCTGGAGGCACGTCGGCTGCCGTGTGTTCGGAGTAAGATCCGACTTGTGCCGAAGACCTAGGACTAAAGCTGTGATTTGGCATGCCCAAGGAATCTTTGGACTGATCCAGGGGCATACTTCTTCTGCAAAGTTAAGCAAGTTTTAGTAAAAAGGTGTCGCAAGCAACCCTCCCGTGACTCTAAAATACGTCACCTCTGGGCCAAGGAGGCAGGTCCTTCCGCTTCGGTGGAGGCCTTTCGCTTTGATCTCCCGTTAGAGGCCGAGGCTGGTGCGGTCCGTGCTCCTCCCAAGACGGTCTGACACGTGGTACGGCGACCCTTGGGAAAGGAAGTCAGCACATGGGGAGCAGCACGATTTGAGCGCCTTGTTCGGGAGAACTTCTTGTTTTCACTTACCGTGGAAGAGGGAAGAGCCCCTGGGTGGTCGGCGGTCAGGGCGACCTTGGTGTCGTCAAGGCTCTCTTGATAAAACACCCTGTATTCGAAATCAATCGACATTTCTGGGTCGTCATGATACCCCGGATCGTCGTCACGGGAATGATCCTCCGGTTGAGGAGGAGGGCAACTAATGGACGCGACTTGACGCCTCCATTCTTGTTCGAGTACAACCAGTCAAAGTTCAGATGCAATCCGTATGCTCAAGTTAGTGGATTGTCGCTTACCCAGTCCGCTGGATTGTATCCGGGGCAACATTCCCGGATACTCATCCGGGCGAAATCCGCCTCCTCTCCCTTGAAGAGTTCGACCAATATTTTGGCCAGGGCCGCCTTGTTGTCCGGCCCTTGTCGCTGGTAACGGGTTAGGTTCACTAGTGCAGAACCGGGCTATAGCCGCGGTTCGTAAGGGGCTTTAGTGCCGGTTCTGCAACCGTCACTAAAGGGTGGGGACTAAAGGTCCCCCCCCTTTAGTACCGGTTTGGCTCGAACCGCCACTAAAGTGCCACCACGTGGCATAAGGCAGGGCCGGGTGCGGGGAGACCTATAGTACCGGTTGGTAACACCAGCCGGTACTAAATGTTCGGGTGGTTTTGTTTTTTTTTCTTTAGTTTTGTGTTTTCAATTTAATTTAGAGATTGTTTTTTACATTATAATGAGTTGTTAAATCATTAGGTGAAAGTACCCGCAGATTAGTTTCAACTGGATGCATATATGCATGGATCCTAGCTAAGTGATCAAAGTATATATGCCATATCCATATATATTACTTCATCACTTATATTACGTGAGCAAGTAATTAATATGGATATGGCATATATATACTTTATCACTTAGCTAGGTAGGATCCATCCAGTTCAAACTAATTTGTGGTTCCTTTCATAATGATATAATAATTCATCATCATCATATTAATATAAAAACTATTGCATCATATATACTGAAAGAACATGCGGTGCCCCCATGTTTGGTTTTGGCAATTGATGACAATCTCTATGGACTAATGGTTGCCTTGAGTTATATTTGAAGGGTTTGTCCATAGGCTTCTCTTGGAGTCCATTTGTTGGTTTCAAGGAGAGTTTGTGATGACCGCGGTGCTATCAAGGAATTATCCAAAGATCGCTCATGTGAGTGTTGAGCTTATTGCAAGCATGTCTTGAAGGAGAAGATTGTGTGATCATTCATGTCTACCTTCAAGACATCATCCAAATGAAGAGAGTTGGAAAGATTCAACACACAAAGCGCACAAGATGTACCGAGGGATCAAGTGATCCCATGGTATTGTAAGCATTTTCCATTACGTTTTGTGTGCTAACCCATGGTCTTCGTGAGAGTTCTTTTGGGGTTAGGTTGCGGTGTGCAAGTTCAAGTGATGCATCATGAAGAGATCAAGTTCTTGAAGCTTGTCATCCATTATGGTGACAATGGACTTGTGAGGATGAGCGGAAGAGTGGCTCAGCCATAGTGGAGTATGGGGGAGCAATCAACTAGTCTTCATCGAGCCAACGCAATCAAGAAAGGTGGTCCATCTTGAGGAGGAGTAGATCGTCATCATCTAGCTCAAGTGGACTTTGTGCAAGGCAAAGGTTTACCCTTGATAGTTGTGGGAGACCGGGTTATAGGATCGATTGCCGTACTATCAAGGGGGGCTCCCGATGAGTTGCTTGATCGTATCGTTCGTAGAGAGCTCAAACCATTGCATCCTTGCATCATCTTTATTGGTTCTTGTTTGGTTCTTCTCCTTGCGAGATTTGGAGCTTATGGTCATTTTTATGACAAGCTCGAGTTCATCGAAAACGGAGTTCACATGCTTCTTCTATGATGTTTTAGATGTTGGAGGGTATGTCGGTTCTTCTCTGTTGGAGGTTCCACTCCTTTGTTTGTTAAGCTACCTCCCCTGCCTCTTCTTACTATAACCAATCACCTCGTCTTTAGCCAAACTTCGCTTAATCCGTAGTCCCTGTTTCGAGTTCCAAATATTTAGCAACAGTACCAGTATCAAATACCCAGGTGCTACTGTGAGCATTAGTAAGGTACACATCAATAACATGTATATCACATATACCTTTGTTCACCTTGCCATCCTTCTTATCCGCCAAATACTTGGGGCAGTTCCGCTTCCAGTGACCAGTTTGTTTGCAGTAGAAGCACGCAGTCTCAGGCTTAGGTCCAGATTTGGGTTTCTTCTCTTGAGCAGCAACTTGTTTGCTGTTCTTTTTGAAGTTCCCCTTCTTCTTCCCTTTACCCTTTTTCTTAAAATTGGTGGTCTTGTTGACCATCAACACTTGATCCTCCTTCTTGATTTCTACCTCCATAGCCTTTAGCATTGCGAAAACCTCGGGACTAGTCTTGTCCATCCCTTGCATATTATAGTTCATCACGAAGCTCTTGAAGCTTGGTGGCAGTGATTGAAGAATTCTGTCAATGACACTATCATCAGGAAGATTAACTACCAGTTGAATCAAGTGATTATTATACCTAGACATTTTGAGTATATATTCACTGACAGAACTATTCTCCTCCATCTTGCAGCTATAGAACTTATTGGAGACTTCATATCTCTCAATCCGGGGATTTCCTTGAAATATTAACTTCAACTCCTGGAACATCTCATATGCTCCATTACGTTCAAAACGTCGTTGAAGTCCCGGTTCTAAGCCGTAAAGCATGGCACACTGAACTATCGAGTAGTCATTAGCTTTGCTCTGCAAGACGTTCTTAACGTCGTTAGTTGCATCTGCAGCAGGCCTGGCACCCAGCGGTGCTTCCAGGACATAATTCTTCTGTGCAGCAATGAGGATAATCCTCAAGTTATGGACCCAGTCCGTGTAATTGCTAGCATCATCTTTCAACTTAGCTTTCTCAAGGAACGCATTAAAATTCAACGGAACAACAGCACGAGCCATCTATCTACAACAAACATAGACAAGCAAAATACTATCAGGTACTAAGTTCATGATAAATTTAAGTTCAATTAATCATATTACTAAAGAAATCCCACTTAGATAGACATCTCTCTAGTCATCTAAGTGATCACGTGATCCAAATCAACTAAACCATGTCCGATCATCACGTGAGATGGAGTAGTTTTCAATGGTGAACATCACTATGTTGATCATATCTACTATATGATTCACGTTCGACCTTTCGGTCTCCGTGTTCCGAGGCCATATCTGTATATGCTAGGCTCGTCAAGTTTAACCTGAGTATTCCGCGTGTGCAACTGTTTTGCACCCGTTGTATTTGAACGTAGAGCCTATCACACCTGATCATCACGTGGTGTCTCAGCACGAAGAACTTTCGCAACGGTGCATACTCAGGGAGAACACTTCTTGATAATTAGTGAGAGATCATCTTATAATGCTACCGTCAATCAAAGCAAGATAAGATGCATAAAGGATAAACAGTTTTGATGCTACTCGTCTTCCTCTATCCAACAAGCTTGAGTTCGCTCAATTCGGAGCTCATTTGCAGAAGTTATGGTAGTTCTGGTTTTATTGTTTCCCTCGGTTGTCTTCTCTTCAAAATGAAGGACTCCTAGTGTTGTTGATCTGGGGCATGCGGTAGTACTGCTCTCCGGAGCGGTAGTACCGCAGGCCCTTGCGGTAGTACCACAGTCCCCTGCGGTAGTACTGCAGGTGCTCACGGTAGTACCGTTGCCTCAGGCCAGGCGCAACTGCTCGAGCGGTAGTAGGGGCGGATGTAATTTTTTACATCCGCGCCCTACGCGGTAGTACCGTGCCGCGGGCGCGGTAGTACCGTGGGCTCTGGCCAGGCTTAGCAGCATGAGCGGAAGTAGGGGCGGATGTAATTTTTTACATCCGCGCCCTATGCGCTAGTACCGCTCTTCGTGTTCGGTAGTACCATGCCGGATTTTTGCGCAGGTCCTCCCTCAGCGGAAGTAGGTACGAAAGTAATTTTTTACTTCCGTGCTTTCTTTGCGCCTAGTGTTGCCTGCCTTACGGTAGTACCGTAGGGGCACGCGGTAGTACCGCTCGTTACCCTGTGCAACAGGCCTTCATTTGGCCAGTGTTGCACATGCGGTAGTACCGCAACCTGCAGCAGTAGTACCGCAGCCATCCGTGGTAGTACCGCAGCTCCGTGCGGTAGTACCGCGTCGTGCGGGCTGAGTGAGGGGATAATAGTTGGATTTCTCCCCACCTATAAAAGGGGGTCTTCTTCCCCATTGAGACTTATCCTTTGAGCTCGTGTTCTTCCCCCATTGTTGACCTTCTTCGAGCTTGCTAACTTTCAATCCCTCCATGGATTCTTGCTAGTTTTTGAGGGAAAAGAGAGAGGAGATCTAGATCCACATTTCCACCAATCACTTTCTCTTCTATGTGAGGGGAACCCCTTGGATCTAGATCTTGGAGTTCTTGGTGTTCTCCTTCTTGTTCTTCCTCTCATCTTCCTCCCTAGCATTAGTTGCTTCGGTGGGATTTGAGAGAGAAGGACTTGGGCACTCCGTGTGCCCTTGCCACTGCATTTGGTGCATCGGTTTGAGTTCTCCACGTGATACATGGAAGCTACAAGTTGAGAAGCTTATTACTCTTGGGTGCTTGGTACCCTTGAGCTTGTTACTCTTTGGTGTTTTGGACACCCTAGAGCTTGTTCCTCTTGGGTGCCTTGGCGCCCTAGACGGTTGGTTTTGTTCGGAGCTCAATCATTGTGGTGTAAAGCTCCGGGCAAGCGTCGGGGTCTCCAATTAGGTTGTGGAGATCGCCCCGAGCAATTTGACGGGTACCGGTGACCGCCCCCAAGGGTTTCCAAAGTGTACGGGGTCGGTGACCGCCCCCAAGGGTCGCCATTTGTACGGGTTCGGTGACCGCCCTCAAGGGTCCCTTAGTGGAATCACGGCATCTTGCATTGTGCGAGGGCATGAGAAGATTACGGTGGCCCTAGTGGCTTCTTGGGGAGCATTGTGCCTCCACACCGCTCCAAACGAAGATTAGCATCCGCAAGGGTGTGAACTACGGGATACATCGTCGTCTCCGCGTGCCTCGGTTATCTCTTACCCGAGCCCTTTACTTATGCACTTTACTTTGTGATAGCCATATTGTTCTTTGTCATGTATCTTGCTATCACATAGTTGCTTATCTTGCTTAGCATAAGTTGTCGGTGCGCATAGGTGAGCCTAGTTGTTTTAGGTTTTGTGCTTGACAAATTAACCGCTAGGTTTATTACGCATTTGTTCAAGCCTAAACCGTAATTATTTTAAAGCGCCTATTCACCCCCCCCCCTCTAGGTGACATCCTCGATCTTTCATATATCATCACCAACAAGTTAACGGTATACTAGCTAGCTAAAAATCATTATATTCGTCATTACCACTATTTAATCATCATAGTCATTACCGCTATCTAATCATCACCAATACCAGCTTAATGAAGAAACATTCACTTTGTACCAGAAGGAAAGATATCATCGAGTTCAACATGATCACTCTTTGAGATTAAGTTCAGGAAGAACACGGACATGAGAGGGCAAGTACTAAGAGCATGCCAATCACTCCTGCTGCTCTCTCTCAGGTAATGGCATAGAACATGTGTAGCTGTCCTGATTCATCATATTGGAGCATGCAGATGAACCTGTCTCCTAATCATGGGTTGCGCTTCTGCTTGTTGACTCCTAGTACTTCTCTACGATCATTCACAATTTTGCTCCAGTCTTTCACTATTAAGCACCCTCGGTTCTAGAAATCTTGAATGCACTCGTGTGCAATGTAGGATGTCTTGGCCGTAAGCTAACAATTGACATGCGACCGTTAGTCGAGATCCACTGAGGCACAACTATCATCGGGAGTCCCTGTTGAAGAGAGAACATCGTATAGTATCATACTTAGCAACATGAAGTTTATCTTAAAAAATAATGTATGCAAAAGATGCACTAAGGACAAATAGTAAAAATCTTACCATCTTTCCTAAATACATGTGACCGTAGTTCAATACGAACACTATTGGCCGCACGTTTTGAGTACTAAGATTTGCAAGTCTAGGAAAATAATTTCTCTTGACAGCATCAAGATCCTCAAGCCATGAAACATATTGACTTATCTTCTCGCAGTTTAGTTCAGCCCCGGGATAGTGGACGGTCCTGTCTACCAAGCGCTGGACATGTTTGCTTGAATGGAAATAAGCTGTCAATTGAAATCATAGTTGTCAACTATTTTTGAAAAGACAATATCAACATAAATATGGCATGAGAAACTCACATAATGGTAGAACTGGAGGCGTCTGCACATCGACCCAAATGTCTCTATTACCTTCAATATCATCGTCGGGACGAATATCAAAGGTGATAAACATATCAGGCTCAAATGCATAAGCCTTGCATAGTGCTTGCCAAGGTTTGCATTGAAAATGGGTGTAGGTTTTTTGATTGTATAATTTCACGTTGAAGGTATAACCATGCTCGGTCTTCAAGTAAACTCTCTTTACCTCCATAGTTTTGTCACGACTGACACCTATCTTATCCAAGACAAAAATTCTTGCATTGCAGGGGATACGCTAGTAGAATAGTGAAAATTTAAAATAATAAGTTGAAGCAAATGAAGCATATATAAGTCATGCTTAATTACGAAAAAATACTTGTCGTTGTGACTTATTGTATCCACTTCGAAGGTCTCATGAAGCGCCTATCATCAACTAGTAAATTTCTGTCGCACATGCCGCGTTGGTCTTCGCACATAATGAAATTGTTTTCGTCGTCAGACGACATCTCCTATGTTCATAGGTGAAACATTAAACACTTATTAGTTATATATTAATTCAACTAATTAGACTAGTTCTATTAATTCAACTAGCTAGTAATTCAACTAAGCACTTACTAAAAATATAACTAAATAAATTATAGCTCCAAATTCAACTAATTCAACTAATTAACTAGTTCAACTAATTCAACTACTTCAACTAAACTAGTTCTATTAATTTTCTTACTAAAAATAAAGTAGCTAGTTCTATATACTAAAATTTTAATTAGATGATCAAATCTCATATACCTAAATTTAGTATATATTAAACACTTATTAGTTATATATTAATTAAACTAATTAGACTAGTT
>LR880966.1:25584778-25605004 GCA_904067115.1 Aegilops sharonensis | reverse complement strand
ACGGCGTCGACGGCCGGCGACGGCGGGCGGCGCGACGTACGGGGGCGGCGATGACGTACGACGACGGGGGCGTTGACGGGGGCGCGCAGCGATGATGGCGATGGGGGCGGTGACGGGGCGGCGATGATGGCGGGGCGGCGCGCGCGGGGACGGGGCGCGACGAAGATGATAACTGAAAATTTTCGTAAGTGCTGGTTATATAGGGGAGGCCTTTAGTACCGGTTGGAGACAACAACCGGTACTAAAGGTTAAATTTGGCCAGGCGAAGCGGCGGGAAGCGACGACCTTTAGTACCGGTTCGTGGCTCCACCCGGTACTAAAGACCCACCCTTTAGTACCGTGTGGAGCCACGGACCGGTACTAAAGGTCGTGCACTCCTGTTCCGCGGTGCACAATGTTTAGTCCCACCTCGCCGAGCGAAGGGCAGCCGCACTGGTTTATAAACCCAGCCGCCGCTGCTCCTTTGAGCTCCTCTATAATCCAGGCCTCTGGGCCTAACTTTGCCGCTCTGCCCTGTGAGCCTGCTGGGCCTTTTGGGCCTGCATATGCACGCCCAAGGCCGGGCAGGCCCACTGGGCAGCGCGGCAATAATTTTTTTCATATAGTTTTTTATTTGAGGTTTATATATTTTCTTCTATTTATTTGTGAGTAGTTTTTTTTGCTGTATTTAGAGTTTCTTATATTTAATATTTGTGTGTTTTATCATTATATTCAGGTTTGTAGTGATTTTTCAGTGTTCATTTTGTTGTGCTTTTCACTTTCACGGTGATATAGCTCTGAAAACAAATCAGTAAATGCATCGAAAATAGAAAATTATGTCAGAAAGGGTTGAAAGTTGATGACGTGGATTTGAATTGTGCATCTGAACGCAAAAAAAGTCCGGAGTTCTAATAAGTTATTAAAATATTGAATAGCCGGTGTAACAGATGAGTTTTCGTCCGAAACCCTGATACTTCCTAAGAGATTGTCCAGTTTGTACACGAAGTGCATCCAGTTTTTGCCTTAACCCTCTCTACTATTTTGCACATGCTATGCGGGTGAAATGATGATACCTTGCCAAGTTTCATCCTTTTCAGAGTTCATTTTGTAGTGCTTTTCACTTTCACGATGATTTAGCTCTGAAAACAAATCAGTAAATGCATCGGAAATAGAAAATTATCTCAGAAAGGGTTGAAAGTTGATGACGTGGATTTCAATTGTGCATCTGAACGCAAAAAAAGTCCGGAGTTGTACTAAGTTATTAAAATATTGAATAGCCGGTGTAACAGATGAGTTTTCGTCCGAAACCCTGATACTTCCTAAGAGATTGTCCAGTTCGAACCGGCTCTTATGTAAACATGTAAAAATATACATAAAATACATTGATCAGTACCGCCTTTCAGCCAAAACGCGCTACTGCTACAGAGAAATACATCAAAAATACATTGGTCATCAATGATCTTTTTGTGTACAATCTGAATTGTCAATTTGAGTCCTCTCCGGTAGGAACCGGAGAAGACTCATATTACGGCCACAAATTCTACACATAGAGTTCATTGAAGACCAAGTGGTTGTGATAGTTTGAGAAGTAACATATTTAAGGTGGTAAAAACTCTGTTAGCGGAGCGAGCTGGGACTAAAAAACCGCTGTCAACTAGGAACCTCTAGTACCGGTTTGTGGAATCAACCGGTACTAAAGGTGCCGGTGGGCCCGCAGCCTGAGCACAGCCTGCAACATCCACTTTAGTACCGGTTCGTGGCTCGAACCGGTACTAAAGGGTCGCCACGAACCGGTACTAATGATCTCCGCCCCCCTAGCCGTTTGGACCGGCACTAATGATCACATTAGTGCCGGTTTTGTTACAAACCGGGACTAATGTTCTTCACATTAGGCCCTTTTTCTACTAGTGGTTGTTGGTCCCGTTGTAGCACCACAAGGGATGACCCCTTTGCTGGAGGGGTTGCATGCATCCACTACTAGGGAAAACCTTACATACAGAACTTTAGCAGTAGCGCGTGTCAAAAAACCACGCTAGTGCTAAGTAGCAGTAGCGCGTTGGCGTAAACCGTGCTACATATACAATTGTAGCAGTAGCGCGCCTGAAGATAAAGGTGCTACTACTAAAATTCCCACTCCTTAGCCGATAGGCTACACATAGTAGTAGCGATCCACGGAGAATAGCGCTACCGCTACATGCTTTGTAGCAGCGCATTTACCAAGAAATGCGCTACTGATAAAGGAATTAAAATTAAATGGAAAGCAAATAGAAAAATAAATGAAAATGAAAGAAATAGAAAAAGGAGAAAGGAAAAAAAATGTAAAGAAAAATAAAGGAAAAGGGGACAAAAGAGAAAGGGATAGCAGTAGTGCGCATCCAGGAATGCGGTATAGCTTACTTAGCAGTAGCGCACTTACCGGAAACCGCTACTACTACTTTCGGCTTAACCGCACTATTCGTTCTTCCCCACGACCACTTCCTCCAAATCCCAACTCCTCTGTTGTCACCGCCGCCGTCACCCGTCGGTCGCCGCCCGCTCTCCCATTGCTCCCCGCCCACCCTCGACCCCGCCCCCGACCCCGGATTCGACGCCGCCCCGACCCCGACCTCGACGCCGCCCCTGACCCTGACCTCGACGCCGTCCTCCGCCCTGCGCCTGAGCCCCGACCCCGAACTCAACGCCGCTTACCCCTCCCTCCCTGTAGGCACCCGAGGTGAGCACGCCTGATCCTCCCCCTCCCCTACCTCTGGCTAGGGTTCTTCAAATTTTAATTGCATCCAATTAGTTAGGGTTCATCTATTGCATCAAATTTCGGATTATCCGCTACCACTTTCCACCCCTAGGTTCATCAAATTAGATGGTAATTAGGGCAGTAATTCCTAGGTACTAATTAGTTAGTAAGAACTAGGTACTAATTAGGTACTAGTTTATTTTTATTTATAGTAAGTTTATTTTTAGTAAGAACTAGTTGAATTAATAGAACTAGTTGAACATGTCACATTTGTTATTATTATTTTAGTTAAAGCAATTTTTCCTGCATCGACGTCGATGATGCCTATCCCGCATCCTCGCCGTCAACTCGGCGGAGGACACCTGCTTGACCAGATGGCCCATGTCCGGGACTGGGCTCCGCCGGGCTGGTACTGGGAGGCGCTACCTACCGGGGGGCGCATCTTTGTGAGGAGTCAGCCCGTCGTTGACCTGAACCTTCTTTGGTGGCGGTCGCGTGGGCCAGTGACGGTCAAGAGGCTTGAGGACCCTACGGAGGTGGTACGTCACCATGTTAGCGAGGAGGACGTGCACGTCCGTCGCTACTTGGTTGCGCTGGAGCACAGGTTCTCCAGTACCTGGCAGGTTTCTCCAGGGATCTCACTGGAGCTATGATCCTGTGATGGTTCCTTCTCTTTGTGTGTCCACCGCCCACGCCGATACCCATCGTTCTCTAGGGTTTTAGTTGTATTAGTGATATTATATGTCTGATACTATTCGGGATATATTAGTGATAATATTCGACGATGTACGGACGCAAGAGATGATTTACTTTTGCTTATTGAATGCATGCTAATTTGAATACTTATTTATTTTACGAATTGGTATTGCTTATTGAATGCTCATGTCAATATGAGTCCTATAGCATATTCTACATGTATATCTTGTGTTGCTCAAATAGGGTATGTGTTTGCGCAAGTGGACAGTCATCTTTGCAGGTTACACCTCCGAGTGGCCTATGTTTTGCCGGAGTGTTGATCCATTTTCGTTCCGGCAAATTTCAGGCGCTCGATATGTCCTATTTTAGCAAAGATCATGCCGGATTTTTCCGTAATTTTGGCATGACTTGTGCTAGAATATGTAGGAAATATCTTGCCCTAGATTTGTGTGTTGAGTATCCTGGTAGTTGTCTTCGATCGATTTTTAATTAATGTTTCAACTATGAACATAGGAAATGCCTGATGACGAAAAGGATTTCGGTATTTGCAAATACTGCGAAGACGAGCACGGCCTGTGCGACAGAATCTTCCTACATGATGATAGGTGCTTCAGCATCCAGCAGGACGAGAACTTCGAAGTGGATACAGTAAGTCACAACGACAAGTCTTTTTTCGTAATTAAGCATGACATCTGCTTCATTTGCTTCAACTTATAATTTAATTTTTTTACTATTCTACGAGCGTATCCCCTGCCATGCAAGAGTTTTTGTCTTGGATAAGATAGGTTTCAGTCCTATGAAAACTACTATGGAGGTAAAGAGAGTTTACTTGAAGATCGAGCATGGTTATACTTTCCACGCAAAATTATACAACGCAGACACCTACACCTATTTTGAATGCAAAACTTGGCAAGTACTATGCAAGACTTATGCATTTGAGCCTGATATGGTTATCACCTTTGATATTCATCCGGAAGATGATATTGAAGGTAATATCGACATCTGGGTTGATGTGCAGACGCCTCCAGTTATACCATTATGTGAGTTTCTCAACCATATTTATGTCTTTGATATTGTTTATTCAAAAATAGCTGACAACTAATTTCTATTGACAGCTTATTTCCATTCAAGCAAACATGTCCTGCGCTTGGTAGACAGGACCTACTACTGTCCCGGGGCTGAACTAAACTGTGAGGAGATAAGTCATTATGTTTCATGGCTTGAGGATCTTCATACTGTCAAGACAAATTATTTTTCTGGACTTAAAAATCTTAGTACTCAAAATGTGCGACCAATAGTGTTTGTACTGAACTACGGTCACATCTATTTAGGAAAGATGGGTAAGATTTTTACTATTTATCCTCAGTGCATCTTTTGCATACATTATTTTTTAAGCTAAACTTCATTGCTAAATATGTTACTATATGATGTTCTTCAACAGGGACTCCCGATGAATATTGTGCCTCATTGAATCGATACTAAAGGTCGCATGAGAATGGTTGGCTTACGCCCAGGATATCCTACAATGCACTTTAGTGCATTCAGGATTTCTAATAGCGAGGAATGCTTAATAGTGAAAGACTGGAGCGAAATTGTGAACGGTCGCAGAGAAGTACTAGGGGGCAGCAATCAGAAGCGTAGCCCACGATTAGGAGACAGGTCATCTGCATGCTCCAACATGATGAAGCAGGAGTGCTACACATGTTTTATGTTATTTTACCTGAGAGAGATCAGCAGGAGAGATCAGCTAGCTAGAAATGAGTTTGAAGATGATGATGTGCTACACTATGACTATGATGATTAAATAGCTAGTGTTGGTGGTAATGACTATGATGATTATTATTAGCTAGTGTTGGTGGTGATTAGATAGCTACCGCAGCTAGTGTTGGTGGTGATTAGCTATCTAGAATGAGTTTGAAGATGATGATGTGCTACACTATGACTATGATGATTAAATAGCTACTATTGCTGGTAATGACTATTATTGGGGAATGTAGTAATTTCAAAAAAATTCCTAAGCACACACAAGATCATGGTGATGCATAGCAACGAGAGGGGGACTGTATCTTCATACCCTTGAAGATCGCTAAGCGGAAGCGTTTATCAACGTGGTTGATGTAGTCGTACGTCTTCATGATCCGACCGATCCAAGTACCGAACGGACGGCACCTCCGAGTTCTGCACACGTTCAGCTCGATGACGTCCTCGCCTTCTTGATCCAACAAGACGGGCGAAGTAGTAGATGAGTTCCGGCAGCACGACGGCGTGGTGACGGTGTTGGTGAAGAACAATCTCCGCAGGGCTTCGCCTAAGCACTACGGAAACTATGATGGAGGATAAACTAGAGGGGACGGGGTTGCCGGCACACGGCTTGGTGTTTTTTGATGTGTCTTTGGTGCTAGCCCTGCCCCTCTATTTATATATTGAGCCATGGGGTCGAAACTTGGAGTAAAAGCCTCCTCAAAGTCGGTTTTGCCCGAAAGTCAAGAGTCCTACACGGACTCCAGGGCTAGACGCCATGGTTCCCGGCGTCTACCCCCTAGACGCCAGGGTTCCTGGCGTCTAGCCTCTGGTCTCCACAAAATTTCATTTTGCAATTTCCAAAAGCCTTGTGGGCTTTCCCCTTTGGCCCAAATAACGTGTTCTCATACCCAAACATTTCAGGAAACATCCGGAACCCCTTCCGGTGAATTCTGAAACCCTTCCGAAGATCAAACACTATTATCCCATATATCAAACTTTATCTCCGGACCATTCCGGAGTTCCTCGCAGGTCCGTGATCTCATCTGGGACTCCGAACAACATTCGCTTACCAACATACATAACTCATATAATACTATATCATCAACGAACGTTAAGCGTGCGGACCCTACGGGTTCGAGAACTATGTAGACATGACCAAGACATCTCTCTGGTCAGTAACCAATAGCGGAACCTGGATGCCCATATTGGCTCCTACATATTCTACGAAGATCTTTATCGGTCAAACAGCATAACAACATACGTTGTTCCCTTTGTCATCGATATGTTACTTGCCCGAGATTGGATCGTCGGTATCCCAATACCTAGTTCAATCTCGTTACTGGCAAGTCTCTTTACTCGTTATGTAATGCATTATTCCGTAACTAACTCATTAGCTACATTGCTTGCATGGCTTATAATGATGTGCATTACCGAGAGGGCCCAGAGATACCTCTCCGACAATCGGAGTGACATAACCTAATCTCGAAATACGCCAACTCAACATGTACCTTTGGAGACACCTGTAGAGCTCCTTTATAATCACCCAGTTACGTTGTGACGTTTGGTAGCACACAAAGTGTTCCTCCAGTAAACGGGAGTTGCATAATCTCATAGTTGTAGGAAGATGTATAAGTCATGAAGAAAGCAATAGCAACATACTAAACGATCAAGTTCTAAGCTAACAGAATGGGTCATGTCAATCACATCATTCTACTAATGATGTGATCCCGTTAATCAAATGACAACTCATGTCTATGGTTAGGAAACATAACCATCTTTGATTAATGAGCTAGTCAAGTAGAGGCATACTAGTGACATTAAGTTTGTCTATGTATTCACACATGTATTATGTTTCCGGTTAATACAATTCTAGCATGAATAATAAACATTTATGATGATATAAGGAAATAAATAATAACTTTATTATTGCCTCTAGGGCATATTTCCTTCAGTCTCCCACTTGCACTAGAGTCAATAATCTAGATTACACAGTTATGATTCTAACACCAATGGAGCCTTGATGTTGATCATGTTTTGCTCGTGGAAGAGGCTTAGTCAACGGGTCTGCAACATTCAGATCCGTATGTCTTGCAAATCTCTATGTGTCCCACTTGGACTTGGGCTCGGATGGAATTGAAGCTTCTCTTGATGTGCTTGGTCCTCTTGTGAAATCTGGATTCCTTTGCCAAGGCAATTGCACCAGTATTGTCAAAGAAGATCTTCGTTGGTCCCGATGCACTAGTTATGACACCTAGATCGGAAATGAACTCCTTCATCCAGACTCCTTCATTTGCTGCTTCCGGAGTAGCTATGTACTCTGCTTAGCATGTAGATCCCGCCACGACGCTTTGTTTAGAACTGCACCAACTGACAGCTCCACCGTTCAATATAAATACGTATCAGGTTTGCGATTTAGAATCGTCCGGATCAGTGTCAAAGCTTGCATCGACGTAACCATTTACGACTAGCTCTTTGTCACCTCCATAAACGAGAAACATATCCTTAGTCCTTTTCAGGTATTTCAGGATGTTCTTGACCGCTGTCCAGTGATCCACTCCTGGATTACTTTGGTACCTCCCTGCTAAACTTATTGCTAAGCATACATCAGGTCTGGTACATAGCATTGCATACATGATAGATCCTATGGCTGAAGCATAGGGAACATCTTTCATTTTCTCTCTATCTTCTGTTGTGGTCGGGCATTGAGTCTGACTCAACTTCACACCTTGTAATACAGGCAAGAACCCTTTCTTTGCCTGATCCATTTTGAACTTTTTCAAAACTTTATCAAGGTATGTGCTTTGTGAAAGTCCAATTAAGCGTCTTGATCTATCTCTATAGATCTTGATGCCCAATATGTAAGCAGCTTCACCGAGGTCTTTCATCGAAAAAGTTTTATTCAAGTATCCCTTTATGCTATCCAGAAATTCTATATCATTTCCAATTACAATATGTCGTCTACATATAATATCAGAAATGCTACAGAGCTCCCACTCACTTTCTTGTAAATATAGGCTTCTCCAAAAGTCTGTATAAAACCATATGCTTTGATCACACTATCAAAGCGTTTATTCCAACTCTGAGAGGCTTGCACCAGTCCATAAATTGATCGCTGGAGCTTGCACACTTTGTTACCACCTTTTGGATCGACAAAACCTTCTGGTTGCATCATATACAACTCTTCTTCCAGAAATCCATTCAGGAATGTAGTTTTGACATCCATTTGCCATATTTCATAATCATAAAATGTGGCAATTGCTAACATGATTCGGACAGACTTAAGCATCGCTACGGATGAGAAAGTCTCATCGTAGTCAACTCCTTGAACTTGTCGAAAACCTTTCACAACAAGTCAAGCTTTGTAGACAGTTACATTACCATCAGCGTCAGTCTTCTTCTTGAAGATCCATTTATTCTCGATGGCTTGCCGATCATCAGGCAAGTCAACCAAAGTCCATACTTTGTTCTCATACATGGATCCCATCTCAGATTTCATGGCCTCAAGCCATTTTGCGGAATCTGGGCTCATCATCGCTTCCTCATAGTTCGTAGGTTCGCCATGGTCAAGTAACATGACTTCCAGAATAGGATTACCGTACCACTCTGGTGCGGATCTTACTCTGGTTGACCTACGAGGTTCGGTAGTAACTTGATCTGAAGTTTCATGATCAATATCATCAGCTTCCTCACTGATTGGTGTAGTCGTCACAGGAACCGGTTCATGTGATGAACTACTTTCCAATAAGGGAGCAGGTACAGTTACCTCATCAAGTTCTACTTTCCTCCCACTCACTTCTTTCGAGAGAAACTCCTTCTCTAGAAAGGATCCGAATTTAGCAACAAAAGTCTTGCCTTCAGATTTGTGATAGAAGGTGTACCCAATAGTCTCTTTTGGGTATCCTATGAAGACACATTTTTCTGATTTGGGTTCGAGCTTATCTGGTTGAAGTTTCTTCACATAAGCATCGCAGCCCCAAACTTTAAGAAACGACAACTTTGGTTTCTTGCCAAACCACAGTTCATAAGGCGTCATCTCAACGGATTTTGATGGTGCCCTATTTAACGTGAATGCGACCGTCTCTAAAGCATAACCCCAAAACGATAGTGGTAAATCAGTAAGAGACATCATAGATCGCACCATATCTAGTAAAGTACGATTACGACGTTCGGACACACCATTATGCTGTGGTGTTCCGGGTGGCGTGAGTTGCGAAACTATTCCGCATTGTTTCAAATGTAAACCAAACTCGTAACTCAAATATTCTCCTCCACGATCAGATCGTAGAAACTTTATTTTCTTGTTACGATGATTTTCCACTTCACTCTGAAATTCTTTTAACTTTTCAAATGTTTCAGACTTGTGTTTCATTAAGTAGATATACCCATATCTTGCTCAAATCATCTGTGAACGTGAGAAAATAACGATACCCGCCGCGAGCCTCAACATTCATTGGACCACACACATCAGTATGTATGATTTCCAACAAATCAGTTGCTCGCTCCATAGTTTCAGAGAACAGCGTTTTAGTCATCTTGCCCATGAGGCACGGTTCGCAAGTACCAAGTGATTCATAATCAAGTGATTCCAGAAGTCCATCAGTATGGAGTTTCTTCATGCGTTTTACACCACCCAAACGGCAGTGCCACAAATAAGTTGCACTATCATTATCAACTCTGCATCTTTTGGTTTCAACATTATGAATATGTGTATCACTACTATCGAGATTTAATAAAAATAGTCCACTCTTCAAGGGTGCATGACCATAAAAGATATTACTCATATAAATAGAACAACCATTATTCTCAGATTTAAATTAATAACCGTCTCGCATCAAACAAGATCCAGATATAATGTTCAAGCTTAACGCTGGCACCAAATAACAATTATTCAGGTCTAAAACTAATCCCGAAGGTAGATGTAGAGGTAGCGTGCCGACTGCGATCACATCGACTTTGGAACCATTTCCCACGCGCATTGTCACCTCGTCTTTAGCCAATCTTTGCTTAATCCGTAGTCCCTGTTTCGAGCTGCAAATATTTAGCAACAGAACCAGTATCAAATACCCAGGTGCTACTGTGAGCATTAGTAAGGTACACAATAACATGTATATCACATATACCTTTGTTCACCTTGCCATCCTTCTTATTCGCCAAATACTTGGGGTAGTTCCGCTTCCAGTGACCAGTCTGTTTGCAGTAGAAGCACTCATTCTCAGGCTTAGGTCCAGATTTGGGTTTCTTCTCTTAAGCAGCAACTTGTTTGCTGTTCTTCTTGAAGTTCCCCTTCTTCTTCCATTTACCCTTTTTCTTAAAACTGGTGGTCTTGTTGACCATCAACACTTGATGCTCCTTCTTGATTTCTACCTCCGCAGCCTTTAGCATTGCGAAGAGCTCGGGAATAGTCTTATCCATCCCTTGCATATTATGGTTCATCACGAAGCTCTTGAAGCTTGGTGGCAATGATTGAAGAATTCTGTCAATGACACTATCATCAGGAAGATTAACTCCCAGTTGAATCAAGTGATTATTGTACCCAGACATTTAGAGTATATGTTCACTGACAGAACTATTCTCCTCCATCTTGCAGTTATAGAACTTATTGGAGACATCATATCTCTCAATCCGGGGATTTCCTTGAAATATTAACTTCAACTCCTGGAACATCTCATATGCTCCATTACGTTCAAAACGTCGTTGAAGTCCCGGTTCTAAGCCGTAAAGCATGGCACACTGAACTATCGAGTAGTCATCAGCTTTGCTCTGCCAGACGTTCTTAATGTCGTCAGTTGCATCTGCAGCAGGCCTGGCACCCAGCGGTGCTTCCAGGACATAATTCTTCTGTGCAACAATGAGGATAATCCTCAAGTTATGGACCCAGTCCGTGTAATTGCTACCATCATCTTTCAACTTAGCTTTCCCAAGGAACGCATTAAAATTCAACGGAACAACAGCACGAGCCATCTATCTACAACAAACATAGACAAGCAAAATACTATCAGGTACTAAGTTCATGATAAATTTAAGTTCAATTAATCATATTACTAAAGAACTCCCACTTAGACAGACATCTCTCTAGTCATCTAAGTGATCACGTGATCCAAATCAACTAAACTATGTCCGATCATCACGTGTGATGGAGTAGTTTTCAATGGTGAACATCACTATGTTGATCATATCTACTATATGATTCACATTCGACCTTTCGGTCTCCGTGTTCCGTGGCCATATCTGTATATGCTAGGCTCGTCAAGTTTTAACCTGAGTATTCCGCGTGTGCAAGTGTTTTGCACCCGTTGTATTTGAACGTAGAGCCTATCACACCCGATCATCACGTGGTGTCTCAGCACGAAGAACTTTCGCAATGGTGCATACTCAGGGAGAACACTTCTTGAAAATTAGTGAGAGATCATCTTATAATGCTACCGTCAATCAAAGCAAGATAAGATGCATAAAGGATAAACATCACATGCAATCAATATAAGTGATATGATATGGCCATCATCATCTTGTGCTTGTGATCTCCATCTCCGAAGCACCTTCGTGATCACCATCGTCACCGGCGCGACACCTTGATCTCCATCGTAGCATCGTTGTCGTTTCGCCATCTATTGCTTCTACGACTATCGCTACCGCTTAGTGATAAAGTAAAGCAATTACATGGCGCTTGCATTTCATACAATAAAGCGACAACCATATGGCTCCTGCCAGTTGCCGATAACTCGGTTACAAAACATGATCATCTCATACAATAAAATATAGCATCACGTCTTGACCATATCACATCACAACATGCCCTGCAAAAACAAGTTAGACGTCCTCTACTTTGTTGTTGCAAATTTTACGTTGCTACTACAGGCTGAGCAAGAACCGTTCTTACCTACGCATCAAAACCACAACGATAGTTCGTCAAGTTAGTGCTGTTTTAACCTTCGCAAGGACCGGGCGTAGCCACACTCGGTTCAACTAAAGTTGGAGAAACTGACACCTGCCAGCCACCTGTGTGCAAAGCACGTCTGTAGAACCAGTCTCGCATAAGCGTACTCGTAATGTCGGTCCGGGCCGCTTCATCCAACAATACCGCCGAACCAAAGTATGACATGCTGGTAAGCAGTATGACTTGTATCGCCCACAACTCACTTGTGTTCTACTCGTGCATATAACATCTACGCATAAAACCTGGCTCGGATGCCACTGTTGGGGAACGTAGTAATTTCAATAAATTTCCTACGCACACACAAGATCATGGTGATGCATAGCAACGAGAGGGGGAGTGTATCTTCATACCCTTGAAAATCGCTAAGCGGAAGCGTTTATCAACGCGGTTGATGTAGTCATACGTCTTCATGATCCGACCGATCCAAGTACCGAACGCACGGCACCTCCGAGTTCTGCACACGTTCAACTCGATGACGTCCTCACCTTCTCGATCCAGCAAGACGGGCGAAGTAGTAGACGAGTTTCGGCAGCACGACGGCGTGGTGACGGTGTTGGTAAAGAACAATCTCCACAGGGCTTCGCCTAAGCACTACAGAAACTATGACGGAGGATAAACTAGAGGGGACGGGGTTGCCGGCACACAGCTTGGTGTTTTTGATGTATCTTTGGTGCTAGCCCTGCCCGTCTATTTATATGTTGAGCCCTGTGGTCGAAACTTGGAGTAAAAGCCTCCTCAAAGTCGGTTTTGCCCGAAAGGCAAGTGTCCTACACGGACTCCAGGGCTAGACGCCAGGGTTCCCGGCGTCTACCCCCTAGACGCCAGGGTTCCTGGCGTCTAGCCTCTGGTCTCCGCAAAATTTCCTTTTGCACTTTCCAAAAGCCTCGTGGGCTTTCCCCTTTGGCCCAAATAATGTATTCTCGTACCCAAACATTTCGGGGAACATGCAGAACCCCTTCCGGTGAAATCCGGAACCCTTCCGGAGATCAAACACTATTATCCCATATATCAAACTTTATCTCCGGGCCATTCCGGAGTTCCTTGTCATGTCCGTGATCTCATCCGGGACTCCAAACAACATTCGGTTACCAACATACATAACTCATATAATACTATATCGCCAATGAACGTTAAGCCTGCGGACCCTACGGGTGATACGTCTCCGTCGTATCTACTTTTCCAAACACTTTTGCCCTTGTTTTGGACTCTAACTTGTATGATTTGAAAGGAACTAACCCGGACTGACGCTGTTTTCAGCAGAATTGCCATGGTGTTGTTTTATGTGCAGAAAAGAAAAGTTCTCAGAATGACCTGAAACTCCACGGAATATCTTAGAATAAATAATAAAAAATCTTCGCCAAAGATGAAGACTAGGGGGCCCACACCTTATCCACGAGGGTGGGGGCGCCCCCCCCTCCCCCCTCCTGGGCGCGCCCCCTACCTCGTGGGCCCCCTGGAGACCCTCCGACGCCAACTCCAACTCCATATATTGGCTTTCGGGGAGAAAAAAATCAGAGAGAAGAAATCATCGTGTTTTACGATACGGAGCCGCCGCCAAGCCCTAATCTCTCTCGGGAGGGCTGATCTGGAGTCCGTTCGGGGCTCCGGAGAGGGGGATTCGTCACCGTCATCGTCATCAACCATCCTCCATCACCAATTTCATGATGCTCACCGCCGTGCATGAGTAATTCCATCGTAGGCTTGCTGGACGGTGATGGGTTGGATGAGATTTATCATGTAATCGCGTTAGCTTTGTTAGGGTTTGATCCCTAGTATCCACTATGTTCTGAGATTGATGTTGCTATGACTTTGCTATGCTTAATGCTTGTCACTAGGGCCCAAGTGCCATGATTTCAGATCTGAACCTATTATGTTTTCATGAATATATGTGAGTTCTTGATCCTATCTTGCAAGTCTATAGTCACCTACTATGTGTTATGATCCGGCAACCCCGAAGTGACAATAATCGGGACCACTCCCGGTGATGACCATAGTTTGAGGAGTTCATGTATTCACTATGTGCTAATGCTTTCTTCCGGTTCTCTATTAAAAGGAGGCCTTAATATCCCTTAGTTTCCAATAGGACCCCGCTGCCACGGGAGGGTAGGACAAAAGATGTCATGCAAGTTCTTTTCCATAAGCACGTATGACTATTTACGGAATACATGCCTACATTACATTGATGAACTGCAGCTAGTTTTGTGTCACCCTATGTTATGTCTGTTACATGACGAACCGCATCCGGCATAATTATCCATCACTGATCCGGTGCCTACGAGCTTTCCATGTACTGGTTCTCGCTTATTTACTTTTCCGTTGCTACTGTTACAATCACTACAAAAATACCAAAAACATTACTTTTTTTGTCTTTACTTTTGTTACCGTTACTACCACTATCATATTACTTTGCTACTAAACACTTTGCTGCAGATATTAAGTTTCAGGTGTGGTTGAATTGACAACTCAGCTGCTAATACTTGAGAATATTCTTTGGCTCCCCTTGTGTCGAATCAATAAATTTGGGTTGAATACTCTACCCTCGAAAACTGTTGCGATCCCCTATACTTGTGGGTTATCAAGACCCTTTTCTGGCACCGTTGCCGGGGAGCATAGCTCTATTCTTTGAGTCACTTGGGATTTATATCTGCCGGACACTATGAAGAACTTGAAAGACGCTAAGACAACAATTTATCCCTCAACTACGAGGGGAGGTAAGGAACTGCCATCTAGCTCTGCACTTGAATCACCTTCTGTTATGAGTAAGCTAGCGACACCTAAACCTGCTTCTGCTATTCGTTCCGATATGTCGCATGTTATTGATGATGCCACTTCTGTTATGGATGATACTTATGATGAAACTACTTCTATGCTTGATACTACTGTTCCCCTTGGTGAATTTCTAGATGAACAAATTTCTAGGTCTAGAGAAAGAGAAATTATTGAAACTAAATACAATGATGAAAATATGCCTGCTATTCCTGAGGGTTATCTTTTTGATGTGGAATCTTCTGCAGCTATTTTTGCCTGCCAGGATAGATATGAACTTAAGAGGTTGCTAGTTAAATGGAGTAAAGAATCTCTTAGAGATAGGATGAGACCTGACCCTGCTTTTGCAACTTCACCTATATGTGTTCCTGATAAGGATTATGAATTCTCTGTTGATCCTGATATAATTACTTTGGTTGAATCTGATCCTTTTTATGGCTATGAATCTGAAACTGTTGTGGCACATCTTACTAAGTTAAATGATATAGCTGCCCTGTTTACTAATGATGAGAGATCGCGCTACTTTTATATACTCAAAATATTTCCATTCTCCATTAAAGGGTGATGCTAAGATATGGTTTAATTCTCTTGATCCTGGTTGTGTGTGTAGTCCCCAGGATATGATTTATTACTTCTCTGCTAAATATTCCCCTGCTCATAAGAAACAAGCTGCTTTGAGGGAAATATACAACTTCGTGCAAATTGAAGAAGAGAGTCTCCCACAAGCTTGGGGGAGGCTTCTCAAGTTACTTAATGCTTTGCCTGATCATCCTCTTCAAAAATCTGAAATACTTGATATCTTTTATAATGGACTAACCGATGCTTCCAGAGATTACCTGGATAGTTGTGCTGGTTCTCTTTTCAGGGAAAGAACACCGGATGAAGCTGAAATTCTATTGAATAATATGTTGACAAATGAAAATAATTGGGCACCTCCTAAGCCAACTCCCGAGCCAGCTCATGAGCCAATTGCTGAGCCTATTCCTAAACCAACTCCGAAGAAGAGAGGTGTTCTATTTCTCAGTCCTGAAGATATGCAAGAGGCAAAGAAAAAGGTATTAAAGCTGAAGATGTTAAGAATTTACCTCCTATTGAAGAAACACATGGTCTTGATCTACCGCCTGTTGAAGAAGTGTATGATCTCAATTCTTTATTCACTGAAGAACCTCCTGATCCCGATATCCCGACACGGGTAGTAAAGGTAAATTCTCTCTATAGATATGATAAATTTGAAGTCCCTCCTACTAAAATTGCTAGTCAGTGCTTGGATGAGTTTGATAACTTTATGTTTAAGAAAGATGACTTTAATGCTTATTTTGGTAGACAATTAAAACAGAATACCTTTATGATTAAACGCTTGAGTGATTATATGGCTAATATTAGAGGTGAACTTAAACTTGTTAGCAAACATGCTTGTATGGTTACCACTCAAGTAGAGCAAGTACTTAAAGCTCAGAAAGAAGTGCTTGATGAAATGAATAGTAAGAAAAATGATTATGTTGTTAGAGTGGCTACTAGAACTGGTAGAATGACTCGGGAACCTTTGTATCCTGAAGGCCACCCTAAGAGAATCGAGCAAGATTCTCAGAGAAATAATATTGATGTACGTACCTAGTTCTTCTAAAAGGAAGAAACAGAAAAATGATAGGACTTTGCAAACTTCTAGTGAACCTATTGCTGAATCACCTGATAATCCAAATGATATCTCTATGTCTGATGCTGAAACACAATCTGGTAATGAACATGAACCTAGTGAAAATGTTAATGATGATGTTCATGATGATGCTCAACCTAGTAATGATAATGAAGTAGAAGTTGAACCTGCTGTTGATCTTGATAACCCACAATCAAAGAATCAATGTTATGATAAAAGAGAGTTTGTTGCTAGGAAACATGGTAAAGAAAGAGAACCATGGGTTCAGAAACACATGCCTTTTCCTCCGAAACCATCCAAGAAAAAGGATGATGAGGATTTTGAGCGCTTTGCTGAAATGATTAGACCCATCTTTTTGCGTATGCGATTGACTGATATGCTCAAAATGAATCCTTATGCTAAATATATGAAGGATATTGTTACAAATAAAAGAAAGATACCCGAAACTGAAATTTCCACCATGCTTGCTAATTATACTTTTAAGGGTGGAATACCAAAGAAACTTGGAGATCCAGGAGTACCTACTATACCATGCTCCATTAAGAGAAATTATGTTAAAACTGCTTTATGTGATCTCGGAGCCGGTGTTAGTGTTATACCTCTCTCACTATATAGTAGACTTGACTTGAATAAGTTGACACCTACTGAAATATCTTTGCAAATGGTTGATAAATCAACTGCTATACATGTATTTGTGAGGATGTGCCTGTTGTGGTTGCAAACGTTACTATTTTAACGGACTTTGTTATTCTTGATATTCCCGAGGATGATAGTATGTCTATTATTCTTGGAAGACCTTTCCTTAATACTGCAGGGGCTGTTATTGATTGCAACAAAGGCAATGTCACTTTTCATGTTAATGATAATGAGCATACGGTACACTTTCCGAGAAAACAACCTCAAGTTCATAGTATCAACTCTATTAGAAAAAATCCATCGATTATATTTGGAGGTTTTGAATTTCCTCTCCCTACTGTCAAGAAGAAATATGATATACTTATTATTGGGGATGTCCATATCCCCGTTGAGGTAACATAATGTTATTCAAAATTTCTCTGATTTCATGTTAATCGGAATGAGTTTGTTAACAAGACTTGATCAACCTTGTTAGTGGATTCTTTTTTATGAGCATGAGATGGATGAAACTAGAAGCACAACCTTCTGTACCCTCTTTATATTTTCTGTTATTTAGTTGAAATAAAGTAAAAATAGTATTTTTCTGTCTGTCTCCCGACTTATCCGTGCAATATAAAAATATCCCGAAAATAAAAGTCCTCAGAATGCCATGCCAATTTAATATGATTTTTTCGGGAATATTTGAGGATTTTTAGTGCGAAAATTACCGCCGGGGGAGCTGCCACCTGGCCACGAGGGTGGAGGGCGCGCCCTACCCCCCTGGGCGCCCCCCTGCCTCGTGGGCCCACGGTGGCCCTCCTCCACTTATCCCTGCACCCATCTTCTTCCTCTGCCTCACACAAACCCGAAAAACCAACTCAAGCTCGTGTTCCAGCCACTTTTGCTGTGATTTTCGATCTCCTTGCTCAAAGCACCTCTCGCAAAACTGCTTGGGGAGATTGTTCCTTGGTATGTGACTCCTCCATTGGTCCAATTAGTTTTTGTTCTAGTGCTTTATTCTTTGCAAATTTGTGCTGCATAGGTGACCATGTTCTTGAGCTTGCATGTCAAATTTATATGGTTCCAAGTAGTTCTACTGCTTGATATATGCTCTGGGCACTTGTATGAGTAGTTGCTATCAGTTTTATTGAAGTTGGTTCACTTTTGTTTGAAGTCACTAAAAATTTCAGAATTATTTTTCAGAGAGAACAATATGTTTAGGAAGATGTTCCAAGGAGGTTCTTCAAGGAAGCAAGGCCCCAGGCTTGCAATGCGTGATGCTGACGAGGAACCACCAAGAGACGCTCTTGTGAGGCCCTGTGAATGGCCTTCGGAAAATTTTATGGATCAAGCGGGAATCAAAGAAGAATTTAATGCATATCTGCGTAATGCTGATCTTGAGGATTTCGAAGCTGACAAATGCCCCCAGTATCGTGATCTCACAAGTTCATTTGTGGGGAGGTTTGAGTTTTCATCTTCGCGTAATTCTCCTTCAGTCATGTTTGACCTTTATGACAAATCTTATACCATGGACTTAGAGGATTTCACTTTTGCTTGCAAACTTCCATCTTGGGGTAGTGTCAGGGATCCCCCTAAATCTGAATATAGAGACTTCCTAGTTAGAATAACTGTGGGGGAATCTAGAGATATAACGCAAGCCACTATAGGGAGCATTCACTTTCCTGCTATACATTATTTTGCTCTCTTCATAGGTAGATGCATAAATGCTAAGGATGAAGCATGTCACATGTGTGTCCCTGATCTCAACATTCTCAGGAGTGCTGTGTTAGGAGACCAATCTTATCATATGGGAGTCATTGTAGCTCGTAGGTTGCATCATAATAGACATAACGGAGATTTCTTTGGAGGAATTTATGCAACCCGCTTAGCTAATTTTCTGGAGATAGACATTCATGAGGGTGATATGGAGTTACCCCCTACTTACTTAGATTTTGATTCTATGGTTTACCACCAGTTTGTTGAGAGGACTGAACCACCTCTCCAGTATCGACTAATCTTTAACAAACGACATGTTGTCCATGTTACTCTTCCTGCTCCTGCCTTCTTTGATTTTCAGACAAAAGGGAGATATATTATTACCAGAGAGGAGGCAGATGAGTACGAGAGGAGAGCGGAGGCGGCTCGACGCCACGCTGCAGCTCAGGAGGCGATAGCCGCTGCATCGCAGTACGACCCCAGCTACACCTACGGGTATCCGCCAGGCTATCCCTGGCAATAGACCAACTTAGGCCAAAAGGCTAAGCTTGGGGGAGTATGTATTTCTCACCGACATTACATTTATGTTCACGCACTCTCATTGCTAGATGCCGGTGCTCATACTCTTTCACTGTATTATCCATGCTAGTTTATTTTCTTTTTCCTGCTTTCTTCTTGTGTGTTTAATAAACCTTAGAAAAACCAAAAAAATTAGTAGTAGTTTATTTTTCCTGCTGTAATAACAATTAAAAAGAAAACCTAAAAATATTTCCCGTTCTTATTTTTGCTTGTTGGGAGCTTTCCCGTGTAAATAGTTTTTATTTCTTTTCTTTTCTTTGGGGGTCAGTAGGAGAAGACCATGATTAAATTGTTGAAGTGGCTCTTATATGCATCATTGTTGATTTAACCAAGAGCCCATATTGCCTTGTCTTCTCCTGTTTATTGAATGCTCGCAGATTCCAGCTTAGTCCAATGCACGTGCACTCTTATTATTATTCACACTTTCGGTCGTGCAAGTGGAAGGCAATTATGATGACATATATGATGGACTGACTGAGATGGGAAAAACCGGTATGAACTCGACCTCTTTTGTTTTTGTAATATGATGAGTCCATCATTCTTGATTCAGCTTATTATGAATAAACATGTTTGCAATGACAATTAGAGATCATAGTTGCTTGTGCCATGCTTGATTAGCTACGAGTTATAATGGTTTACCTTGCGTGCCAACATGCTATTAAAATGGTTGTGGTGTGGTATGATGGGGTGGTATCCTCCTTTGAATGATTTAAGTGACTTGACTTGGCACATGTTCACGCATGTAGTTGAAACAAATCAACATAGCCTTCACGATATTTATGTTCATGGTGGATTATATCCTATTCATGCTTG
>LR880966.1:25473056-25514472 GCA_904067115.1 Aegilops sharonensis | reverse complement strand
CCTATGAAGACGCATTTTTCCGACTTGGGTTCGAGCTTTTCAGGTTGAAGTTTCTTGACATAAGCATCGCATCCCCAAACTTTTAGAAACGACAGCTTAGGTTTCTTCCCAAACCATAATTCATACGGTGTCGTCTCAACGGATTTAGACGGTGCCCTATTTAAAGTGAATGTAGCTGTCTCTAGAGCGTATCCCCAAAATGATAGCGGTAAATCGGTAAGAGACATCATAGATCGCACCATATCCAATAGAGTGCGATTACGGCGTTCGGACACACCGTTACGCTGAGGTGTTCCAGGCGGCGTGAGTTGTGAAACGATTCCACATTTTCTTAAGTGTGTACCAAATTCGTGACTTAAATATTCTCCTCCACGATCTGATCGTAAGAATTTTATCTTTCGGTCACGTTGATTCTCTACTTCATTATGAAATTCCTTGAACTTTTCAAAGGTCTTAGACTTGTGTTTCATTAAGTAGACATACCCATATCTACTCAAGTCATCAGTGAGAGTGAGAACATAACTATATCCTCCGCGAGCCTCAACGCTCATTGGACCGCACACATCGGTATGTATGATTTCCAACAAGTTGGTTGCTCGCTCCATTGTTCCGGAGAACGGAGTCTTGGTCATCTTGCCCATGAGGCATGGTTCGCATGTGTCAAATGATTCATAATCTAGAGACTCCAAAAGTCCATCAGCATGGAGCTTCTTCATGCGTTTGACACCAATGTGACCAAGGCGGCAGTGCCACAAGTATGTGGGACTATCGTTATCAACTTTGCATCTTTTGGTATTCACGCTATGAATATGTGTAACATTACGCTCAAGATTCATTAAGAATAAACCATTGACCATTGGAGCATGACCATAAAACATATCTCTCATATAAATAGAACAACCATTATTCTCGGATTTAAATGAGTAGCCATCTCGCATTAAACGAGATCCAGATACAATGTTCATGCTCAAACTTGGCACCAAATAACAATTATTAAGGTTCAAAACTAATCCCGTAGGTAAATGTAGAGGTAGCGTGCTGACGGCGATCACATCGACTCTGGAACCATTCCCGACGCGCATCGTCACCTCGTCCTTCGCCAGTCTCCGCTTATTCCGCGGCTCCTGCTGTGAGTTACAAATATGAGCAACGGCACCGGTATCAAATACCCAGGAGTTACTACGAGTACTGGTAAGGTACACATCAATTACATGTATATCAAATATACCTTTAGTGTTGCCGGCCTTCTTGTCCGCTAAGTATTTGGGGCAGTTCCGCTTCCAGTGGCCCTTCCCTTTGCAATAAAAGCACTCTATCTCAGGTTTGGGTCCATTCTTTGACTTCTTCTCGGCAACTTGCTTACCGGGCGCGGCAACCTCCTTGCCGTCCTTCTTGAAGTTCTTCTTGCCCTTGCCCTTCTTGAACTTAGTGGTTTTATTGACCATCAACACTTGATGTTCTTTCTTGATTTCAACCTCTGCTGACTTCAGCATTAAAAATACTTCAGGAATGGTCTTCACCATCCCCTGCATATTGTAGTTCATCGCAAAGCTCTTGTAGCTTGGTGGGAGCGACTGAAGGATTCTGTCAATGACCGCCTCATCCGGGAGGTTTATGTCCAGCTGGGACAGGCGGTGATGCAACCCAGACATTTTGAGTATGTGCTCACTGACAGAACTGTTTTCGTCCATCTTACAACTATAGAACTTGTCGGAGACTTCATATCTCTCGGCCCGGGCATGAGCTTGGAAAACTAGTTTCAGCTCCTCGAACATCTCATATGCTCCGTGTTGCTCAAAACGCTTTTGGAGCCCCGGTTCTAAGCTGTAAAGCATGCCGCACTGAATGAGGGAGTAATCATCAGCACGAGACTGCCAAGCGTTCATAACGTCTTGGTTCTCTGGGATGGGTGCTTCACCTAGCAGTGCTTCTAGGACATATTGTTTCTTGGCAGCTATGAGGATAATCCTCAGGTTCCGGACCCAGTCCGTATAGTTGTTGCCATCATCTTTCAGCTTGGTTTTCTCTAGGAACGCGTTGAAGTTCATGTTGACATGAGCGTTGGCCATTTGATCTACAAGACATATTTGCAAAAGTTTTAGACTAAGTTCATGATAATTAAGTTCATCTAATCAAATTACTTTAATGAACTCCCACTTAGATTAGACATCCCTCTAGTCATCTAAGTGTTACACGATCCGAGTCGACTAGGCCGTGTCTGATCATCACGTGAGACGGACTAGTCATCGTCGGTGAACATTCTCATGTTGATCGTATCTTCCATACGACTCGTGTTCGACCTTTCGGTCTCCGTGTTCCGAGGCCATGTCTGTACATGCTAGGCTCGTCAAGTTAACTCTAAGTGTTTTGCATGTGTAAAACTGTCTTACACCCGTTGTATGTGAACGTAAGGATCTATCACACCCGATCATCACGTGGTGCTTCGAAACGACGAACTTTAGCAACGGTGCACAGTTAGGGGAGAACACTTCTTGAAATTGTTGTAAGGGATCATCTTATTTACTACCGTCGTTCTTAAATAAACAAGATGCATAATATAATAAACATCACATGCAATTATATATAGTAGTGACATGATATGGCCAATATCATATAGCTCCATTGATCTCCATCTTCGGGGCTCCATGATCATCTTGTCACCGGCATGACACCATGATCTCCATCGTCATGATCTCCATCATCGTGTCTTCATGAAGTTGTCACGCCAACGACTACTTCTACTTCTATGGCTAACGCGTTTAGCAATAAAGTAAAGTAATTTTACATGGCGTTCTTCAATGACACACAGGTCATACAGAAATAAAGACAACTCCTATGGCTCCTGCCGGTTGTCATACTCATCGACATGCAAGTCGTGATTCCTACTACAAGAACATGATCTCATACATCACAATATGTCATTCATCATTCATCACAACTTGGCCATATCACATCACATGACAATTGCTGCAAAAACAAGTTAGACGTCTTCTAATTGTTGTTGCATCTTTTACGTGGCTGCAATTGGGTTCTAGCAAGAACGTTTTCTTACCTACGAATAACCACAACGTGATCTTGTCAACTTCTATTTACCCTTCATAAGGACCCTTTTCATCGAATCCGCTCCAACTAAAGTGGGAGAGACAGACACCCGCCAGCCACCTTATGCAACTAGTGCATGTCAGTCGGTGGAACCGGTCTCACGTAAGCGTACGTGTAAGGTTGGTCCGGGCCACTTCATCCCACAATACCGCTGAAGCAAGATAAGAATAGTAATGGCAAGCAAGTTGACAAGATCTACGCCCACAACAAAATTGTGTTCTACTCGTGCAATAGAGAACTACGCATAGACCTACTAGCTCATGATGCCACTGTTGGGGAACGTTGCAGAAAATTAAAAAATTTCCTACGGTTTCACCAAGATCCATCTATGAGTTCATCTAAGCAACGAGTCAAGGGAGTGAGTTTGCATCTACATACCACTTGTAGATCGAGTGCGGAAGCGTTCAAGGGGATGGTGATGAGGGAGTCGTACTCGCCGTGATTCGGATCACCGATGACCAAGTGCTGAACGGACAGCACCTCCGCGTTCAACACACGTACGGTACGGACGACGTCTCCTCCGTCTTGATCCAGCAAGGAGGAAGGAGAGGTTGAGGAAGGCAGCTCCAACGGCAGCACGACGGCGTGGTGTAGTTGGTGCAGCAGTACTCCGACAGAGCTTCGCCAAGCACGTACGGAAGAGGAGAGGTATTGGGGAGGGGAGGGGCTGCGCCTTGGCTTGTGTATGCAGCCCTCCCCTCACCCCTCTACTTATAGGGGGAAGGGGCAAGGGGGGCCGGCCCCTCTAGATGGGAATCTAGAGGGGGGGGGGGGGCGCCAGGGGGGGGGGGGGTCCCCCCCCACACAAGGGGGGGCCCCCTTTTCGGGGTCCCCCCAAAACCATCGTCGCAGGGCCCCAGGGGGGGGGGCGGCCAGGGGGGGGGGGGGTCCCCCCCCACACAAGGGGGGGCCCCCTTTTCGGGGTCCCCCCAAAACCATCGTCGCAGGGCCCCAGGGGGGGGGGCGGCCAGGGGGGGGGGGGGTCCCCCCCCACACAAGGGGGGGCCCCCTTTTCGGGGTCCCCCCAAAACCATCGTCGCAGGGCCCCAGGGGGGGGGGCGGCCAGGGGGGGGGGGGGTCCCCCCCCACACAAGGGGGGGCCCCCTTTTCGGGGTCCCCCCAAAACCATCGTCGCAGGGCCCCAGGGGGGGGGGCGGCCAGGGGGGGGGGGGGTCCCCCCCCACACAAGGGGGGGCCCCCTTTTTGGGTTCCCCCAAAAACCCTAGTGCAAAGGCCCAAGGGGGGGGGGGGCCCCCCCCCCGGGGGGGGGAACGCCCCCCCCCCCTGCCCCCCCCCCCCCCCGCCCCCCTGTGGGGGGGGGGGGGGGCGGGGCTGCGCCTTGGCTTGTGTATGCAGCCCTCCCCTCACCCCTCTACTTATAGGGGGAAGGGGCAAGGGGGGCCGGCCCCTCTAGATGGGAATCTAGAGGGGGGGGGGGGGGCGGCGGCCAGGGAGGGGTGGCTTGCCCCCCAAGCAAGGGGGGCGCCCCCTTCTAGGGTTCCCCCAAAACCCTAGTCGCAAGGGCCCAAGGGAGGGGGTGCGCCCAGCCCACCAGGGGCTGGCTCCTTCCCCCACGCAGCCCAAGTGGCCCCCTGGGAGGGGTGGCCCCTCCCGGTGGACCTCCGGAACCCTTCCGGTGGCCCCGGTACAATACCGGTACGCCCCCGAAACTTTCCGGTGTCCGTTTGACAACTTCCCATATATAAATCTTTACCTCTGAACTATTCCGGAACTCCTCGTGACGTCCGGGATCTCATCCGGGACACCGAACAACATTCGGTAATCACATACAAGTCTTCCTAATAACCCTAGCGTCACCGAACCTTAAGTGTGTAGACCCTACGGGTTCGGGAGACATGCAGACATGACCGAGACGGCTCTCAGGTCAATAACCAACAGCGGGATCTGGATACCCATGTTGCCTCCCACATGCTCCTCGATGATGTCATCGGATGAACCACGATGTCAAGGACTCAAGCAACCCCGTATACTATTCCCTTTGTCAGACGGTATGTTACTTGCCCGAGACTCGATCGTCGGTATCCCAATACCTCGTTCAGTCTCGTTACCGGCAAGTCACTTTACTCGTACCGTAATGCATGATCCCATGACCAGACACTTGATCACTTTGAGCTCATTATGATGATGCACTACCGAGTGGGCCCAGTGATACCTCTCCGTAACACGGAGTGACAAATCCCAGTCTCGATCCGTGTCAACCCAACAGACACTTTCGGAGATACCTGTAGTGCACCTTTATAGTCACCCAGTTACGTTGTGACGTTTGNACTCGATCGTCGGTATCCCAATACCTCGTTCAGTCTCGTTACCGGCAAGTCACTTTACTCGTACCGTAATGCATGATCCCATGACCAGACACTTGATCACTTTGAGCTCATTATGATGATGCACTACCGAGTGGGCCCAGTGATACCTCTCCGTAACACGGAGTGACAAATCCCAGTCTCGATCCGTGTCAACCCAACAGACACTTTCGGAGATACCTGTAGTGCACCTTTATAGTCACCCAGTTACGTTGTGACGTTTGGTACATCCAAAGCACTCCTACGGTATCCGGGAGTTACACGATCTCATGGTCTAAGGAAGAGATACTTGACATTGGAAAAGCTCTAGCAAAACGAACTACACGACCTTGTGCTATGCTTAGGATTGGGTCTTGTCCATCACGTCATTCTCCTAATGACGTGATCTCGTTGTCAATGACATCTGATGTCCATAGTCAGGAAACCATGACTATCTGTTGACTAACGAGATAGTTAACTAGAGGCTTACTAGGGACGTATTGTAGTCTATGTATTCACACATGTATTACGATTTCCGGATAATACAATTATAGCATGAATAAAAGACAATTATCATGAACAAGGAAATATAATAATAATGCTTTTATTATTGCCTCTAGGGCATATTTCCAACACCCCCCCCCCCCCCCCCTTCCCACCTTGTTTGCTTTGATTCTCAGCTATGTTTGTTAGCACGTAGTGTTCTCTTGGTCAGATCTGTTTGCTTGTGTTAATCTCCCGCAGCTTGTTGTCTAGATGTGTGAGGTACTGAGGTTGCGTCGTTCCTGTGTTTGAATCTCGTATGTGCATGCGATTTTTGATTAGGGTTTTCTGGTTGGTTTGTTAGTTTCATTGATCTATACGACTTCATCGGTTGATGGTTCTGGGTTTGATTTCCTGAGTGCGGACAGAGTCGCCTGAAACCTGAAGATACAGGCGTTGATGTAGTATGCAACGGTCAGTTTGATAGTTTCCAGAGGGTTGTAGCATCTGAGCGGGTGTGGTAGACTGACTGATGAGCCAATTTTGTGGCAGGGTGTGTGTGTGCTCTGTGTGTGCTTTGACAGGGTGACTGTCAATGCCGTGTGTGATGTGTGAGTTTAGTCTGAACCTTCTCCCCTGTTCTATGTACATATCATATCCCTCCTGTAATTTGTGCTAGCTATCAATCTATGGGGTGAGGATTGTAATTCTCAATGTTTGTCACGGTTGGTATGCCGGTCGCCTTAGGGATTTGTGATTGTAATTCTTACTATATTTTTGCAGTGCAAATCTTGTAGGATTTTGCAGTGTAATTCCTGTCTGGATTTTCAGTGTAATTACTAGTAGATTTTACTTCTCATTGTTTGGATTTTCTAGTGTAATTCCTACTACATTTTACAGTGTTTTTCTTTCACTGTAATTCTAAGTATATTTACACTGTAATTCCTACTGGATTTACAGTGTTTTTCTTAGAGGAGTTCCACTGTAATTCTAAGTATATTTACACTGTAATTCCTACTGGATTTACAGTGTTTTTCTTAGAGGAGTTCCACTGTAATTCTAAGTATATTTACACTGTAATTCCTACTGGATTTACAGTGTTTTTCTTAGAGGAGTTCCACTGTAATTCTAAGTATATTTACACTGTAATTCCTACTGGATTTACAGTGTTTTTTTAGAGTAGTTCCACTGTAATTCTAAGTATATTTACACTGTAATTCCTACTGGATTTACAGTGTTTTTCTTAAAGGAGTTCCACTGTAATTAGAATCCAATGGATCTAATTTACACTATAATTTCTAAGTGGACTACCACTGTAAACCAACCCGGCGTTTATGGTCATGTGAGTTTTACCTGATCGTTTGTTCTTATGGAGTTCCACTGTAATTAGAATCCGGTGGATTTACACTGCATTTTTCCACTCCGGTGTTACTGGTCCTGTAATTCGGTATGTTCGACGAGTTTTACCTAATTGATAGTTCTCTCCCCATTTTCTGGTATTTTCCCGCAGCTGTGTTGAATATCGTCTGTTTGTGTGAGCTAGATTGTCGGTTTGAATTTGGCTCGTTGTAATGCGCCTGGACATGTGGGGATCCTCATTTCATCACTTACCAACCAACCAAACTAGTTTACTATATTTCCCTATTCCTTCTCCAATCTAATCTAAATAATCTGCTGGAGAACTCACTGTAATTCTTCTGTCATTTGCACTATTATTCTACTGTTCTTTTTATGTTGTAATTCTAATGTAAAGTGTCACTGAGGATTGACTTTTTTACTGTGAATCTACAATATATTGCACCGTAAATCTGATGAAATTACAGTGTAAATCACACTATTTGTCTACAACAAGTACACCGTAATTCTACTGTATCTTCAGTGTAATTCCTTTTTGGATTTACATATCTTAGTGGATTTTTACAGCGTAATTCCTGTTTGTTTTCCACTGTAATTCTCATTTGGTTGCAGCTCCTTTTTTTGGATTTACAGCGTAATTCCTTTTGGATTTATAATGTAATTCCTTTTAGATTTACAGGTTGGAATTTCCTGATTTTACAGTGTATTTTTTGCGAGCGGATTTACAGTGTATTTTGCTGTGGATTTACACTGTAATTGGTAGTTGATTTACAATGCCTTTTGCGAGTGTATTTTTCAGTAATTGCCTTGGATTGTGAGTGGTTTTACAGTGTATTCGCGAGTGGACTTCCAGTGTAATTTGCCTGGGATTTACAGTGGATTTTCACTGTAATTGGTAGTGGGTTTTATAGTGGTTATATAGTAAAATAAAAGAGATGTAGACTGTAAATTCTATCATGCATTTCTTGTTTATATTTTTGTTATGTTTATCCTTTCTGCCATTTTCATCTCATACTTTTTTCTCCTTTTTCTTGTGTTTGTATATATTTAGGTCATATATTAAAGTATGGGGAGACTCATGAAGGATTTTGGTAAGGGCACTTCTGCATTTGTTGAAGATTATGATGATTCAGATGGGGATCCTTTTGTCCCCAATGATTTTGCTGAGGATGATCATTTTCAAGCTTCGGAGGTTATATTTCTAATTTGATCTTTTTTCTTTTATTCTTGTTTGGTGGCTTATTTGTTCTACTTTTGAGTTCATTCATTGGTTCATCTGTTAACTCCAGGAAGGAATGGATGATGCTGATTTTGATAAAGCATTGTACGAGTTCTACGTGTCTCATGTAAGTGTTATGTTGTAGTTAATGCTTTTGCACCAGTTTCTTCTGTTAATACTTTTTCTACCAGCTTCATTTTTGTATCAGTTAATGCACGTTTGTAGTTAATGGATAAGTCCTCTTTTTATCTTTTTGCAGAAAAGTGAATTGCTTAAAACGGAAGATCGCAAATGCTGGAGCTCGCAATGTGGTATTTTAATTTTTGTTGTTTTTATTTCCTTTTTTTGCATGCAACTTCTTTTTGATGTTCCATCTAGATGAGAACCTAGTTCTAGTTCTAGTTGTTGTTTCTAGATGTCCTTTTCTTTTGCTTACTTTTAGTGTAATTTATCCTGACCCTTTCTTTTTGTTCTTTGTTTCTTGTTGTGTTGTAGAAGCACAAGAGGTCTTCTGATTTTCCTGTAGCCAATACATTCACTAGATACTCTGGCAAGTTATTCTCCACTCTTATTGTTGGCTTGTCTCCTAGGCAAGTCCGTGTTCTTCAGAGTTATAGGGCAGATTGCCTTCTGAATTTTGTGAGCACAGAGGTACCTCTTAGGTTTTTCAAATGGTTAGCATCCAAGTTTGATGTTCGTGCTTCAGAGATTTAGATTAGGAAGAAGTTTATTCCGATCTCCAAATATGTCATCCATGACATCTTAGGTCTTCCTGTTGATGGTGAACCTGTTGCGTCCGATGCTGATGCTGGGCCTGAGTTTATCTTGTCCCATTTCAACTTGACTAGCATCCCACCAGTTTCTTTCTTCTGCCTGATGAAGACATTTTCATCTGCTTCATGTGTATTGCCTTGTTGGCTTTCTTGTGTCCAAATTCAAGCCTTTCTCCCAGACCCAAATATCTCCACATTTTCAGAGATTGTAGTTCTGTAATGAACTATGATTTATCTAGATTGGTATATGAGAGTCTCCTTGGCAGTATTAAGAAGTTTAAGGATTCTAGTGTTACTGATAAAGATTGGGTGCGTACCCATCCAGGGCATGTGCTGAACTGATAAAGTGGAATTAATAGCTAATGGAATTTCTAAGTTTGATTTTTCATTGTAATTCTGGTTATGTCCTCTTCCAGATTTTCAGAAACTTGCAAGTAGTCTCTGTTGCTGTTTTCCCTACACTACTTTGGTCCTAGTGTTACTAGTGTGTTTGTTAGTGACACGTAAGTACAGTTCCAGAAATTCACAAAAAAAGGAAAAAAGGTACAGTTTCAAAGCTCTTCTTTTTGCCCCTCGCCAGCAACTACGTGAGGATTTTGAACTGTGAACAATGGGTGTGGCTACCGCCCTCCCTCCCTTTTTGTTGCCTTTTCTGTTTGGGTTTGGAAAAGGAGCGGGCAGACCGTTAAAGTTTGGGTTTAGAAAAGCGAGACAGAAAAAGGGACATACAGGGACATGAGACATAGCCAGTTGTCACATCGCTGTTGGCTGGAAAATCTGACTGAAACCGAATTTGTTTTCAGCCGGATGTTAATTAGACAGTCCCTAAAATATTTGTATCACTTCCTTAAATCTAATCTAGGAACCGAACAAAACAATCCTTCACAATCACAGGAGTCTTAATCCGTGTGACATCGCCTCTTCTCCTGCCATTTGCATGTAGCCCATGCACTGCTATTCGCATGTAGTCAGTGCATTACGGTTTCTGCCATACATACAAAACTCGGAAAGTGATCTGCAGAGTATACATATGCCATGCACAAACAAAGCCTTTTCATTTTGGCATGTTGCCTTGTTCGATGCACCTCTGCCTTCAGATATTGTAAAAGCATTTCCAGCACATCCCCTATCCTATAATCCTATAATGAAAAAGCATATGCCTTATGCTAAAATTTTAAATTATTTAATGGATTAAACTTTTCTTCATCTAGCAGATCCGGTAAACTTCATCCGTCAAACCAACTCGACCAAAAGTTCTCTTCATCTTCTTCTACCTTCTTCCTTCTTTCTTCTTTCTTTTTCTCCCTTTCACGTGGCCACCGGCGACTCTCACCACTAGAGGATGTACATCAGCTAGCTCGGGCCTAGAGTAGATGATCCACAAAAGTAAATGGATAAAGGCTCATCGAGCGCGACGTACACATGAGAAGATGGAATCGAGAAGGTAGGTGAATTCGTGCTTCACATGCCATGGTCTAGACACTTGTTCTTCAGAATGAGTTCTTCGCATCTTCCTTCTCCTATTGGCACCATGGTGTGGTCCAAAACACAACAAATCATTGGAATCGGCATGGGCTACCATGTTTCTCTACATGTGATGTTTCTCGTCCATAGGATTTGTCAGTTCATGTCGTTGCTCTGCTGGTGATCGGCAACGATGGGGAGGGGCGCCGCCGAGTCGTTAACATTGAGAAGAAGCACCACCGTGGTCAGAAACGTCTGGGAAGACGAAAAAGGTAAAAAAGATTGCTTGCTCGTAATCTCATGGGAGACAATTAGGGAGGGAGGCGTGGCTGAGGGGAGGCACTGTGGGCAGCGGGATAGGCCGGGGGGGCGATTGTGGGTGAGGTGAGCGGCGGCGACAGTTGTCGTGGCGGCATGGTCGTCTCCCTGCTTATCTTGAGAGATGCCCTTCTTTGGCCGAAATATAGTCTGAAGGGTGTTTATGTAAAAGATGTGAACTTGTAATTTTAAGGAGTTAGACGTTTAGTGGATCTCCCAGTTAGGGTTAATTCCCTAAACGAAAAAAAAAATCCTCTCAAGTATAGCTTTTATGGCATCTGCAGCATATTTTCGTCAGTTTTCATTCTGTGATGTGAAGAAACAGTAGTGCAAAATATTTTCATCAGGTCATTAATTATATTCTTTGAACGAACCATACCGCAGCATATTCTCATCGTCAAATCCCATGATACGTTCAACAGAGGTGTGGCATTACATAATATACATACATTGCATCATGCATGACCCCCGGGTATTTTGATGCTAGCCCCCAGCTGGATTTCAATTTTAGCATGCACCAAACCATATCACCATCATACATCACACTCTATCACTGTCAAAACAGTGACAAATTAGCATGAAAATTTCGTACGGCAGCAAATTCCAAACATCAAGGATAAATGGACAATCAAAGGGGGAAAAGAACTGATTTCTTATCAGTATTTTACTGCATCCTAGTATGTTTTTCACCATCAATCTCAAATTCCCAATCGCCGAGCAGGATCAAATCAATTCGGATTACAATTTTTCTGGTGGCAAATCACGATCAGAGTATTATTATTCACAGATAAAAGCTCAACGATCAGAGGCCGCTTGGCTCGAGGAGGAGGAGCTAGTAGTAGTACCCGCCGGCTCCGTGGTAGGCCATGGGCATCGGCACGGAGGTGTTCGACGCGAACGCGCTTCCGCCGCCGCCGACGGCGAGCCCGTTGAGGCCGGCCTGCCCCTGCATCCCGCCCTGCCGGTACTGCGCCCACATCCTCTGCTCCTGCGCCAGCAGCTCCTGCTTCCGCTCCATCTCCGCCATCTGCACGTACGACGGCGGCGGCACGGCCAGCGACGCCGCGAACGGGTCGCCGCCGACCGCGCCGTCGGGGCCCGGGAGCGCCAGGATGTTGTGTGCGGCGGGCGCGCCCGGGAGCGCCACGCTGCTCGCGCTCCCGGACGCGGCCTGCGCGCGCGCGTGCTGCCGCACGGCGCCCTGGTCGTACATCCCGTGCAGGAGGAGCGGGTCCATGCCGCCGCCCAGCGCTGCGGTCTGGCGCGACAGGTTGCTCGCCGTCTCCACCAGGGCCAGCTCCCAGTCGGCCTTCCCCGGCTCGGCCGCCGGCGTCTGCCACGCGGAGCTCGTCGTCGCCGCCTTGGGGGCGCCGTCGTCGGACGGGAACGCGACCCAGCTGCCGTTCGCGGACTGTGGCTGCTCCGAGAAGAGCGCGAGCGCCAGCTTGTTCCCCTGCTCGTCGGCTGCTGCCGCGGACTCCCTGAGGTCCACCAGGTCGTTAGTCTGATCAGGTGCCCTGGCCACCGGCGCGACGCTAGCTTTCGCCGGCTCTGGCCGCGCAACCGTCGCAGCGTTGGCGTGCTCTGGGGCCGGGAGCGCCTTGATGCCGTTCATGTCGTACTCTGCCTGCTGGTGTTCGTCGTGGACAGCGTGCTGCGCCTGTCGCGGCGGCGGCGAGTTCTGGCCTGCCCTGCCGCGCTCCCGCACGAACTGCTCGAGCGTCTCGAGGAGCTTGTCGTCGATGCGCTTGACCTCCGGGAAGTCAGAGGAGCGCGCGACGCCGGCGTCGTCGCACCACGAGTAGAAGGCGAGGAGGTCGTCGACGAGCCTGGCGGTGCTGACGTGCGCCTCGAAGGCCTTGACGCACTCGGGGTACTCCATGTCGAAGAAGCGGTCGAGCAGGACGGCGAGCACGACGGCGACGTCCTCGTAGAGCCTGGCGCTCTCCTTGACGACGGGCCAGAGCGTGGCGAGCACGACGCGGCTGCGCCTGGCGGCCCCGGTGGGGCGGCAGGCGAGGAAGCGGTCGATGAGCTGGCGCAGCTGCTGCCCGCGCGCCAGGAGCCCCTCGACGTCCATGTCGTGCACCGAGACCGTCATGTCCGGAGGCGGCGAGGCGCCCCCGGCGGCGCGGCCACCGTAGCCGTACCCGTCGTGGTCGGCGAAGCGCACGGTGCGGGGCGCGGGGAGGAGGGCGAGGAGGAAGCGGACGCGGTCGTCGAGGTAGAGCGCGTAGGCGCGCACGAAGGCGGAGTGGTCCCAGGACGCCGAGTGCGCCTCGTCGCGGAAGTCGGAGAGCGCCGCGAGCACGGGCGCGGCGCCGACGCCGCCGCGGCGGCCCGACGAGACGGCGGGGCGGACGAGCTCGTGGCGGAAGTGCGGGTCGCCGTCGGCCACGAGGCGGTGGAGCAGCGCGAGGCACTTGGCGGCGACGACGTAGTCGCGGGTCCTGGCGAGGCGGCGCGAGACGGTGGCGACGCAGGCGGCGACGTGGACCCTGGAGGAGCCGGAGGCGAGGCGGAGCACCTCCTGCACGTGGCGCTCGTCGGGGGGCCCGTCGTCGTGCGCCGTGGCGCGCACGATGGCCACGTCCAGGTCCGGCGCCACCGCGCTGGACACCTTGGCGATGCCGATGGTGGCCTGGTCCTTGACCGCGCCCAGCGCCTTCCGGATCGACATGGCCGGCCGGAGAGCGAGCGAGCGGCCGATCAAGAACCCAAGATTTCAAGAAGACGGCCGATTCGATCGGCGGGGTTCTTGAGGGGGGGCGGAGACGAAGACGAGGACGCGGTTTTAGGAGGGGCGGTGGGGGTGCGCGGACGGCTGGGATTCGGCAGTCAATGGCGGCCGGCGGCGGCTGACGTGGGGGACCCGGCCGCGGAGTCTTCGAGGGGGAGGGACTGCGGTGCGGTGCGTTTCTTTCTGGAAAAATGGAATGCGTCGTTGCGTTTCCTTGGGGCGGACCGGAGAACGCGGCACACACACAGATGAAAATCCGGTAGCTTTCACGCTAAGGAAAATGGAAAATGGGATCAGAACGCCCGGGTTGAACCAGCATGGAAATACCCGTATCTTCCATTTGGGCAACGAATTTCGGTCGACGCGCTATGAGCAAGTGACTTTTTCTATGCATGTTTTTAGGATCACCATTTTAATCATTCTTACATGCATTTTAATTTTGATTGTTTTGAAAACGGTCGACACGCTTATTCTCTTCTTTTTTTTTACGGGGACAACGTGGAGTAATAAGAGCCGAGGCAACCTCCGGGCTCAGGGTACTTCGGCCGTCCGATCGTTTCTTTGGTGCGATTCCGTTAGTCCGATCTCGCTCCTGAAAGACCAAAGCCGTCGGATCGAAACCGGTTACTATTGCAATGAATAGTTACCTATCCAGTGTGCCACCACACGTCATTATAGTGCCCCTTTGAGGCCATTTTGGTCCTTTCACACGAAGAGGTATAAGAGGTAATGGCTCCCGTGGAGAGAAAACCTAGCCGTCGCCCCTCGCGCCGCCCACCTCCTCCTCTTCGTCCTCTCTCTCTCTCTCCCTCGCACCAGCCTCCGTCCAGATGCAATCGCATGACGCTGTCATCTCCTTCGCCCAGCAGGCCGCCACCGCACCGCACGAGGTGGGATGTGACCCATGCCCCCGCCGTTTCCTCGACCCAGCCGGCCACCCCGCCATATTGTGCCTCAGTGCCCATCTGCAACGTCAGCCGTCCCCGGAGACCCCTCCCCTATGCGCCCTCTCCACCGACCGCGACAAGCGCTTGTCCCCCACCGCGCCCGAGGACGAGGGTCTAATGCGCGACCTCGTCACGCTCTCCCGTGACCCCGCGCACCCGCCGCGCCTCCGTCTTTGCGCCCTCGAGCTAACCCTAGACTGGCCACACGCGCGGCGGCGAGGCACATCCTGGGCGGGAGCGGCCCTGGCTCGTGGCAGCGAGGCCATCCCCGACATGCAGAGGCGGCTCCAGGCGAACGACGGCAGGGCGAAGCCATCCTGGGCGGGAGCGGCCCTGGGCACGGTGGCGGATCCCGTCTCTCCCTCCTCTATCCCTCTATCTGTGGGGAAACATAGCATGCGATTTCAAAAAAAATTCCCACGCTCACGCAAGATCTATCTAGGAGATGCATAGCAAAAAGAGGGGAAGAGTATGTCCACGTACCCTCATAGACCGAAAGCGGAAGTGTTAACTTAACGCGGTTGATGTAGTCGAATGTCTTCTCGAATCAACCGATCAAGTACCGAACGTACGCCACTTCCGAGTTCCGCACACGTTCAACTCGATGACGTCCCTCGAACTCTTGATTCAGTAGAGGTACGAAGGAGTCGATGAGTTCCGTCAGCACGACGACGTTGTGACAGTGTTGGTGATGTGATCCGCGCAGGGCTTCGCCTAAGCACTACGACAATATGACCGGAGGATTAAACGGTGAAGGGGGGCACCGCACACGGCTAAGAAACAACTGTTGTGCTTTGGGGTGCCTGAGGGAGTCCTGGATTAAGGGGTCCTCGGACAGCCGGATTATATACTTTGGCCGGACTGTTGGACTATGAAGATACAAGATTGAAGACTTCGTCCCCTGTCCGGATAGGACTCTCCTTTGCGTGGAAGGCAAGCTTGGCAATTCGGATATGTAGATCTCCTTCTCTGTAACCGACTCTGTGTAACCCTAGCCCCCTCCGGTGTCTATATAAACCGGAGGGTTTAGTCCGTAGGACAACAACAATCATAATCATAGGCTAGCTTCTAGGGTTTAGCCTCTACGATCTCGTGGTAGATCAACTCTTGTAATACTCATATCATCAAGATCAATCAAGCAGGAAGTAGGGTATTACCTCCATCGAGAGGGCCCGAACCTGGGTAAACATCGTGTTCCCCGCCTCCTATTACCATTAGCCTTAGACGCACAGTTCGGGACCCCCTACCCGAGATCCGTCGGTTTTGACACCGACATTGGTGCTTTCAATGAGAGTTCCACTGTGTCGCCCCAATAAGGCTTGATGGCTAGCCTTGTTGTCAAGGACAACATCACCTCTAAGGAACCCTGGCTGTAGGCCACATTCTCCGGCTGGGCAGCTTCGTCATGGCCGCCCGTTCGGCCGCCACGCCGACGATGACTTCTCAGGTCATCAAGAACAGCCTCCACGTCAGCACGGAATTCACCGAGCAGATGGATCCAATGGAACTCTCCTCCCTGATCGAGCTCTTGGATAGCATCGCCGCCCTGGGAGTCGCTACAGACTATGATCGGATCGGGCTTAAACCCGACCAAAGGGAGATTAACTCTCCGCCGGTCACCCATCAGATAGCGGTGGTGGAGGAGCAATGCAGCGATTCTTGCTCTATTTTGAGGACGAACTATGTCCGGATTCCCGAGCTCTCCGAGCCGGATACCCGTCTACGGGAGGACATGGCCCAGGCTTCGAACCTAGAATCGAGCAGCGGGCCAGAAAAGTTGGGCAACATCCTGGAGTCCGAGCTGCCAAGCTCGGGAACACCTCTGCCCCTGGGTCTCAGATCGGGTCAGGGTTTGGACTTAAATCTACCCACCCACCCAGATACAAGTGATCTTTCCCACATTAGACAAGAGCCCCAAGAGACAGTACATCACTTTTGGGCCAGATTCCTCCTGTAATGAGCAAGGTCAAGGACTGTCGCGAGGAAGACGCAATTTCATTCTTTTGCAAAAACTGCATGGACAAGGGAATCCTCAATGCCATAAGTCGTTGTGACATCGCACACTTCGCTGACTTGGCGGCCATAGTACAGAAGTACTCTGTGTTCACTACAAGAAATATGTCAACTTGTGACCTTGACTATTGGTCACTGAAAGGCCATAGTTTTTCATTTGTGACCTTTTTGTGAGCAAAAACAGAAGGTCAAAAGCTGGCGGTCGTAAACTGAAATTAGTGACCTTATGTAAAAGGTCGTTGGTTCCACGACCAAATTTTTGGTCACTAGCAACCTCCTCAGGCCACGTAGGCATCCAGCGTGGCAAGCTGATGTGGCACAAGAATCAGCCCGGTCCAATTCGATGTTTTACATGGGCCGAGCCCAACAATTCAGCCTATTTGTGTTTTTTTTCTCATATTAATTTTGGCTAGGTAGGTGGACCAAGCCCAACAATTAAGCCTTCCCATTTTTGGGCCGGGGCCTTTTCCGCTAGAAAGTTTTAGTTTTTTTAGTTTTAGTTTTTTTAGTTTTTTTGTAATATATAAAAGGTCCACTAGTCAAATGGGTCCCAGATGTCAGGTTCAGGTACGTGGGTCCCAGCTAGCAAGTTCATATTCTTCGTATTTCAATTTAACAGTAAATAAATTACCAGTATTTAAATATTATCAGCCAGATTCAGTATAGAGCTCCTATTGTACAAATAACATATACTTTACAAGCTCTACACATAATAAGCTCTAACATATACAAGATCTACAAGCTCTACACGTTATACTCCAAACATTCTCGAGAAGCTCTACAAGTGTAATAACTAGCTACAAGCTCTACAAGTATGGCAATCATAGTTACAAGCTCCACATGTGTAATAACTAGATACAGTTACAAGCTATGTTCTTCAGCATGGAGCTCCTTCAATAACAATCACAAACTAGGCACCTACTCCTGTCAGGACTGGGCCAACAGAGCGGTGATATGCCTTCCACGGTCACCCTGATACATGAATCAACAGAGAAGAATTAGGAAAACTGGAGCCAATATAGCAAGAAGACACCATTCAAAAAATGACAGCTATTTATATTAGAATGACGACACAAATTCAGCTAGTGCCATGATTTTTGTTCTCCAGCTAGTTAAAATGAGATACTCATTCATACAAGAAAACAGAGAAAAAATATGAATATGTATTGCACAAGTGAGAGTCGCACAAAAAACTTCACTACACCAAATTGCACCTAAACAATAATACCATTCTACTACCACAGCCATCCATTCAACAGGCAAGATCAAACATTACTAGTCAGAGTACGTAGGCTAACATCACTAACATCGCAAATGGACGAGAGAATAAAGGGAACTAAGAGAGATACCTAAGGATGATAGCATCACGATGATTTGGATTGAGTTAGCATATGTGAGGAGGTGAATTATCGCCATGGTGTGCTTGATGATGCACACAGCCATGATCTTCTTGCCACCGTTGCATCCGTGTGCTAGATGAGGGGGGTACCAATGCATTCAAGTAGAACAAAATCACCATCGTTAACCCACAACTTTAACTACAAACTAAGTATGTATAAAGTAACAACGAAAACAAGTTGAGAAAAACACAGAAAATAATTACTTCATGTCATGCAGAGTTCAAACTGAATAAACACATACAAAGTTCAAACCAAATAGACATATGCATGATATTGTCCTGCAGATGAAAGGACAACATCTATAAGGTTAGCCGAGCTTAATAAAGACATAGAGAGAGAGAGAGAGAGTAAGTGTTCTCAGGTCTAACATGGCATCCTAACTTGTACTTAATTTTGAGCAAACATACATCAATACAGGGTTAGGCAAGACAGTAGAGTAAGTGTTCTCAAGTTAGCCTTAACATGGCAGCCTAACTTGTACTTAATTTTGAGCAAACATACATATCAATAAAGGGTTAGGCAAGACAGTAAAGAAAGACATAGGTGCTAGAGTTAGAAAACATTGGTGATACAAGTAGCATAAGCATAATACAACACGGTATATTTGTTGTGTGGATATATACATATAATTGGCCATCACTTTATCTTCCAAATTAATAGTTACGACAGTGAAAACCTTGACAAGAGAAGATAAACTTTGACAACAGAAGGTGAGATTGAAGATAGCAAACAACACATGCCAGCCATCAGTTTTTATTCTACTGAACAAATTGGACAACAACCACCTATTTTGTAACAACTTCAGTTAACTTGGGAGAAATCCAACCAAACCAATTGATAAACAAAATTCTACTGAATTTTGGGCATCAAGCAAGCAACTTAATTGGCAAACAATGAAATCAAGCATGTAAGCAAATTTGGAGCAGCACCAAATCAGGGACCAAACCTAGGAAACCAAAACAAGGAGATGCAGAGGTCGGCCTTAACCTAGAGTTGCAGTTTCCCCGCAGCTAGGTGTCTCCTCTTCCTGCATCCGAGTTGAGTTGGTGATGTTGCAGCCGTGCAAATGCTCCTGCACATCAGGGAAGGGAATGGAAGGTAAGGTCAAATCTGGAGCCAATATATTATGAACATTTCATTCAGAAAACGAACAAGTTCATTAGAATGATAACACAAATTCAGCTATGACAATGCTTCGTTCTCCAGCTAGTTAAAATGAGATACTCATTCATACAAGGTGACAAAAGAAAATAAATCATTTTACGAATAGCATGCAAAGTATCAATGTTCTGTTCTTATCAGCTTATTCTTATGCATAAAGCAACTAAGGAAATCTGACCAAATAATCAACAACTCCATAAACCAAAACATCAGGACTAAATAAGAACACTAATCTTTTTGTGAAAAATGGACTGGATAATTGGTGTTTCGTACATAGACTCCAAATTGAAAGGGCACATGACCTTTCGCGCAAACAGGGGAAAAAGGAGGCAGAAATGTCTAAAAAAGACTAGCAGTACCTAATTAATGTTGCAACTTAATTTTCAATTTTTCCTAAGGAAGTGGAGAGTGACAAATTATAGAAGAAAGCAGTAGAATCCTGGGCTATAAGGTAGTAGTGTAGCCATCTATGGCAAGGTAGCAAGATTTTGCCCAAGGAAGTTGGAACATTCCTTGCATCTTGTCAGTCCCTGTGATCCCACCCACCACGGGGCCAAGAAGAGGAGCACTAACTAGTCTGGAGCTGGCCAAATATGTGAATGAATCATACTAGTTCGTAGAAATTAGGCTACAGCAGATCATTGATGGTAAATTGCAGAAGAAAAGAGAGCATCTACTGCGGTGGCGAGGCAGTAAACGAGGCAGGCAGAGCAGATCCCTCAGATCCATCTGCTTTATGATGTTGACGAGTGTTTGCGCCATCAAGCAAATCCGCACGGCGAAGAAGCAGAGGAGCGGCGACGAGGGCGGCTTCCCGCGGCGGCAGCAGCGGCTCTTTCCATCGTGGCCTTATCAGCGACGAGGCGGTGGTGGTTCGCGTGACGACGGCAGCGGGATCGACTCCGCACGCGCCGGCGCGGCTGATGGGCGCACTCCAGTCGCTGCAGCACCGCGCGCCGGGCCAGCGTGCGCTCCCGCCGGTGTTTGTTCGATGCCCGCCATGGCGCGGATCGAGGGAGAGAGGAGATAGAGCTGGTCGTCCCCAACGAATCCCTTCACCTGCAGGAGCAGCGGCCCCATCGGACTAGTGAGACGCAGATCCAGCGGAGCGAGCGGCGGGGCAAGCAAAGGCATGGGGAGTGGCGACGTACCAGGGCGCGGGTGTGATATGGGAGACGTCGGTTGCGACTCCGGGCGTGGCGGAGATGTCGTAGAGGGAGAGGGGCGGCAGGCAGGCAACGCGGTGGGCATCGATGTGGACGCGTCGAGGAAGGAGGAGGTGGTGGCGGAACGGAGAGGAGGAGGTGGCGGGACGCGCCGCTGCGGGACGGGGAGGAGAAGGTCGAGTCGATCTGGGGCCTAGTAGGAAGACAAGAGGACGGGAGGGGAGGCGAGGGGGCGCCGGCGGCGAGGGAGAGGGAGAGTGGGAGGAGGTCGTCGGTGGGTTGTGGTTGGTTGGGGAGACGAAGGCGGCGGTGATGGGTTTCGTTTCGGTCGAGCTCCGCCGCACGGAGGTGGCCGACGCGCGCAGGATGGGGGCTCTGACTTGGATTGGATCTGGGAGGAAGAAGGCGGCGGCGGCGATTGGGAGAAGGGGGCTAGGGTTTCGTGGGAGCGGGGTGATTCAGGAGGGGGGTGAGAGCGACGAAGGGGGTGTGGGCTACCGTTGGATCCGGACACATCCGACAGTGCTTAAGCCATGATCCGCGTGAGCTGATTTTAGACCAATCAGAACAGAGTATCCCCTTTGATGATGTTAAGACCATTTAAATTGGTCATAATCGATTGAAAATGAGATTTTGAATCATGTCTGCTATTTGATGACCTAAGAAATTTATAAAAATATAGAAATAAAAAACCTTCGCATTGTGTCACCAAGTGTGACCTACTTTTCAGTAAAAATAACAAACTTTGAATATTGTTAATATCATTAAAAAAGTGTTCTAAGATATGAGTTTTTTGTAAGAGAATCATTTTTCGAGTGTCCAAAATGATATTTTCATAAATAACCTAGCAAATATTTGTTGCAAATTTGGAGCACATCAATTTTATAATTCACAATCATAGCACATGCGGAGCACATCAAATACTTTTTCAAGCTTATGTAGTTGTGTTTTTCTATTTGTTTCTCTTGTGTTTTTTGCACAAGGGTGCATTTTGGAATGGCATAGTTTGTTCAAATGATCTCATATTGTGCACAAGGGTGCATATTGGAATGACAAACAATGTTGCCTAAGGAAGTTTTCATTTTCTTTGGACGAAAAATTCATTTTACATTTTTTGAGTGCCCAAAATGAGTTTTTTGTGAAGGACATACCATATATTTGTTGCAAAATTGTACCTAATAAATTTTCTAAAATACTAGGATATATTTAATGCACAATTGACCAAATGGTTGGGTGAAAAAAGTTTTGATCCACCTCTCATGAAAAAGACAAATTTCCACCGATTCAGTTGGAAGCGGGTCAAATTTGAACTGTAGCTACCTCGTAGTTTGCTATTTATTTTTTCCAAAAATAATTTCTAGGTACATAAGTATCTATTTAATCAGAGAAACACCAAAAATATTCTAAGATTCAACCACTAGCTAGGAACGGTCAAGCCCGCCGTTTTGACCGCATTTTGAAACGGGCATAAAAAATTCAAAAAAATCAAAAAATTGGAAAACCTTAGCATTGTGTCATTCTAATCTGAAGGTACCAACAAGGTACTAAGAAAATTATCATGATCAGGTAGCAAACTAACCGAACGATAACATTATTGACTTCATATTGCATTTATACTTGTCCCATGTGATGTTGATGGTGAGAGCTACCTGCACTTTTGTGAATTTAAATCATGTTGAACTTAACATAAGTATACTACTGGACCTAAATATTTGGTGTTTAGGCTGGCTAGGTTAATTCTCTAAGAAGTGATACAAATGATCTAGATACTTAATTCCTTACTCATCATCACAATTCGAATGCTCGAGTCAGCAAGTTAGGTGTAAAGAGTCCCAATTAGAAGCACATGGTGAGTATTTGATTTGGTTCGAATCCAGGTTACACTGAAACGAAGATGATTGGATTAGGGGGCAGCGAATTGCAGAGTGAGATAACAATTGGGAATTGGAGAGTGCACTGGTAAGATGTGACCACTCCATATTGACAAAGCAATTGATTGCAGACGAATTCAATCTGCACTCAGCTCATATATATTTTCAGCAAAAGAAATCAACTATTTTCTTATCATGATTCAAAAAGTTGGTTTACCTATCATGTTGATTCAGTTGCAGACTGCAGCGATTCAAGGAATTGCGAGCAGGAGGGCACCTAGGGACGTTAGATGTAAGCACAAGCATTCAGTCAATAATTTAAATGGAGGATCCCTAGAATAAAATGGAACATATAACCGGGGATCGGCCTAACCTGAAGATCGTGAAGGACGTTGAAATACAAGGTTGAACAAATCCAGCGCGAGGTTGATCGAATGCGCTCGGCCTCTACCGGCCCCTGCGTCGCGTCCGCCGGCGAGACGCCATGCAAGCAGAGGAGTCCCGCCACGCATACACGGGGATGACCCTCCCTCCCTCCCTCCCTCTCTCTTGGACGACTGCAGCGGCGGCGGCGCACCAGGTCTCGCCCTAGGATCGGGTTGGGACTGACCGGGGCTAAGAGGTGGACGCAGAGTAAAATCGAGATCGTTCGTACAAGATCCGACGGTAAATCGTAGCATTGATCCACAGGCTTTCGATTCTGCCCCCAGAGCAGCAGCCCAAGGACAGTCGGCCCAGGAGTAGCCCATGCGGGAGAAAAAGCGTGACTTGGACGGGCTAGGGATTTACTGTGTTTTGTTGTTGCTAAATTTCTCTACTAGATATGGTTTCTAGTTTGTTAGAGGACTAGTGATGGGGTGTCCATTGGCACGCCCCCGAGCGCTTCATGTGCGCACCTATCTTGCTTATGCACTGTCTAGGCTGATTCTTGATGCCACTCATGTACAACAAAAGTGATTAGACAAATGTCTTCTTCAACAATTGACTATATGGCATGATCCTAGTGGAAGTTAGATTTACAAAACAAGTAGACAAACCTCTCTTCTTCAACAGTTGACAAAACACACGCCGAGCTTCTATCATAAAAGATGCTCGGTACCCAACCACCAGCATGTTCAAAGTGAGAATCATCAACTATCCTTTCTAATGACTCAATATCGCCAGCTTCAGAAAGGGTATGATTGCAAGGCTGTCTGCACAACTGAGCAAGAGCAGAAGAGGATACTGACGCATCTTCAGGTTGTATGCTACTACTATAAGGAGCCACTCCTTGGTTACCAAAATTGATGTAGAATACATCAAATTTGTCATCTACAGACCTGACAGCTCCCGGGGTCCAAATAATTTGCAAGAGTTATAATGGAAATGTTGCTTTAGAATATTGTACCATTTCATTATCTGTGAAAATCTATAATTAAGTTGTCACGAGAACAAATATAAGCATGGGACATTGCATGAAATGGGGCACATTACAAAATCTCACCTATTTTGTGACGTTTCACGTGTGTCACGTAAAATCGTTTTTCATCACGTAAAAAGACCCGATGACATTTTCCAATGGCCACCCTCACCATCACGGTAGCGCAATCATACAAAATAAAATCTTGACGTTACCACTTCCTCCGTCACAAGATCATGTCTTAGGCGACGAACCCAAAAATCTCACTAATGGCCATTTTCGGTGTCGGCCCGGAATGTCTCCTTTCATAGTCCAATCTGTTGCCTAAGACGATATCTATCGGTGACGATAATCTGTCACTAGTGATCGGTCTGCAAGTTTGACTGGTCAAAGATTATGAAACATGGGGCCAATAGTTGCCGACGTGGCTGCTTTCATGTGGGTCCGTCATGGACTTTATTGCCGACGGTCCCGTCAGTAATAAGTCAGCAACCGTTTTGACTGGTCAATGCTGCTGACATATGGGCCCAAAAGCTGCAGACCTGGCTGCTTACGTGTGTGGCCAGACAAAGGTGACGGCATGCATTTCCGTCACACATAGAAAAAAGCTTTAATTCATATATTATTAATTTTTCTTGTCAAATCTATATTTAATTTGAAATTTCAGGAAAATAGATTCAAAATTTGAATCAATGGAATATGAGAATTCAAACATTGGCAATAGATCTTTCATTTCAAGTGAAACCTGACATTTTAGGATGAGAACTGTAGGACAGTCTCGGACATTACAAAGTAGACAAAGGAAAATTAAGCTGGCTAATCATGAGGCAAAGGGTGTTTCTCACACATTGTCTTCTGATGAGTGCGTGGACTTCCTTGACGGGGTAGGGTTTGAGAGAGAATACAGTAAACAAACATAGAAATGCACAACCTAGAAATATGTAGAAGCATTCATCAAATAAGTAGTATCAAAGTTTGCACTATATCTTGATCTCACCGAAATCATATGAAGAAGTACCAAAGTTTTGCTTACGGACTTCCGGTGAAGCAGTTTATTCCAACATTGGTACTGCTCCAGAGATTATAGCTCCAAATTTTACTTGAATTCATTTCACATGTCGCTTGACAATGGAATATGATCCAGAATAATATGGTTTATACAACGTGTACACAATGGGCTGCACGAAAGAACTCATTATGTAGAGAAGATCAAGGGGGTCTTAGCACCATCTAAATTCTAAATTATAACAAAAATTAGTGTGGAAAACTCTTGCACACTATATATGTCGATTACATTTTATATGTCCTTGTTTATGTAGACAAATTAGAGGATAGTCCATACGTTGTTGTGGGAATTGGTTACAATCACTGCTCAAAAAATCTTCCGATTCGGCGATTAATCTTCCGATTTATCGCTACTCGGGAGGTGACCGATAAGATTATGTCTTATCTTCACCGTTTATCTTTTGAGCCGATTTATCGCCCTGACAAGGGATTTATCGGGAATCTACCGATAAATCGGACCTATTCAAAGCATTACGTTTGGAAAAACTATGTTTATTTGTGTTTTGTGGACATTGTTACGCAATATGTACTATTGTCCTATTTTGTTTGCCATTATATGAGGATTCAAAGGCTATGAATCAAGGTAACACTTTTGTCCAATATTGTTTTGGTGTTGAATATAGTGTATTTTAGTGTTGCGAATCTAGGATTTGCAAAAAAAAAAAAAAATCCGATTATTAGTCGACCGGTAAAATTGATTAATCGGCCAATTTTCGATTAATCTCTAATCCCTAGCTGACCGAGACGATAACAATAAGCGATATCCTCAACATTGGTTACAATATATGCCAATGAGATTGAAACATGAATATTTAAAATAACAATATGAAAATAAATATAAAAATATACTCTCTGTATAAATATAGGGATCTAGAAGTTCTTATGTTTCTTTACCGATGGAGTACTATATAATATTTATTTTATTTAATTATTTTATATTTATAAAAATATTATTGAACTCAAATAATTTTTTTTTTGAGAAAGAGGTGCAAAAGAGAGATAGGGACGTGTAAGGGCCGTGCAGTGCAGCCCAGGAACAGAATTCCCCATAGACGACAGCCCAATCACCACACCAACCAGCCTCTTCACTCTCCGTCGCCGTTCGCTCGCGCCGCCGCCCGTGAAACCTAGCTCCGCCGCCGGTGGGAGCGCGCCTCCAAGCCAGCGCCAGCGCCACCGCCACCGCCACCGCCGCAAACCCTCCAAACAACAACCACCAATGGCGGACTCTCCCTCCTTCCGCCGCCACGCGCTCCCCTTCTCGATCGACATCGTCCGCTGGCTCCCGTCCTCCGCCTCCTCCGGCCGCCTCCTCGCGGCCGCCGTCCACGACCCCTCCGTGCCCGCCTCCTCGCGCCTCAGCCTCCTCCCGCTCCACGACCCCGCCTCCCCGCTCGCCTCCCTCCCGCTCCCCTCCCGGCCCACGGCCCTCCGCTGCTCCCCCTCCGTCCTCGCCGCCGCCACCTCCTCGGGATCCCTCCACCTCCTCTCCTCCTCCTTCGACACCGGCTCGGCGGTGTCCGTCCCCGGCGGCAAGGGGTTCCATGTGGGGCCCGTGCGCGGGCTCGACTGCGGCGGCGAGGGGTGGGTGACGGCGGGGGAGGACGGGAGGGTGCACGTGGTGTCGGACGGCGGCGACGGCAGGGTGGTCGCCAGGAGGGTGTGGGATGGGAAGGGCATGTCGGGGTACGGGGCGGCCAGATGGGCGTCGTCCGCCGAGTTCGCCACCGGCGGCGCTGGCTGCGGCGTGCAGTGGTGGGACCGCAGGAAAGGGGACGCCGTGGTGGCGCAGTGCAAGGGCGTCTGGTGAGTTTCTGCTGCTGCTTGTGGTTGATCGCTCCAAAGTGCTCAGTTTCCGCCGATTGTTCTGAAGTTCAGGGATCTATACTTCACTATGTGTTCAGTTGCTGCTGCTTATGGTCTCATGTCAAGATGATTATGTTTGGTAGCAGTTTGATTCAAAATAGTATGTAAATGCTTGGCCATTTCTGGGAGGCTATTGCTCATCAGTTTTTCATTTTATTCGCTGATTAGTAGCTACACATAAGCTTGCAGGTGCCAAACTTCATTAGCTGCAGTCATGTCTGCCCATGTTTGAAGCATAGTGTACTGCTAAGATATTCTCTAATGTTGGTATTAGCTGGTTCCACTTCTATTAAATCAGATGTGGAAAGTTTGGACGTCCGTGGCTTTTCAGAGAATTTACGGCTTTTAGGTCCAAGTGTACTCGCGCAAGTCGTGTGGATTCAGCTGTAGCCGCCCAGCAAACAGATAGTTGTACTGTCAAGGTTCTTTCACATGTTCTAATATGGCACCAAATGTATTTCTTACGAATTTCAACTGGTGGCTGAACCAATATAGTCTACTGTCGATAGCTAGTCCACGATTGATACGCAAATTCCTCTTTGAACTGTTGCTTCTCGACATCAGCTGTTGAAGATCATATATGCTAACCTGTGATAAAATTTAAAATTTCAGATATGATCATTATCTTTGTGCTGTTAAACTTCATTTCATTGAGTTTTCATCATCCCGACTGCACCATGTAGTGCTATTTATGCTGACTTGATGAACTTGTGATTTTTTAGGGGTCGTGGTGTTGCCACCGGCATGGTGCATTCCATTGATATACATCCATCAAGAAAGCATGTCTGTGTGGTATGGTCAATATCACTCTTTACATGAACTGGGAAATGGCAAATGAATGTTCACTTCAGTTTACGCATAGTAGTTAAATAAATCATCATTTTTACAATTTCCTATTATATTTGTTAGCCTCGTGTTGACCATAAAACGTAACCTCCATTCTTGTACATGAGGATATCCTCGTCTGGACCGGATATGAGTACCTGCAAGGACTCGTTGCTTTACACCCAGAGCGTAGGCCGCCTTGGTCGGTGCTGCTATGTATGGGCCTCTTAGTCTTGCCTACTCCTGCGCCCTTATGGTCCGCTATATGGTACACACACACACACAGTGATATGGTAGTGCGACTACCCATCGTCAGAACTCCTGTATATAGTTGAAATTCAAACAACTTAGTGTCAATATACATCAATATGACCAATTTGTAACATGAAATTCAGTAGGATAGAACATCCAACACTAAGTGAACATTTCCGTCTATCCCCAAAACCTGCAAAATTCCAGTATTTGAAACAGGCCCTGATTTAGTTTATTGAGGCTGAGCAATCCTATGTTAATAAATCATCAATATAGATAGGTAAATCAGTCTTCCATAAATGAATATTAGTCAAAAATAGTACAGAGGCAGCAGTTGTTATGAATAGAGCCCATTTTACTCTTTCAGAGTATATCAAGCACTATATGTTTTGGTTTGTATATAACAATTGAAGCCTTTTCAGAGGTAAAGGTGACCAATATCTTTGCTATATCCTTTGGTTGGATGCTTTTGCCGATTTCATCGTAATCCTCTGAAGCTATGCACACTGTTTCCATGTTAAGCTTGTATTGTGCATAACCCAAAAGAGTGAAATGGAATTACCAAAGGGCTTAATAGTATTGTGCAACATAGGGGCTGGATGCTGCTCTTTTGTTAAGCTTATACTGTAAAGGCACTAGCTGCTCTTTGCTCTGAAAGTTTCACTTCCTGCATTTACCAAAGAAGAGCAAGCTTTTGAACATAACTCTTTTTGCGTGTGATAAACAAAAATACTCTTTTTGTTAAGTCTAGAGTATGTGTAACTGGTCAGATAGTTAGAAACGAATTCATGGGAGTGTTTAGATGAGCCATTACTACAAATATAGATAACTTCTGACTCTCTGATTGTTTGTAGGTTGGAGGCTCCTCAGGAACAATATTTGCTTGGGACCTACGCTGGGCACAGCAGCCAATACCACTCTCTGGTGTAGGGGTTGATGAAACAGCACAACCCATGTGCGAGAGTGAGGTCTGGGAGGTTCTTTTTGACAACTACACACAGTCTTCTGATATCATCTCGTCTGTCTCAACAAGAATATTACCTGTGATGCTGTGCTCAGAGGATGGAATCCTTGCAATCGTCGAACAAGGTGAGCCTTTACCCAGAAAGCGTTGAATTAATGTGTCTGGTGTTGACTTATTCCATGCAAATTGCTTACGATATGACAATTTTGTCACCAGATGAGAGGCCTCTTGAATTGCTTGCCGAGCCCTGCGCTATCAACTCCTTTGATATCGATCCTCAGAACCCTTCTGTAAGTTTGTCTGCTGATCCAGGTTGAAAACAGCAAGATTTCTTTCTTTCTTGTACTTGCTTTAATTTTCTCCTTGTGCTTCTACACAGGATGTCGTCTGTGCCCTGGAATGGGAATCGATTGGCGTGCTTACACGTGGAAGGGATGCAATGGCAGAGGAGTGAAAACTTTCACTCTCCGACAATTTTATTAAATTTCCATGCATAACTTCCTATGATGGCCCGGGGCGTGACTAGTCGAGAAATCAGGGTAAGCATCTTCCAAGGACACCGGCATGCTGTCCTTTTGTTGCTCATCAGCTATCAATGATGGAAGTGGCGTGTATTTGAAGAAACTTTATCGTCATCGTAATCGCGGATCGTGTGTAAAACTTGCTGTAACTCTGGATCATGCGTAGCTGTGAATTGGTGTTCTACCGTAGGTGAAATGCTTTTACTTCATACCAAATCTCTGTTGTCTTAGTTGAGAAGAGTGCGGTCTTTTGGCTCCTGGCAAGGGCTTTGCACACGAATTTGGACCAAGCGACCTTTATATTCTGTTAATTTTTTTTGTTTTTGTTTTAGTTGGGGTGCGCCTGTTCCAAGCAGTAGTGCAACGCTTGGACGACGCATGAGAGCCGCCAATAGGCGGATTCTCCCCCACAAAAAAATTAACTTAATATCTCATGGATCCGTAGATCTATGTATCGGATATTAAACTGATAAGAACAGATACTACACTTGATCTTAGCCAAGAGGCCGAGAAAGGTATGCTTCGATAGGTGTCCCCGGTTCTGGTTTTATTGCTCTCTGAACCGCCTAATCACAGCTTCAAAAGCGGTATGGGATTATTCCAATGAGTTCCAAGCTGCTACTTATTCGAAAAATAAAAAAAAAAGCCGACTCTTATTTTACGTTTGTCGGCCTGCGCTCGTCCAACCAGGGAAGAAGCCCAACAAGTAGATGACGGCCCACATGCTGCCTATCTGGCGCTCCAAGTACAGAAAAAATGGTACCTGGTGCACCCTCGCTGCAGTTCCTTCTTAAAAGGGCAGCCCATATTATAGGGAGAAAAAAGAAGCCCCTGGTTATCTGGTTTTAGCCTTGTTTTTACTTTTCTCCGTTTTCGTTTTGCTTTACTTTCTCTTTTTTTTAAATTTTTTTCCTCTTCATTTCTTCTTTCTCAAATCCATGAACTTTTTTCTTAAAAATTCAAAAACTCTTTTACAAATTTGCGATTTTTCTTTCAAATTCGTTAACCTTTACCAAGTTTCATGAACTTTTTTCAATTTTCTAGAGTTGTTTTTTCAAATTCGTGATTTTTTTTATTTCTGCTATTTTTTTCGAATCATCAAAATTACTAAGTCATGTAGTTTCTCAAATTAGTTATTTTTTCCGCAAATTTCGTGGAATTTTTCAAATTGACATACTTTCTTCAAAAAAATATTTTTTGTGTGGATTTTTTAATTTTTTGAGTACATGATATTTTATCATGAATTTTTTGAATGTTCGTGAACTAGTTTTGAAATCTGCAAACTTTCAAAATTCGTGAAATTTTTCCGAACACGTAAGCGAACGGTCAATGGGTTAAGCGAACAGTCAACAGGTCAGTTAGTGGTATTCGTGATATTTTTTCCAATATTTGATTTTTTTGGATTCGCGATTTTTTTTCAAATTCATGATTTATTTCTCAATTGCTGAACTTTTTTTTTCAAATTCATGATTTATTTCAAACGACGAACTAGCGATTCTTTTAGCAAAACCGATCGAACGAGCAATCCTGTTGTCGAGTGATGGAGCGAAGCGAGCACTCGTGCTAATGGGCCAGCCCAAGAGACTGCGCACGTGAGCAGCGGTACGGCAACCAACGCTCAAAGCGCTGGCTAGGATCTCAAGGTGGAGCATCCATACTACTCCCTCCGTTCTGAATTATTTGTCTTAGATTTGTCTAGATACGGATGTATCTAGACTCATTTTAGTGCTAGATACATCCGTATCTAGACAAATCGAAGACAAGTAATTCGGAACGGAGGGAGTACATGCGGCTTGCAATTTGTGGAGATAGAGAGTGCCCTCCTCACCAAACATCATTAGTAGTAGTAGTGAGGATAACACACGCTTTAAATTTCACATTTTTTCAAGAATGATTTGAAATTAAAAAAAAAAGATTTGCGGATGTAAATACTACTTTTAAATTTAACGCTGCTAAATAACTGCACCGTGTGGTTAGCTCATGTGGCTGGCAAAGCTGCTATATAGGGTGAGGTCGGCAGTTCAACTCCATCGAGCGCACTTTTATTTTAAGTGACATATTGTTTTTCAGCCCAAAGGACCAGCAAGCCGGCCCACACACGTCGCTTGGGCCATAACTAAGGCAACGGGCTTAGAATCAATACGCGAGGAGAGAAGCGACGTACCAAGAGATCGGACAGACGCGTCATGTCTGGCTAGGTCACCCCGGGAACCTTCCCTCCGTCCCTGTAACCATGGTGACGACATAATAAAGCTTCATATGATTGTTGCAACGGGAGAAAAAAAATTTCATGCCTCATAAACACAACGACATCAACAAATCCCTTAAAATCTTTCATGATGCCACGCAACAAGCAACATGATAAGTGGTGTTGTGCAAAAACATAAAGGTGTGATGATTTTTGAAGTGTACTCAAGGTGTTTAGAATTCATTATACAACACAAATATCTACCTAGTTGCCAGTATATGTTTACACATTTGTTGTTGTTTCTCGGTGATGCCCAAAAAATATATTGCATTAGAATGAAAATAGCAAAGTCCATTTTAGTATTTAATGATAACATGTGCATAAGAGCATTATTGTTGTCATATACTCCCTCCGTCCGAAAAAGCTTGTCCCAAACTTGTCCCTCAAATGGATGTATCTAGCACACCAAGTTAGATTTAATGATGATAGCATATTTGAAATCTACGTATTTTGTGTGTGTTTGCAATCATAATTCAGTTACTTAATTTGGTTGCAAATATATTGGATAGCTTCACCAAAAACAACCAATCTATAAGGACATATGCAATAGGCATTTCTAAAATATCTCATCATATAAAGAAGATATTGTTTAAGTTTGCACCCTGAACATAATTTTTAAAATTAATGATGATAGCATATTTGGAATCTACGTATTTTGTGTGTGTTTGGCATCATAATTCAGTTACTTAATTTGGTTGCAAACATATTGGATAGCTCCACCAAAAACAACCAATCTATAAGGACATATACAATAGGCATTTCTAAAATATCTCATAATATAAAGAAGGTATTATTTAAGTTTGCACCCTGACCATAATTTTAAAAATTAATGATAATAGCATATTTCGAATATACACATTTTTTTGATGAATTTTCATATATGACATGTCAGGTTGAGTTAAGGTTTCAAAGATATGAAATTTTCAAAAAATATTTGATCTTTTAAAGAAATAAAAAGGAAAAAGGAAGTGTGTGGGAATCAAACCCACGACCTCCAGTGCGCTAGGCCAAGGAAACAACCAGTGCGCTGGTCATACGGTTGTTGTATATGAGGGGATCGTCACTTATTGAGTGATGGGCTAGCGCGGACCCCAAAAGAAAGAACCAAACGTTTTTCTTACTTGACGGTGGCATTGGTGGGTAATTTTTTGCAATTTTAGGGACAGTTTTAATGACGGACGGGCAGAAGCGATAGCCGCTTTATTAGTAGGTAAAGATATATATTCCGTGGGCTTGTCCAGTTGTATTAATTGGGCCAGTTCGCAACTGCACGAGGTGATACAGTAAATGCTCAGAATAGACATGCAGAACGAGGCAGATTATGCATGTAAATGCCGATAAAGAGTGTTCCCTATCGCGTGTTCCGTTTGGAGGAAGCGTGGAAGTTTTCCTGCCGTGAAAATGTGTAATCATGAATTTTTGTGTTGGTTTCACTATCGGCATAACTAAGGGTAGGTGGTTCATGACAATTTGTCGGGCCTTCGTCTTTTTCGGGATCAGAGTCGTTTTCATGCCGACTGTTCCAAATGTCCCTGTTTGACCAGATTTGATTACTTGTGGTACTATTTACATGTTGTTTATTTCTTTGGATGCCCCGTGCGTGCGTGTACATGAGATTAGGGAAAATCAATTAAGCATGTGGACACGAATCAATTAACCATGTGCACACGTAGGGTATTGCTCTTTTGGTTTTAACAATACCGTGTTGAGTTTGAAGAGAGAAATGAAAAAAGTGCCTCCTTGTCTTCACTTAGCTAATAGATGATCTATAATATTAGTCAAATTTTCTCTATTTTATGATGTTGATCGCATAACACAAAACTATCTTATCAAACCACCTCTTTTCTTATTAATTACTTGCCATATAAGTAAACATGCCTTGAGGTGTTATGTTACTAGCGGTGCGTCAAGTAACGTATATATGTTTACTTGGCGGTGAGGTGACGGTGGTGGACTAGGGTTTCTTCGTGTCGCTTGAGCAGGGTGACAAAGGCAGGGGGCAGGGATGAACTTTCCGCTACACATTTGTAATTGCACGTATATGTAAGTCTAAGCGTGGAAGTAGCAAAAATGACACCTTTAAGGCCAACTCCAATGCACGATCCCAAATGGTCCGGCCGTGTCCGTTTAATGATAAATAGACACAAATCATGGCCCAACGCACGGGAGCACACAGACAAACGTCCGCTTTCGACCCATTCCTAGCCCAAATTTGGGCCGCGTTTGTATCCAAACAGGCACACGCGGATGGGGTTGGACGTGTGCCCTCGTCCTCCCTGGCCCGCCCATCGGGGATGCAGACATCCCTTTTCCCTTCCCCTCCCCCTCCCGCCGCCCCTTTCCCTGCCATAGCCGCCGCCCATTTTCCCGGCCGCCGGATTATCCAAGCTGCCCAAAGCATGACAACATGATTTGTGCCTCTCTCTCCCCGGCGCCGACGGCCAACCGGTAGATCTGCAGCGACGAGATTTGGCACATCCGGATGCCGGCAACTGCGCCTTGCCATGGATTGGTCGGGTACAATACCACACAGCGCCGGCGACGCCTCCGTGCCGCATGCAGGTATTGAATCCGCCTCTAGCCGCTCATATCTATTCCGTCGGTGGTTCACTTGCAAGGACACGCCTGACCGTCGCCTGGACTAAGCGCTGACCCAACGGTTTGTGGGCTCACTGTTGCCGGTCATAAAGTGCGACGATTACCCACAGCAGGTCGTGCACCGCGTTTCTACCACGCTAGAACATCCCGGATGGGTGTTCTTTAAGTGCAAAAAGATGGGGTATGTGCTTCTTTTTATTCAGTTGTGCTCTAGGATTCGATGCATTTTCGGTAGCTCATTTCTTACTCAAATTGGTGTGTAGGATGGATGCAAGTTTTGGTATTGGGAAGAAGATTACATCGATCTATTGATAGCACGAAATTTGATAGATGCTTGTGCACACATTGCTAGAATAGAGGTTAGAGATGAGATTAGATGTGAAACAACATCTACTCCTTTCAAATCAAAGAAGAAAGAAGTGTGCGAGCTCGAGAAGTCGCAGATCAACAATGAAGACATAGAAAGATATTAATCCAGCTAGTGGGAGCAGTTATGGAAGTTGTATATCTTTTAGAATGACTGATTGTAGTTCTTGTTTTCTTTGGTCTTACTCTCCTAGCGAAGAATTGATGAATTTTTTATGTACTTCAATGTAACAAAATGTCCTTGATAAAATAAAAGAAATGTGTTTCGGTAGCCATTTTTTTTATAGATAAAGTCACTAGACGGCCGTGGCGGACGTCCGTGCATTAAGTGCACGGCCAGCGCATCTAAGAAAACACCGAACACCGTCTCATGTACGATTCCGTGGGGTACAAGCACCTTGTCCGGTTGCATTAATTGGGTCAGTTCCCAACTGTGCGAGATGATACAGTAAATGCTCAGAATAAACATGCAGAACGCGAGGCAGATTATAAAAGGGCGTTCCCTATGGTGTGTTCCATTTTGAGGAAGCGTGGAAGTTTTTCCTGCGGCGAAGATGTGTAATCATGAATTTTTGTGTCGGTTTCACTGTCGGCATAACTACGGGTGGATGGTTCATGGCAATTTGTCAGGACTTCGGTGTTTCTCGGGAGTACACTTGTAATGCCAGTGGAGTGTTTCTCAATCAGAGTCGTTTTCTTGCCAGGCTGTTTCAACTGTCCCGGTTTGACCAGATTTGATTACCTGTGGTCGATTTCTTCGGATGCCGACTACGCACGTGTACATGAGATTAGGGAAAATCAATTAAGCATGCATGTGGGCACGAATCAATTAACCATGTGCACACATAGGGTAGTGCTATTTTAGTTTTAACAATTGGTCTCAATATGGATGAAAACGGAGCGGAATGGATAGAACAGAGAGCTATCACATTTGTTTTCATATTTTTTTTAGAAGTGGAAACGAATACAAAGACCCCGAAAATGAATATGGAAACAGATACTATCAAAAACAGACACATAGCGAATACAGAACGGACACGAAAACAGAAGTGTGCGTTGACCGGAACCTGAAAACCCCTTGAATAGTAGAGAAATACACACAAAAACAACCAAATTTATGAATTGATAACATGGCTAAAATAATAAGATTATGTTCGCAACTTACCGCAGTATTGCAGTACCACTGGACAATTGCGTATAGGATCTAGTTGAGTATGTGTGTGGTAGTGGGAGTTGGGTTTCAAATGATCCATTCTGCTCATTGTGTCATTGTGTGTTGTTTGGTGGTTGGGATACAAAGCAGCCATAAGCCTATGATAAAAACAGAAATTCCATATTTACGAAAACAAAAAGTTCCGTTTCCACATTTGTTCCACCGGAAAACACCGTTCCGTTCTTGTTTTCATTTCCGCATAAAAAAAATTCCATTTCCACTTCCGTTTTGTAAATTTCCGTTTCCCTTTTCATATTTCCTCTCCGTTTTAATTTTTCTTCCGGAAAAGCGGAAGTTTCCACTCCATTTCATCCCTAGGTCTCAGTCAAGTGATATACTCCCTTCGTATCGGAATATATGTCGTTGGAGTAGTTGAACTACGGCTACTCCAACGACATATATTTCGGTACACATGGAGTAGCATATAAGAAAAAAAATAGGAAAAGCTGAAAAGAATTGTTTTGTATGAATCTCCATGCAAGATCAAAGGAATATAACATCGACTGAGACATATATAACAAAGTCTCAGTCGACCGAGACTTAGCAAAGCTGTTTAACAACACCACGTACGATAACTATTGAGTTTGAAGAGAGAGAAATAAATAATGTGTCCTTGTCTTCACTTAGCTAATAGGTGGTCTATAATATAAGTCAAATTTAATCTATGTTATGAGATGCGTATTCATACTATCACTTGGCTAGATGATGTGGATCGCATAACAAAACTATCTTCTCAAATCGCTGCGATACAACCCATGATACTAACAGCTAATTAATCACGTTGGAGTCTTTACGTGTGGTTGACCTCCTCAGGTGCCGAGCTTAAATGAGATAAGGAGGAAATGAATTAATGGTGTGGCTAGGTCTCATCTAGATGGGATTTTATTTTTGGATAAGGAGGTTGAAACCCCCGGCATCTGCATAAAAAAGATGCTCACAATCATTTTTATTAAATTATGCAACAAAGCCCGACCAAAAAGAATACAACGGTCAACCCAAAGCCACCTTCATTGCGGCAATTATCGCTCCCTTACAAGCTCAATGATGGCAGTGTCCACGATCGGGGCCAAGTGCTCGAACCTCTCATCGGAGCCTCACCATCTATGATCTAGAGTCTCATCAGGCCAACCAAAAACGAGTCGGGAGCATAAACCGGTTAAACAGATCCTCAGCGCGCACCGCAGGCACATGCTCCAGAAGCAGCCGCTGCCATCAGCCGTGACCCATTTTCAGGACGGAAAACCACACAAAACCCTTGCTAGGCCTGCTCTCGACGCCGCCATGACACCAAACATCGCCACATGCATATATTCATCATCACTACTCTTCTGTCACCAAGACCCGCCGTGTCATCGATGTGGTAGCTGCAACACCACTCCAACTCCTGGCCCCACCGGCCAGCACCTGCTGCAAAACGACGCCCCATAGGGAGAGAACGACACCAAAGGCGTTGCCTACATCCGATCTGGGATACCCAGATCTAGGGTTTCCTCGGAGCAGCCCGAGCGAGGTGACGAAGACTACAACATGATGCCTTCGACAAAGAAATGATGCCTAAGACGCCGCCATCGTCCACCATGACTGAAGTCGGCACGGTTTTTACTAGTAGCCGCATCACTTCAAACCAGCAGCTAACTGGATTCATGCGGAGCCGCACCGTGAAGACGCACACAACCGTCCGAACACCAGCAGTGGGACTTCAGCAGTCCCTCACTGGCACCTCTACATGCTGCCGACCGATCAAGAGCCACACCAACGATGGATCTGGGCGGCCGGGAATCAGATCCATAGCCCACCGCCAGGAAAGGCCATGGAGGCAATAACCACCTCTGCATCATCCAAGGGACTCTGCTCTGGCCGCCACATGCGATGTTCCCACATGCACCGCCCCAGCCGCACCAGGGGGTCACCGTCGAGAACCACCCGCTCAGGCACCTTTGGTGTTGGGCCCACCGCCACTGCGATGATAGGGGAAACGCCGAGATCGGGGGCTTCTGGTGGTGCTACGGTTGGGCCCCTAGTGTCGCCCTGGGAGCGACGCGATGAGCGTTTCTTCTTTCCTTGCATCTAGATGTGACTGAACTAAGTCTTATCTAATTCATATGCCATTTGATTTTATGCGGAGATTTATGACGATTTTTTTTAATTTTTTTAGATAATTAAATGATGTACTCCCTCCGTTCCTAAATATAAGTCTTTTTAGAGATTTCAATATGTACTATATACAGAGCAAAATGAGTGAATCTATTCTCTAAAATATGTTTATATACATCTGTATTTAGTTCGTATTGAAATCTCTAAAAAGCCTTATTAGATACGTAGGGAGTAGGAACTAGAGAAGAATTTGTTAATACTCATCTACTAGCTAGCTGGATGAGAATTAGCAATCTGTATTAATTAACCACGTGTGGATGACTAATAGGCCGGTCTAGACCTTCTCATTAACCATGCCCACTAGACATGTGATCGTTTGCTGGCTTAATTAACTTCCTCCACTATAAATATCCGCGCAGCGCACTCCCTAGTCTCTCCATCTCCCACTGAATCATTTTGGGCGCCGGGTAGCTCAGACCTAGGTGAGCAGAGTGCCCTAGGCTAAACACCCATAGATCTTTGATGCACCTGCGCTTCACTTTGCCATCCACTACAGAGTCCCTGAAGGCCAGAAGCAACTGTTAAGTGTAAGCTTGCATTCCTTGCAGAGAGCTAAATACATACATGCAAGTATAGCTAGCGGTATAACATATGTAAATTGTTTATAATAGTGTCACACTTACCCTAACGTAGGGAAATTCCTTGTCATGTAAGTTCTGACCCGCACGCAAGGCATAACTTTTTCGCAGGAAAATAGTGTCATACTTAAGCATCTATATATAGCTTTCTTCTATCTCAAACAAATTCTTTTTAAAAATAAATCTCGCAGTCTATATCTATATATCTTATAGCTACATATAGCTTTCTTCTCTTCGGAACTAGCAAGCATTAATATCCTTTTTTTTGCTCTTAGAATGTGCCACATCATCAAAATTGTTTTGGCCATTGGTTTTGTTGGTTTGATCTGCAAACATCAGTGTGATCTAAATGGAATACCTCTCTGCCATGCAGCATGCATGAATGCATTTAATGGGGTTAAATCTTGCATTTAGTTATGGCATGTTTAACTTTTCATGTTAATGTTTTTTTTATTTTTTTTAGGAATTTCTCACATGTTTTCAATCTCAACAAATGAATTTATATTCAATGCAAAATTTGAAAATTACTTTTCAATTCTGTGTCGAGAGGAGTATCATCTATTATATTAATATTTAGCATCTCAATAAGCAGATCCATCTCAAATATACCGATAATTAAGTTCACGTTTTGGAGAATGGTATGTCGACAAAACATAACCATGGAAGCCTATGTGTAAGACCCGACAAATTGCAATATTACAAAAATAGTATTCTCGAGACATCTCTACATATATAGCAGACAAAGATATAATGAATTCTAAATACCAGCAATGATATGGACATGTCTGGATGGTGCCCAAAACATACCTTAGCAATTTTTGGATCAAGAAGAAAACTTTGTTTTTTGTTTGAATGGCTGCCAATATTTTGGCTTGCCAATGTCTCTTTGGCAACTAGTTCAGTTTGCTTGCCAATGTTGGATAATTTTTGGGCAAGGAAAATTTGAGCAAAATTTAGGGTAGCTGAATTTTTACCCTATTTGTGTGGTAGCTTTGGCTTTTGGAGCACATGTGATTACATTATTGATGGGTGTCTCGCGTACTCACAAGTCACAACTCAGTTACTAACTTGTTTTACCACATTCTTACAGAATTAGCCCCGGCCATCGCATTTGGAGTGCAAAGATGGAATTGACAAGAGTCCTTTGGCTAGCATCTTTTCCTATTTTGGTCACAATTGTGTTGATCAGGATGGCATGGCAACGAGCGACGTTCTCCCGAACAACCAAACGATCACCTCCTCCGCCGCCCGTGGCCACAGGGGCTCCCCTACTAGGGATCCTCCCGGCGCTTCTCATTAAGGGCCCGCTGCAAGTAATCCGCGACGCCCATGCAGAGATGGGGAGCGTGTTCACAATGAGACTGTTGCGACGCAAGGTGACCTTCCTGGTTGGGCCAGATGTGTCAAGCCATTTCTTTCAAGGGCTGGATACGGAGATCAGCCAGGACGAGGTCTCACAGTTCACCATTCCGACCTTCGGCCCCGGCGTTGCCTTCGACGTAGATTTCGCCACTCGCCGCGAACAATTCCGCTTCTTCGGCGACGCGATGAAGCCGGCCAAGCTCAGGTCCTACGCCCGACTCATGGTGCAAGAAGTCGAGGTAGGAAATAATTAAGATGTCATCATCTTTAAGTATATATAGTTGTCTCGATCGTTTAGAAAGTCTGATGTGATGTCTACTACGTACTACTTGTGTATGTTACTATTGCATGAAGGAATACTTTGCGAGATGGGGACCAACCGGCACGGTGGACTTGAAGCAGGAGCTAGAGCACCTTGTCACGCTCATCGCCAGCCGGTGCTTGTTCGGGGAGGAGGTTCGGGCCAAGATGCTGGCCGAGGTCGCAACGCACCTCCGTGAACTCAACGACGGCATGCGCCTCGTCACCATCCTATTCCCGCACCTGCCGATCCCGGCGCACCGCAGACGCGACACGGCACGCGCTAGGCTCGGCGAGATATTCTCCGGCATCGTCAGCTCCCGCAAAACAAGCTACCCCGACGGTGGCCCAAACGACATGCTGCAGTGCCTGATCGATTCCAGGTACAAAGACGGCCGTGCCACCACCGAGACGGAGGTCGTCGGGATGGTGGTCTCGGCGCTGTTCGCAGGGCAGCACACAAGCTCTAGCACAGGCACATGGACCGGAGCGCGCCTGCTCGCGCGTGCCAACGCCAAGCACCTGCGCGCTGCCGTCCAGGAGCAGGAGCGGATCGTGGAGCGGCTCGGGGACTGCGTGGACTACGAGGTCCTGCAAGAGATGGACACCCTCCACCGCTGCATCAAGGAGGTTCTGCGGCTCCACCCGCCGGCCATGATGCTGCTGCGCCACGCGCGGCGGAGCTTCACCGTGCGGACCATGGAGGGCGACGAGTACCAAATCCCGGAGGGGCATATGGTCGCGAGCCCGCTGGTGATCCACAACCGTCTCCCGCACGTGTACAAGGACCCGGAGAGGTACAAGCCGGACCGGTTCGGCCCCGGCAGAGGGGAGGACGCGGCCGGCGGAGCGTTCTCGTACACGGCGTTCGGTGGTGGGCGGCACGCCTGCGTTGGCGAGGCGTTCGCGTACATGCAGATCAAGGTGATATGGAGCCACCTGCTGAGGAACTTTGAGATGGACATGGTGTCACCGTTCCCTGAGACGGACTGGAACGTGGTCATGCCGGGGCCCAAGGGGAAGGTCATGATCCGCTACAACAGGAGGATGTCAACGACCGCTTAAATCATGATCCTTCAGAGACCCTACATATATCTACTACTACATATATGGACCAATAAATTACAGTTGCGCCGTGCATAGTTGAACTACTGTATTTGTTCGACAAGCCAACGGTGGAGGGCACTTTCGTGAGTGACATAATAGTGGTGGCCCTGTGTGTGTGTGTGTGTGTGTGCACATTGTTGTTTTTCTCGATGGAGACTATAGCTAAAACTTTAAGACTTGTGAATGTATTATACCGCCTTTTATAGCAAAACATAAAGCATATAAATTTGGTTGTAGTTCAAAATGTTCTAATTTCAACCAAGTGTGTAAATAATACAAGTA
>LR880966.1:25459918-25472660 GCA_904067115.1 Aegilops sharonensis | reverse complement strand
TTCAGTTTAAAGGGCACGATGGGCAAATTAACAACTAATCTGTTCACTAGTTCATGTACATAGGTTAGATATAATAGTAGGAAATCCTCTAACAAACTAGAAACCATGTCTAGTACATAAATTTAGCAACAACAAAACACAGTAAATCCCAGTTGATACACCTTTTGTAAGAAAAAACTATGATTATCGTATAATTGTGAAGGTACTTGTTAAACACAAGGAAACCCTAATTATTGTCAAAGCACAAATAGAATCCCAGATGAATATGCACCGTGCCTATGTAAAATACTCAAGTATATTATGTTCCAGCGCTCTCTTTAATGTGTAAACTCACCAACTATAATAATCCATGAAGTTTGTGCCCTAGCTAGCCCGATGAAGACTCCTCCAGCTCCTTCTTGGATCCTTTCTTTTTAACAATAAAGTCAATGCACTTGTCCTTCAACTCAGGGCAATTGTACATCTCAGCGCAAACTTGTATATCTGTAACTGTATCCATCGACACATTATCCCATAACTTTTGGACACACATAAGTTTTAGCCGGTCTAGCGCGTACCGATCTGCAGCGGCAAGTAAATCAAACAATATCTCATTGGAGGGGTTATCCTGCGTACTAGTGGGAAACTCATCCGTGTATATGAACCGAAGCATACGTTTGAATGTTGAAGGCGTGATATCGTGCAGTGTGATGGATGACATTGTAGCTTCGGCCATGGACCCAAAAAGCTCTGCCTTGAAGACGGGCGAGCGGGCTGCAAGAATGGCTCGGTTCGCCGGGAATGTCTCGCCGTCAACGGTAAACGACACGTCCGTCCCATGTGGCTGATCCAGCAAGCAGCCGAGTTGGTTTCCGATGTCGGAAGGCGGCACGGTGACAGGGGTATCACGCATGACGATGATGGTGCATACAAACGTGATGTGCCCGTCAACAACATAGTTTTCCTCGAGGACCGTTCTGGCCACGAACCGATGATATCCCCAGTCGTCATGCTTTGAAGGGTCACCCTTGATTTTGAACTTGTGAAGTCCAGTCGTCTTTCGTTCTTCTGACGGGTCATCGTTCCCGTCCATCAAGAACGCGTCGAAGATTGCATTTACGCTTCTGGAGCTGCTCATGTGCCTAAGGTACAGAGAAACGTAATTTGCGTTGTCCTCGTTGGAGTACTTTTCTGGTCCCCGCGGGTAACAGTCGATCCTCCACAGGTGTTGGCCGACGGAGACGACCTCAGAGGAGACGACATCGTCGACGCTAAGGTGCTTGACTTGCTCGTAGTCTACCCTGAACTGGAGGACGGCAGAATCCATGGTCATCGTGGTGCAGGCCGCCGGCGGCTCTGCGGTTGTGCCTCCCTTGCTCACTGTAGTTACAATCAAATCAAGCAACAGTTAAACTAGTTCTCAAACCGAAAGATCCAAAGAAACGTGAGGCCACCCACCGGCTTCCCTGCCGCCACAGGTGGTGGCGGCGATCGGTGGTGAGGGTGAGGCCATCCAAGGCGCTCAGCCGCCGCGATGGTATGGGTCACCTGGTCGCCGCTCTCGTGGGCTCGCTCCTCGGTGGCTAGGGTTTCGTGCTCTTGGTCTCCAGAGTCCTGATGATAGCTATACGGTGATTGTTGTTAAGATTTTTCTGGGTCTGTTCCCATGTACGTTTAGGCGCAGACTCTTTTGGCCGGCCCATCAAATGCTAATGCTAATTTGGCCGGCCCATTTTGCGTCGCTGTATGCTTTTTTTGCGGGGCTGTAAGCGGAGACTCAACTTTTTTTTTTCTTAAGGTAACAGGTGTCAAGTAGGAAAAGCCCATGCGACCCCTCCCAAAAAGAAAGGAAAAGCCTATGCACTCTATGTCTCTTTTTTCTTTTGAGAAATCTCGCCCACTTTGATATGCAATAATGTTCATCGATACAAGGTTTTGGTCATGGGGTATGCCCAACCAAATATGACGCCCAATACCTAGATTACAACTAAATTTGACGAGATGATGAGCTTCAAAATTGAAAACTCAACGTTCATGAATAAAACTTCATGAACTAAAAGCACCCTTTCTATCAATGATCTCCCGGATAATAGCTCCATGTCTACCACCAGAGCCTTGCTTTCTGTCATTCACCACCTCTTCACAGGCTGATGCAATGGGAAGTCTTTCTAGATCAAGATCCCCAGCCAATGCCAGGGCTTCTCGTGCTACATATGTTCCAGTATGGTTGGGTTTGTTATACCCCCGAAAACAACTCCCGATGTTTTGATCTCTACATACCGCCGCTACAGCTCCACACTATCCCTGCCGATTGACTGCCCATCTATGTTCGATTTCATATGATCCTCCAGTGGGGAGAGCCAACGTTGCACTGCAGCAACTCTTGGGACAGGTCCAGTAGCTGCCACCATACCAACCGGACCCGGCTTCGGCTATGATCTAAGATCCAACATGTAGTTGTTTATGAAGGAATGTGTTTGGTTTGGGCTCTGGAAGATTACTTCATACACCACTTTTCTTCTTACGTACAAAATAGACCATAGTGTCACCACCATCAGCGAGAATTGCTCTTGACTCAAACATTCATGCATGTCAAAGTTGAAATTCTTGGCATTTGGTTCCTTGTTGTCGTCCATATGATCAACAACCTCCTCGCCCGACAAAGCCCAGATGCAACGTGCCATGCATGGTGCAACTTATCAACGCATGCCTCCAAGAATCTTCGCCACCACACATCGGGCATGTATGAACAGTTAACATGTTTCTTTTGTGGAGCACATCAAAGGTAGGCAACGAATGGTGAGCTAGTCTCCACAAGAACACCTTGACCTTTGAAGGAACCAAAAAATTCCAAATAGATCATGCTTTCTCCTATCTCGTGCTATCAGTAGACCTGCCATTTCTACCCTCTAGCCAATCATCGCGCTGAGTTTTGGTTTTGATTATCAGTTTGTATGCTGAACTCAGCGAAAATAGGCCCTTTTCCTATCTGGCTGCCACACGCAGAAATCCTCCAAATTCCTAGCGCACACAGAATTTTCTTATTAAATTCCTAGCGTCAATAGGCATAAAAATAGTTTGGATGGACTCGTCGTTCCATTGAGGAGTAGCCTATGCGCTCCATGACTAAGCTCCAACCACTGATAACTTTGTTACAGGGCATGGGGAGGAGATTATTTGTGGCGGGTGAGGCATTGTGTCCATTGAATATCTGAGCTCTAGTGAACATGTACACTTCATTGAATAATTGAGCAATGTGAATATATAAAGATGCAAAATGCTATGAAGCATTAGTAATGTGAAAAATTATAGAAAAGTAAGTCCCAGGAATAGTATGAAAGAAAGATGGCAAGATACCCAAAAATAACTCCTATATTTGAATAAATAAAAATTAGGATACCCTAAAGTACAAAAGCTTAAGTGTTGCTGCCCTCATACTACAAACTAAATGAGTTAGGATGGACCAACTTCCCTGAGGAGAGCTACCACGAGATGAGGATGGAAGAAGAGCTAGCACGACTGATACCACGGCCAATACACAATAAACACACAACCCTTCCCTAACATGCCTTCTTTTATATTTCTCTATGTTCATTTTGGTTTGGTTTTTCCCTCGCATTTCTCATTTTTAATTATTTTAATTTATTTCTTATTAAATTCTTAAACAATTTTCAAATTTGGAATTCGTGATTTATTTTTGGATTCACGAGCATTTTCTCAAATTCATGAACATTTTTATAAATTCAAAATTCTTTTTTATTCCACAAAAACATTCCAAATTGTGAACATTTTAAAAAAATTGAAATTATTTTAGTTCCTGATGTTTTTTTGAATCCACGAACTTGCAAATTCTTGAATATTTTATTAATCCATATTTTTTGAATTCACAATTTTTTCAAATTCGTGAATATTTTTTCAATCTGCAAACACTTTTTTAATCCATCATCATTTTTTCAAATTTGCTAATATTTTTTTATGCATGCCTATGCCGTCCGTGCGTTTGGGCCAGCACATAAATCACATTATTGCTGCTCCGGTCACTGTTTTGCCTGAAAAAAAACACGAGTCTGTGCTCAGGTTAATCTCAAGAAAAAAAAGCAGGAAAAAAATTCGCTGCTCAGGTCGTTGGTCCAGTCAGCTTCCCTTTTTCTACTTCTTTCGCTGTGCAACTGTGTGGACTGGTCCGTCTTTGACTGTTACTAGTGGTTGGGGTGCGCCCTAGGCGCACCTCTTGAGGCGGGATTGTGCGCTCTAATCTTGTCTACAGCTAGTTGGGTTCCTAACCTAAGCTTGGTCATGCATGTTGGGCTTCTTCAAACTTACCAATATCCAATGCTTAGATTAGGGTGGTTGGCTGGGTCCAGATATAGCTTAGCACAACAGAAATAGTCACAACATTGAGTTTAGACGAAATGACATCTGACATTCATACAAGAGACCTTCATTGCAGTCACAACATGAATTTAGAAATGACAAACATAATTAATTATAAGCCAAAAGATAATTACAAAGAGGACTTTTAGTAGCAATGATGCAAGCAAATTATCCTCACAATCCTTAATTGCAGCTTATCTACTGATCCTATAAGAAACAACATCGACAGGTGTTGCTTCTCGGCTTTATGTTTTTACCTCACACCGATTGGTGCTTGCCACTGTACTTCCTCTGTCATAATCATCATTATGCTCGTGTATTTTAGAGTCTCTGGTGTGTAGATCATGTAATCCCTGCAAGAAAAGATAGATAATTGCAATATCTGCAATTAACAAAAGGATTTGGCCATGGGCTATCGGTTGGTATAAATATCCACATTACGTCATCGACCCTGCAACCAATAGTATCATGCTATCATAACCTTTCCAAGATGCACTATACTTTATGAATCATGATTTCACAACTGAAAGAGTGGTGCATGAAAAAAACTTAGTTCAAGCATAGAATTAACTAAGATTTAAGCAACAGTAACCAAAGATTGTACACACTACGTCGCCCATCAACAACAGAAGGCAAACAGATAGGAAAATAAATCATGGGAGAAATGTACAAATGGATGGTATCTATCTCTAGTGTTTTATTAATTATGATAGACGAAAGCATGTGAATACCTCTTTAGGACAAGTATTTTTAGTTGGCTTGGCACTTCTTTTTCTATTAACAACCGAAAGCTTCCGCTGCTTTACTTCTGTATCTATGGGTCCAAGCCTACAAGGATTAAGAGTGTGCATGGTTTAAGTCATATACCGAGTAGGCACTGCAAAAAAATGTTGAGAACTAATAAGGAGAAAGGAGCTTAATTACATGGTGCAGCATCCAGGCGCAGCCCTCAAGACATGTGAAGCAGAAAGCCCAACATCAACCAAGCGCAATGAGACAGGCTCAGAATCAAGGGTTGCTTGCTGCCCAAATTTCTTTAGCAACGATGTTACGAAATCAGAAGGTGTGATTCCTTCACTTGACTGGGAGCTCACAGATTTTACCAAGGTGGTTGTAATGTCTAGTACAGCCTTTGCATCCGCTATTTGCTCACTGGGTCTCTGCACTACAGTGTGGAAGAACATCTCATTTTGTGTTTTGTATATAGCATCAATGTTTCAAAGCTATAACCAATAAAATATAGAAGATAATAGAAATTTTATTCTACGGTAAGGGCATGTTCCAGTAGGAGAGGGGGATTTGGATTTTAGTTGGATAGAAATTATTCAGATTCTGTGTAATCTTTTAAAAAAAATACAAAAACCCTCATCAACACCCCTTCAGAAAACATTTTGACATGGCACAGTGAGCTCAAGGCATGCCAATACTCACCCACGTTTGTGTGGAAATGCAATCTTGCAAACAAACATCCATGCAAAACGTGTTCCAAATGAACATGCAAGAACAACCTGCAGTCTATTTATGATGTATACTATAGAGAGATCTAAAATAAAACAAGGTAGAACTACGGACATGACGTGAAAGTAAATGTATGATCATGCTGCACACTCTACAAGATGCGCCAAGGCTACATGAACAGAGGTTCATATCATTTGCTAGATGGTTTACTTCTAGTGATATCCGCTGGACACCTGTAACTGAATATGTAGGAAAAAGGTAAAGCTCTCCTTTATTGTTAGGCAGAAGCTCACTTACAGGAGGAAATTAACTTCGTCAATTCTTTTGTCTTTCAATGCAATTCCAAGCCGCTTTTGCTTTCTGAATGTAGTTCATGAATAATTTTTGTACATGTCATTGAATTTGTCAATACAAAAAGTAAATTGGATTTCCAGTTTAATATACCAAAAGATATAGTGGTTTTTACAGAAGAATATACGCCAATCTATGTAACACATTTTTTAGGGGAGAGGCATACTGCTTTACTAAAGATGGTCATAGCACCCTCCTTTTTCAAGTTCAGACCTTGTGACGTTGTGCCATCAACGGACAAAATTGCTTCCTTGACAACGTGCAATATCCTAGAAGGGTAAGAAGAACACTTACACAGAACATGCCAACAACTTTGCTGAACTAATGCATATCCGTAATTGAACCTGACATTATGTGCTGTGTTAATGAAAGGCACAATAAAACTATAAAATGCATCGCCTTCTCAAACAATTGGCCGCAGATGTCAGTATGAGCAGCATCAACAGTTTCTTAAGGAATGCAGACACGCACTTGGAATGCCGTCAAAGCTTCTGTTTCATCCTTACTCGGCTCTCCCTCAGATACAAACTGTTGAAGCTTCTGTTCCTAGTGAAAATCAATTCCTGCTCGTACAACACAAGATCGACAATGTAAAACAAGATGAAGTAAACGCAGTCAATGGCAGCTAAAATAATAAGCACCAATATCATCGCTGAGATAATGCCTGATGGTGTATAATGAATGATTATGTACTAATGCATATACGATATGCACATGACAAGGAGGGGCTGACGGCGCCTCTAAGAGAAAAATTAGTGAAGAAACTCAGGGTTAGGGGACTGACCAGGAAGCAGATTGGGCACTCCAGGATATTGTACACCTGTGGATGGGTTGGAGATGAAGTTGATGACAAGAACAACCTCGATGAGGACGCCCGCCGCCACGCACCGTACCGGAGGAGTCAACGCTCCTGCTGCTGGGGATGAACAACTCGATCTTGAGGTCGACACCGACCAGAACGCCGTTGACAACCTTGTTGTCCTTGGACGGCGGCAACAAGGCGAGGCACAACTTCTTCGGCAGCCCGACAACCTCCTTGTGAGCTGACCCGCAAGAACCCATCTCCGGCGGACACAGAAGCCGTGGAGCTCGGCAACGACCGGTGTATGTCGATGGTGACGTGGGGGCCACAGATCTGGCCAGAGAAGCCCCTCCCCTTCCTCCTCCTCTGACCTCCGTGGCGGCAACGACCACAACTGAATCATGCGATACTCCGTGGCGGCGGCGTCCTCCCAATGATCCTCGTCACCGCACAGGCATCCGCACGCACGCGTCGGCGGCAGGGGCACGGACCCGATGGCGACGGAGAGAGAGAGAGAGAGCACGGAAGAGGAGGGGACAGGAGGCTCACGAAGAGAGGGGTACCACGATTACTAATTTTTACGTGTCAGTATCAGCATTGCTCCAGACTTTTGTAAAAAGGTCTAAACCGTGTATAAACACGTATTGACGGTGTATCTGACTGGCGAAGGCCACCTGTCAGGCACCGACATGGCAATTTTTTTTTACAAAAAACCCTCTTACTATGCACGTAATCACATAAACGCCAATTATTTGGCCGGAAAAAGGCTCCGGTGAGAGATTTTTTTTGTTCGCAATATTACAACACCGAATCGGACTTTTTTGAAGTTTTTGTTACGTTGGACAAAGAAATTAATTAAACGAAAAAGAAGCGCCGACAGGATTCGAACCAGCGACGCCCGATGCAGACGCTGGGCGCGCTAGCTACCACGACACAGAAACTGTTGTGTCAGTGTCCAAGCGTTCCCTTATTTATACAGACCCGAATGCGAAGGGCCGGCGGTTAGAGCATCTTCAACAGCCACGCTAAACTAGCGCCGCGCCGCAAATTAGGCCGGTTTAGCGCGCGCGTAATGCGGCGGGTCGCTCCAGCGGGCGCGCAAAAACGGCACGCGCGCTATAACGGGGTTGGGCGCGCGGTCGAAAACACTTACCCGCGCGGTGTATTTCGGGCGCCCGCTGCAGCGCGTGGCACACTCCAGCGCTCACGCCCGCACTTCCTCTCCCACTTCCACCCTCGTCCGGGCGCGCTGCCGCCGCCGCCGCCCGCGCCCCCCGGCGACCGTTCAGGCTTCCCCGGCCTATCCCCGCGCGCCCGCGCTTCCGGCCCCATCCCCTCCTAGTCCCGCCGGCGCTCGCGCGCCTCCGTCGTCCGAGGAACAGCGCCCGAGCGCTCGCTGCCGCGCCGCGCCTGCAAGGTGTTTGACAAAACGCCTACAAGGTATGTATTGCTCAAACTTCATGAATTTGATGCATGTTTTGAATTGTAGTTTTTATAGTATAGTATTGAACATTGTAGATGAGTTCGTCGTATGATTCTTCCGAAGAAGAATTTGATATGGAAGAGGAGGAGGATCTTGCAATGATCCTAGCTATGCATATAAAAAAACCGAAGCACGGTGGTTCGGTTATGGGTCGGCAGAAAATTTGGAGGGATAGGATCGATGCTCACAACAGATTGATCAGGCATTATTTTGCGGAGAATCCCATATACCCCGAGTCGTATTTTCGTCGCCGGTTTAGGATGAGCACCGAGTTGTTCAGGCGCATTGCAGAGAAGCTAGTGAGTCATGACCGTTTTTTCAGCAAAAGAGGAATGCCGCCGGAGAGCTCGGGCATAGCACCTTTCAGAAGGTGACAGCCGCTTTGCGTATGTTGGCATACGGTATACCGGCTGATCTTGTTGATGATCACTTGGCTATGGGTGAGAGCCAAGCCATCATGTGTGTCAAGCGCTTTGCAGTGGGAATTGTGCAAGTGTTTGGCGAGGAGTATTTGAGATCTCCCAATGCTGAAGACGTCGCAAGGCTATTGGCGATGAACAAAGCTCGCGGCTTTCTTGGCATGCTTGGCTCAATAGATTGCATGCATTGGAGTTGGAAGAATTGTCCAAAGGCATGGCATGGGCAATTCCACGGCCAAAAAAAAGGGTTCCACTATAATCCTTGACGCGGTGGCCGATCAGGAGACTTGGATTTGGCATGCATTCTTTGGAATTCCTGGATCTTTGAATGACATCAATGTTGTCTACCGGTCACCACTGATGAATAAGATTGCAAACGGTGAGTTGCCACCGGTGCAGTTTGTAGCAAATGGCCGTACGTACAACTATGGCTATTATCTAGCGGATGTCATTTATCCAAAATGGCAAACCTTCGTGAAGCCGTTGAAAAAGCCGGAAGGTAAGAAAAATCTTGATTTCCACAATGCTCATGCGGCGGCTAGAAAAAGATGTGGAGAGAGCATTTGGGATTTTGCAAGCCCAATTTGCTATTGTGAGAGGACCGGTTAGATTTTGGGATCAAAAAATGCTTTGGTACATCATGCACGCTTGTGTGATCATGCACAACATGATCATCGAGAATGAGCGTGGCCAAGATTTAGACTACTCACAGTATGAGCTCTTGGGACATCTCGTGCGAGTGCGACGGAGGGCTGAAAGGGTAGCCTGTTTTATTGCCTCCTATCATGCCATTCGGCGTCCCGCAACGCACAATGAACTTCAGAATGATCTGATTGAAGAGTGGTGGGCATGGCATGGACGACAAAAAGCATGATGATATCTGCATTCGACATTGTATTGTTCATGAACTATTTGTTGTGTTTATTGCGTTAGTTGTTGTACTGAACGATAAACTATTTGTTGAGTTGTAATGATAACGAAATTGAACTATTTATTGTTGATTTATTTTGTTTGTTTGATCATTTTTGCTCATCTTCTTTGAAATGTATATGTGGTTTGTGCGGCGCGCGCGCTGTATTTTTGCGCTCTGCTGGAGCGGCGCGCGCGATGCATTATAGCGCGGCTGCTGGAGCCGACGCAAGCGGGCGCGCTAAACCAGCCGAAGCGCGCGCGGCAAACAGGTTTTTTGCGCGCGGCGCTTCGCGCGTCTGTTGGAGATGCTCTTAGGCCCAGCTAGGTCTGCTACTTTTTTTTGGTTCGCGTTCGGCTCGTTCGTTGCCAAGCTTTCTTTTCATTTCATTTCTGTTATGTTTTACTTTTGCTTCACCACGCATTATGTACATTTTCAATAAATATTTATAAAAAATTGAATATGCATTTAAAATATGTTCAGCGTATATTACAAACATTTAATATATTAAATAAATGTTCATAATTTGTGAAGAAAAGTTCATCGTGCATTAAAAATGATCACTATACGCAGAAAAAGTGCTCGGCGTACATTAAAAAAATGTTCATGCTCATTTGAAAACATGTTCATCATATAATGGAGCCTATCTTAAAAAATGTTCAGTAAGTATGTTAACAGAAGGAAAACCAACACAATGAATTAAAAAATAAGGAGAAAAAGAAATAAGAAACAAAGGAAGGAAAACTTAAAATAAGGCAAAACCAGAAACAAAACTGTTTTAGGAAAAACCAGAAACAAAAGTAAAACATAAAAGAAATGAAATTAAAAGAAACCTGGGAAACGAACGAGCCAAAGCGAAACAAAATAAAAATAGCAGGCCTAGCTGGGCCTAACTGCTGGCCCTTCGCATTTAAGTATGTATAAATAGGGCAAAGCCTGGGCGCTAACACATTATTCGCTATGTCGTCGTGGCTCTCGCGCCTGGCTTGTGCACCGCGCGTTGCAGGTTTGAATCCTGCTGGCTCGTCTTTTTCGTTTATTTAATTTCTTTGTCCAACGTAACGAAAACTTTAGCGAGCGCAAAAAAATCTCTAATCTCTCACTGGAGGCTTTTTCCCGCAAAATAATTGGACGTTTATGTGATTACGTGCAAAGTAAGGGGTTTTCTGTAAAAAAAAAGCCACATCGTCGCCTGACAGGTGGCCCTCGCCAGTCAGATACACCATCAATACGTGTTTATGCATGGTTTAGACCTTTTTGCAAAAGTCTGGAGCAATGCTGGTACTGACACGCAAAAATTAACAATCATGATATCCATCTGCATGTGATGCCCCAATTGTGATATTTCTGTGCAATTAACTCGAGAGAGACAGAGAAGAAAGGAGATGGCGTGCGCGGGTGAGAAATGGGCTGGAGCGGAGCATGCTTCCTCTCTCTTTCTTCTAGACGAAGAAAACGACCATTGTGGTGGGGCAGCCAAAGGAAAGACAAGGATTGAGGTAATCGCTATGAGTGTTCAGGCTATTCCGCATATGCTCACGGATGCGGATAAGAAGCTATCAAAAGGGGATGATAGTAGCCACCCATGTGAGAGTGAGGGCTTTTGGTGCTCGGCCTACAGGCAGGCCGGAATCCAGTGCGTCCGTATGGGCCTTGCGATTCGGAAGCAGTCACTTCGCTGCAGCTGCTTGGCAGGCCTAGTGGGCGAAATACGGTCCATGATACACCTATCCGCGCATAGGCGTATTGTGTTCGGCCCACCGCCCGCAGCTGTTCCCGAAACTTGGCCTGATTTGGGACATGTTGGGCTGGTTCGAAACAGCACAGGTAAATGGGCCCCGGGACGCTTGTGGAGCACATAGAGCCACGGGGACAGGGTTGGCTCGCCATCCCCTTCTTTTCCACACGCGTCCACCGCGGCGGCCACTCTGTTCTTCCACACGCACGCGCACAACGGCGGCGCCACTCTGTTCTTTCACACACACGGCGGCGGCTATTCTGTTCCGGCGATATGTCGACCAACGGCCTCGAGCTCGACGGGTATGTGTATTTTCCTCCGCTCTTTTCCTTCTTCCATCTCTTCCTTCTAGAATCAGCGCGATGGATTCCAGAACTTCTTTCTCAAATTGTTTTTTTTTTTGCGGATGCTTTCTCAAATTGTTAGATTTGATTCTTGCAGGTTGGAATGGATTTGTTCTTCCAGTGGAGTCCCAGGATTCCATGAGTGTAGCAGTTGTCAAGATCGGCAAGGCCGGGGAAGCACAACAAGATGGGGATGCAGCCAGATACGAAGTGTGTTCTCAAGCTACGAGCGGCTGGACACAGAGGTTAGTAAGAAACGGCTGTGGTCTTACCTTTTGTGATTCTGTAGCTGGTCAGCAAGGGTTGCATCGTATGTGTATTAGTTGGTTGATTTTGGCTAGCTAGTGTATAGCATGATCCCGAGTGATGTAGAATGAGCTGCGTGGATTTGAAAACTTCTTTCTCACATGGCTAGATTTTGATTTTATGGGTACAGATGTGTCGGGATGGCAGTCTGATTTTTTTTTTTTGATTTTCCTCTAGGCCACAGGCAGCATGCGTGATGTCTACTAGCGGAGTTGGTTCATTACTGTGGGTGTGGACCTGTTTAAATTGTTTTATTAGGGTTAGTTCATCTAGTTACCTGGTGACAGTGTTAATTAGATGCAACTGGATAGGGGGAGATTATTTGTGGCTCTGGGGAGGGAGCATATAGATGAGGCATGGAACACTGAAGTTGGTGGAATTGGTGATTTTCCGATTCACCTCTGTCTGCAGTGAAAAACATGGGATTGGTTTCAGATTCAGTATCTAGGGTATGAATGTTTCTTTGATGAGCTTGCTTTCAGTGGAACACACATGATTGATCTGAATTGTTAGAATACTTGTTATTGGAAGATTTCAGTGGAAGCCATTTTTTGGGCCTGAATTACGAGTCTGACTGA
>LR880966.1:25413755-25433158 GCA_904067115.1 Aegilops sharonensis | reverse complement strand
GTCGCGGAGCTTAGGCGAAGCCCTGCGTCGGTGGAGCATCATCATCGTCACCACGCCGTCGTGCTGACGGAACTCATCCCCGACGCTTTGCTGGATCGGAGCCCGGGGATCGTCATCGAGCTGAACGTGTGCTGAACTCGGAGGTGCCGTACGTTCGGTACTTGGATCGGTCGGATCGTGAAGACGTACGACTACATCAACCGCGTTGTTATAACGCTTCCGATTTCGGTCTACGAGGGTACGTGGACATACACTTTCCGCTCTCGTTGCTACGCCATCACCATGGTCTTGCGTGTGCGTAGGAAATTTTTTGAAATTACTACGTTCCCCAACACCGATGAGGGAGGGGTGAAGTAGGCGGCGCGCCTTCGGCTCACTCCAGTGCTAGTAGTCGTCGCTAGGCGGTCTATAGACATAGATGTAGTTTTACTTCTGCTTACCTTGTCCCCATCCATGTGGTGTTTCTAGCATCGTCGGAGGGCGTGTTGAGGTTTGTATCTAGCAGATCTCACGGGATTCGGTCGGCATTTGTATTCGATGAATCCACGTGGATCCTTTCTTCGTTCGTCTGTGTTTGCGTGTCTACAGGTTGGATCCTTCTGATCTACGCTTCTCTTCATCGGCGCGGCGGTTGTTCTTCTACCGCGCTGGTCCTATCGGGTCTTAGCACCACGACTTCCTGACGGTCAAGTATAACAAGGTTTGCCCGACTTCGATCAGGGAGGGGTGAAGAAGGTGGCATGCCTTCGGCTCACTCCAGTGCTAGTAGTCATCGCTAGGCGTGGTCTATAGACATAATTGTAGTTTCACTTCCGCTTACCTAGTCCCCGTCACTGTGGTGTTTCTAACATCGTCGGTGGACGTGTTGAGGTTTGTCTCCAGTGGATTTAGTAGGTTTCGGTCAGCGTTTGTCTTTGGTGGATGCTGTCTTCGTTCGTCTGTGTTCGTGTGTCTACATGCTGGATCCTTCCAATTTGCGCTTCTCTTCATCGGCGATGCTTGTTGTTCTGGTGCGCTGGTTCTATGGGTTCTTAACACCATGACTTCCCGACGGTCTACTACAACAAGGTTTGTCCGGCTCCGATGAGGGAGCGGTGAAGGAGGCGGCACGCTTTCGGCTCGCTCGCTCAAGTGCTAGTAGTCGTCGCTAAGTGGTCTATAGACATAGATGTGTTTTTTTTTACTTCTGATGTTCTTTGTTCTATCTTGTCAGTCGGTTAGGGCATGTACAATGGTTGATAAGATAGTCTTATCTTAAATGTTGCATGTAATTTAGAGATGACAAAAAAACATGTTTACAATGAGTCATATCTTAGCCTTATCTTCACTAACTAGTTATTCCTAAAAACATGGTGAGACATATTGTGCTAAGAGATCATATCTTGTCTTTTCTTAAATAAGATAAGACAAGCCTTTTTTTATGATTTCTCTCTCCTCCACCTCATCATTTATCCTACGTGGCATTGCTAAGATAGAACCATTGTACATGCCCTTATATATCGAAAGTTATCCCAAGAAAAGCAGTCCAAAGAGGGGAAAAAGAAACAGTCGAATGAAACGTTAGCGCCTAGAAAAAACACTCTTTTTTTAGGGTAAAAAAAAAAGAAAAACTCTAATAGCGAGCGGAATATGGGCCGTAGAGTGAGTGGAGTGAGAGCAACAAAAAGAATAGTGGAGTAGAGTGATTAGACAGCAGCAGAGCAGCCAGTGGGCAGCGAGTCGGCCCAACCCAGGAGCCATCCCGCGTCTGCACGCACGTGGCGCCCATCCCGCGGGCGCGCGCGCGGCCAGCCACCGGATGGCCGCCGTACCCGCCGCCCCCGCCGGATAAAGCCGTCGCCCCGACGCCCTAGGGTTTCCGCCCCCTCGCCCCCAGCCCTAGCCGCCCGCCTCCGACCTCCCTCCCTCCCCCTCCCCTCTCCACCCCCGCCGTCGGCCCTCGTCCGCGCGGCCACCCACCTTCCCGATCCCCGCCGGCATGCCCTCGACCTCCGCCTCGTTCCCCTGAGCCTCCACGCCGGAGAAATCGCCTCCTGTCGTCCCCTTGGCCCTTGTCTTCCCCGCCGCCGGCGATTCGTCGTCGGCGCTGCATCCCGGCTGCTCCCCTCGCCTTCGTGAACAACCCCGCGTCGGCGTCCCCAAGCTCCTGCCCCCCTCCGATCTACGCTTCGTTCGTCCAAGTGTGTTCCCCATCCCATGGCGGCCGTGTCGCCGCGGGCTGACCAGATGGCGACGGCTGACCTGGAGGCCGCCATCGCGGCGCTGCCCGTCAGGAAGCAGCGCCTGCGGGAGACCTTCGACCGCCTCGTCGCCTGCGCGCCGCCCCATTACCATCTCCCCTTCACCTGGGACGACATCGACGCCCATGTCTCCTCCCTCCACGCCTCCCTCGCCCTCCGCTTCCGCCAGATGCAGCAGCAGCCGCCCCACCCCGGCGCCCCCGTGCCCGCAACCGCGATCCACGACGCCGAGCAGCCCTACCCCAGCGTGCCCGTGCCCGCAACCGCAGCCCCCGACGACGGGCAGCCCGACCCTTGCGTCCCCGTGTCCGCAACCCACGGCGAGCTCATCCAGGAGGACGAGGAGATGGATAGGGAGGATGAAGACGCCTCTCCTGTTGAAGAGGATGATAGAGTGGAGGACGCAGGCATGGGCTTTGAGTTTGCGGGGGCGCCATGGCGCCAGGCCGGAGGAACTCGTGATCAAGAGTTTCCTGTTCCGGTGCGGGCTCACTACGCCCCGCACTCCGGCAGCCCTATGCTTCGGCAGCCATACACGGCGTACCAGCAGCCTGATGTGCTTAGCCAGCTGAATCTTCCCATCCTCCAGCGCCAACAACCATACACGCCGTACCACCGGCAGGAGTTTCCTGCCATGGCGGGGGCCAGGAATACCTACAATATTCCTCCGATGGTCCGGCAGCCGTACTACGATATTCCTCCGATGGAGCAGAGGCCGTACGTGCCGTACTTCAGGCGAGAATTCTCCAGGCAGGAATTCTTCCCTGATGATGATGTGACGAGGCAGCTGCCCTTCAGGAGGCAGGAATTCTTCCCGGATGATGATGTGACGAGGCAGCTGCCCTTCAGGAGGCAGGAATTCTTCCCTGATGATGATGATGATGTGACGAGGCAGCTGCCCTTTAGGAGGCAGGAATTCTTCCCTGATGATGATGTGAGGAGGCAGCCCCCGATGGGCATTGACCATGTGCTCCAGGAGCAGCAGTACATGGCAATGGCGCACCATCAACCATACTTCCCACGGCAGCAGTACATGGCGCACCACCAGCCCCACTTCCCTGTTGCACAGGCTGCTAGTGCTCACGGTCAGGGATCAAACGCTAAGCGTCGACCACCGAGCACCTATCCGGGCAACATCAATGTGGGTATTAGCGAGCCAAGTAAGAAGAGCAGAACTATCCACAAGAACACCATATATGATTATTTCTGATAGACAGCAGGAGCATTGCTATGATTCCCGGAGACCTTCTCCGTTGATTAAGAGAAACCAAGTGAAGACCTTTACAGCCCGATGCGCAAACTAGTCCAAAGGCACCACCATGTCGGCAAAATTCGCGAGGCCCTACTAAGAAAGGAATCAGAAAGACATGACACAACCTACACAATGCTGCTGTCTTGTGACGGTGGGCGGCGGCGGCAGATCACTACGGAGCAATGCAAGCACCGATGGAGGACTGACGCCGGTGACATGGTCTCTGCATGTGAGCCGTGGAGGCACACGTGCGTGTGCGGGGAAGATGCCGAGGTATATTTTTCGTGGTGTCACAGGGATGTGTGGGTGAGAGAGACGGCCCATTCCGCATCTCAGTCTGGGCATACACATGCTGCGATTTGGACTCGGTAGGCTGCCTAGCATCGCTCGACTGACGCCTAGCATTGGTCAAACATGAATCAGATGCCTAGCCTTGAGAATAATACCATCCTCTCCATAAGCTTTATCATTATATGTTCACATATTATTTTCACTATTAAAAAAATGTAATTTTATATAATTTTAAACCGTCATCATAGATGATTCCATGAGCTCATTGGACTGGGGAAATAGGGTTGCAAAAAAATTCGGAGGCAGTAGCAAAAACCATATGTTTTAAAATGGCAAACAAACAGTAGAAGTTTGTTGGCCATTTGTCGATAGAGGTTTAAATTGCACTACCCTTGGATGTATTGTCATTACAATTGTTGTTGCAAGTCGGATCTGCTAGAGTACTGCTTCATCAAAGGTGATTATAGCGATAATTGGGGATTAGACGAGTTTGCAGAGATGGAATAAGTTTTTTGAGGGAGAAAATTACCTTTATATGCACCATCCCGGGCCTATCTGATAGCCTTATTCCCTTGTCGCATTTTGACAGTGAGATACATCTCGGCTACCTGCTAGATCCGCCACTGATGTGTCATTCATCATCATTGGACAAATGTTCTTAGAGCACCGAGCAATGCATGCGGCTCACTCACCAACCTTCAAAGCTGAGCTTCTTACTCCATGGTTGAGGCAAATACATTATACTTCACAACCACAACTTCTACACTTGTGTTTTATTTTGTATACAATAATGCCTTGCCCAGAGGTGACCAACGTGAATACTCCATAGTTGAATGCTTCTGATCCCCTTTGCTGCTGCAGATTTGTTTGCACCAGGATTGGCTGAAATGTATGTGTGTCCAAATGTTATGTGACTTTGTGTTGGTAGATGCAGTATATTTTGGCTTGTGCTAAAATGTTCAAATGCCTAGAGTTAATAGAAAAGGTACATTCCCACGCAAAAAAAGATAAAGAAAAGGTGCATTGACATCTTAGGTCGAAGAGAAAATATCAAGACGAATGTGTTAACCGAGGATTTTTCACGCTGTTAAGAAAGAAATTCCCATGTGTTATTGCTGAATTAGAGAGAGAAGGTCCATGCATAAAATAGTACAGGAGACATCTTTGCGTTTTACAGTTTCAAACATTCAAAGATAGGCATGGTGTTCTGATAATTTGTACTTTTGGCGAGTGTCGTATCTATTTGCAGTATTGCGATGTTTTTAGGCTTCTTCAGAAAATAGAGACTCCCAAATCTAAAACAAACTCTCCTGGCCGTGTGAACAACACCTCTGCTTTCTGATGAAGTAGGGACGATGGTTAAGAGGTGCATGGGAGTGTGGGCTCTTTCCGATGGCAACGCCATGCTTGTAGATCAACCAGAGCGCGTTGTGTGGTGGAGATCCTCGATCAGTGGGGATGACTGATCAGAGGTGCAGGGGGAGTTGTCCTGCCATTGCCATTGCCATCGCGCGGCCAGCGGCCTTCAGCATGCATGGACACAATGATGTCATAGCTCGGGTACGTACGCAGCGAGGACGCATCATGGACAAAACATTCATTCTTCGGTAGGTCATACTAGCACCAACATGGATGGATGCTCCGATAGGAGATACGCTGCAGCCTACCGGCAATGGGTATGAAGGTAACGATGAGGCTTGCATACGCCTGGAATGAATCGAGCAAAAGAGAAGGAAAACTGATGGTGACGGCATGAATTTGTTTTCTAGCTTGAGAGAGAGAGAGAGATCGATTTGTTTTCCATGGAGGAGGAAGAGAGAACGTAGAGATTTCCATGCCGTAATTTTAGATTGATTTTTCTTACTAGAAGAGGATGGGATGCTGGAGCAGAATTGTGGGCTTTATATCTTCAGGGTTCTTGGTTATAGCATTTGATTTCCTATAGTCGTGGAAAGGATGGAGCTTTTAAGCAAAGAATCCAATTGATCTTGCGGCCTCTCTTGCCGTTGGACGGAAACATGATGTGCCATGAACCCTCTGCTGGATGTCTCTTCTTGCACCGTTGCTCGCATCGTCCGTCATTGTTGTCGGATAGGGAACGACAGACTACATTCCTGACAAGATAAATGCTGCCCGCCTACCCAGTTTCCGTGGCCACTCTCCCATCGTAGATGATCACAATGCTCGCTGGATGCCGCTTCTTCTCGCAACATCCCATGACGAGATGTAAGAAGTAAGCTGTCAGCACCATCATTCAATTTCTATAGCAATCTTGAATCTTCCTCTCCCTGAACACGTTTTGTGTTGCTGTTGGTGTATACACCTTCAGTGTGTTAGACGAAATTCCGAACCATGATGGTGCAGTTCTATCCACTTTGCATACATAGCTATGTGCAGTTCACATTCCTGACAGTAGGAGCCTCTCTTGCAGTTTTTACTGGTAAAAAAAATTAAGCTTGGTCACTCATGCAACCAGTATTAGTACCAAGATTGCTTATTTGAAAGGACATCATAGTCCGTAGTGATTACTATGGTAGTTTGGTCAGCTAGAAATAACGCCCTGACTATATGTGCGTACATATGCATGTTTTCAAGTTGCACACACTAACATGGAAAGATAATACTCATCCACTCGATCTGCGGAAAAGATGTCACAATAAAGTGGTGGATGGGATGTGTCGAGAATTAATTCGTGATGTATGTGGTGATAGCAAATCTACAATGCTTCCCTTTTTATGTGTCCCCCCTTAATTAGCATATCTAATATTGACTGTCTCACATAAATCGTTGATAAATGAAAATTCTTAGTTTTATGACAACTTCAGTTCTTTTACTAGGTCAGCCCACTACTCCCTGCATTCAGCAATATATAATTCACTTCATAGTCAAGCATGTCACTCCTGTTAAAGTTAAGCTTGGTCTTTATGTATGCAACTGGTACCATGCTGATTACTTAAACACTTTCTTTTTGTAATTACTGTGGTAATCAAGTCCACCGGATACCATATTGTACAAATGCACACATAATGTTTAAGGTGTGTACATACAAAGATGACAACATAATATACATGTTGTGGTCGAAAAAAACGACAACATAATGTACATACAAAGATGTCAAATATTCATTGGTGACGGTATATGTATACACGATTATTCCGATCTTCTATTATGTGGTGAAAAGTAGCAATGCTTCTGTATCTTGGTGGTACCTTTTCTTTTATCTTAACTAACATATCTCCCATGATTGGTCCAACATGAATCAGTTTCTAAGCTTTTCCAGTAATTGTGTGCCTTCCATATTTGAACTTTTTCTTCATTTTTGAATGCTAACAGTGAGTATGTGACTGTGGTTCAAGCAGTGCTTTCACTGGAGATGCTCGACCACTGTTGTTTGCCCAAGAGACAAAACTATTTCAGTTATAAAATTCTTCATGGTCATGAAGAAAACTTCTAATAAAAGTTATTTTCTTATGTGAGTCCATTCAGTTTTTTAGTTGCATTCAATATTAAACTTGCTACACCTTTTCCATTATCAATTATCATCTAGTAATCACCCAAGCTTAGATAAACTCCCATAGTCCAATCTCAACCATCTATTTGATGGAGCTTATTTTAACTATGGTATAAGATATAATTGAGCAAAGTATAGACACAGACTAAATGAGTTGTGCGCATGGGAAGAGATTTCAAGTGTTAATAGTTGCTCTAATGATATTCCTATATTTGTTCCAGTTGTGTAAACTATAATTGTGGTTACAATAGATGAAGATTTAAGTCAACCTTATAGCTCACTGAAACTTTTACTGGCGGCAACTGGTTGAAGGAAACAAACTGTGTTGATGCATGGTTTTGGATAAGTAACAAGAAAAAATCATATATCATGCAAGTCAAAGATGATGGAACTCGCACCCAGCTGCAGCTTATTTTAACACAAAAGCAAGTTCATAAGATAGATCTGTAGTTAGAAAGAAGGTTTACATTGATTCTGTCGTGTGTTTTATGTAACTGAAATTTGGCTGAATGTTACAATTTTATTGGTCATCCTATTGTGTTTACAATTTAGGATAGTCGAGTCTTGGTTCTTTGTATTTTCGTCAACAATTATGTGTTGGCAAAACATGTTCAAATGTTTTATGCTACATTGGTTTCCTCAGTTTCAATGAAATTTTCAATCTAGGCTGTCGTGTTTGCGGTAGTGTATTTTCCTAAACAACAGTGTTCTTATATGACCCTTTGCTGTCCATGATAAGCACGGCCATAGATGTTGAGTTACATGATAGCTATTCCTTAGCCATCCAGTGGTTAGTGGTCGTTCGATAATAATTTCGAAGGTCAAGCGTCAACTGCATCAGTAAGTATAAGGTAAAATTGTAATATAAATGTATGCCGACAGTTATTGTACACTATGGTGCTGTTTAGCTAAGAGTATTTCATAATTAACTATCGTTCTTTGTTGTTTTTAGTTTCTACCCTTGGAGATGTCATGATATTTTGTCATTCCGATTGTACCATATATTTAGGAAAAAACAGGAACATCAATTTTGTCTGGATCAGCTAATGATGTTCTGTTAGTTCAACCGTGTCATTTGTGATAGAATATTGTTGTTTTTCCGGGTGCACAACTAATGATAAATAAGTATTTCATCTTCCTCAGGTTTGTCCTGTATTAGTAAATCAATATTTCCTTCCTCTTGCTGTCAATTTGTTCTCCACATCAGATAATCATGTAACACATTTTTATATTGATTATGTGAACAAAGCGTATCTTGGACAATGCATCCATGTAAAAACCCCTCTTGCTCCTCAAAATTTTAAAGTATACATTTTGCATGCATTCGGACTGACCACCAAATTCCTCCATTTATGTAGAAACATTGATATCTGAGTTTATTTTCTTCCTTCCTATGTCTAAAATATCTTTATAAGATAATTAATGTCTGACTAATGCACACACATGTATATGCTTCCTTGATGATCTCCTTCTATGTTAGCTATCCATGCAAGGTTCAATCTATCAGTTGTAAGTAAAAGCCAATTTATGGCATTCATATTTTCCATCGGCCTGTCATATGAGTCCAGGATGATTACTACTCCTTTAACCTTAATACGTTTATTACATGCATATAAGTTAAGTACTTCTTTAACAACACAGGAACTTCAATATTGTTTGCAATAAAAAGCATGTCTTGACTTGAGAGGCGACTAGCTGAAGTTGAAACCAGAGGCGATGATAAGTACCGGAAGAGTACGCCTCCAGATGCCTCTAGATACAATGTCTCCCGGTGTAAGGAATCATCATGCAGATATGGTTCACGCACGTGCTAAACCAGGTTTTTATTTTCTATTTTATTTTCAACATGCACTTTAATTTTTTGGTATACGATACGATCTCTTACCGTTTGCATGATACATGAGCGGTGGATTCTCGGTTGTATATTAGTTGATACTCCGTTTGTAAAAAAAGATAAGATTGTTTAGATCACTACTTTAGTGGTCTAAATGATCTTATATTTTTTACAGTTGGAGTACTAATCTGCAAATGTATGATTATTATTTCTCCATATTTTAAGATCAAATTAACTCTGACCAAACTCCACCGTATTTTCATGCCAAAAATGGCAACATATGCTAGAATAGATCATTTGATTTTATGACCGTCTGCAGACTTATAGGTTACGAATAGATAAAACATGTAGGATACGCATACACTATGACAAAATTGACTATTAGACATAATGTGCATAAAAAAATATAATCACAAATTGGACGGAGGCCTGTAACTCCATGCATTATGCCCAATTTAAAAACGCTGTTTACATGCATATAAAATCTTCTTCCTTAGGATCTTTCTAATTCATACAATATCTCTTCTCCAACGAATATTAAAAGTGCTAGCCCGTGCAGTTGCACATGTTCATCTTAATACAAAATGAGACGTGTAATTCGGTGAGCGTTTGAGAGAAAACATGTTGATGGCGTAGACGATTACTTACAAAATCAATTGTAAATTTTCATCTATGAATGTATCTTTTTATCATTAACATTTTTATTCATAATACAAGTAGTCTTACTCACTAAGAAATCCTTTATCAAACTAGAAATCATATCTAGTATAGAAATTTAGGAGCCAGAAAAGAAATAAATACCCGATACGCCTTTTCTAAAATCATATCTAGTATAGTGTTACAAAATCATATCTAGTGTATATGAACCGAATAATATGTTTGAATTTTGAAGGTGTTATATGGTCCGGTGTGATCCATGACACTCTAGATTCCGCCATGGACCCAAAAATCTTTGCCTTGAAGACTGGCGAGGGGGCTGTTACCATCGCTCAGTTTGCAGGGAATATCTCACTGTCCACGATAAACAACGCGTCCGTCCAATATGTCTGATTAAGTAAGTAGCCGACATGTGGTTCCTGGTGTCGGAAGGCGACATGGTGGCAGGGGGTATAACGCCTGATGATGGCGGTGCATACGAATGTGATGTGCCGGTCAATAACTTAGTAATCCTCAAGGATCGTTCTGGTCACAAACGGATTCCGTCCCCAAAATCAAGGTATCTAGGGTCGCCCATGATGAACTCTTTAAGATCAGTCTTTACTCGTATTTCTGATGGTTTGTCATCTCTATCCTTTATGAAGGCGATGAAGTTGGTGCGTATGGTTCTGGAGTCGTTCATGTGCCCAGGGTAGATAGAAACATGATTTGACATGGCATCCTTGGAGTACCTTGCTGGTCCTCGTGGGTAATGTCCGTCCTCCACAAGTGTTTGTATGGTTCTGGAGTCGCTTATGTGCCCAAGGTAGATAGAAACATAATTTGACATGTCATCCTTGGAGTACCTTGCTGGTCCCCGCGGGTAATCTCGATCCTTCATAAGTGTTTTGCTGACGGAGAGAACCTAAGAAGAGACGACCTCATCGATTCTAAGGTGCTTGACTTGCTCGTAATCTACCCTGAAGTGGAGGGAAGCATAATCCACCAGAGTGGTTGTTGTCGATGCCGGTAGTGTTGTGATTCTTGTGTGTCCTTTACCCATGGTACTATCAAATCAAACAACAGTTAAGTACACCAGTTGTCAAACCGGAAGATAAAAAGAAACGTTTACACACTAGACGATCCAAATGAGAAGCAATCCACTAGTTGGCTGCTGGCTAGCCGCTCGAGGTGGAAGCGGGGATGTTTGGTGGTGAGGCTGCTCTCTTGGCGTATGAGCCACCGCGATCCTTGCCGAAACTATCATACATCAGGTGTGTTCGCCTCTTGTTCCCTACTCTCTCTTTGGCTTGATCCTTGGTGGCTAGGATTCGATCTATAGCCGTCCCCAACATATTGCTCTTGTTCTCCAGAGTCCAATTGTGTTGTTTATTGTTCATTACTATACAATAATAATTATCGTTATGAATCCTTGGGTTTGTTCCCATGTATATCTCTCGCAAGGAAAAAAATAGTGTGGCATGACAAAATAGTAAGCCCTTAAAATTTACTATAGCGCAACTATATCATGCTATAGCAAACGATTATACACTAAATTCATTTACCATGACATTACTCAGAATGCTATAGCGTGCCATAGTGAGCTATTTTTTCAGTGATCTCTTCTAATCTACCATATATACGAGATAAGAGGAACATCACATGTGTGGTGAATTTCCCGCGAGTAGTTTTCCCATACCTATATGAACGCCCCAGGCCTATCAAAAGTTCAAAACTAGTTTAAGGTTCATACATATAGGTTTGGCATTTTGAGCCTTGCATTGCACCTAAGCTCCGGGGGCAACCATCCAGTCATGGGGAGAGTTGAGCGAGGGACCCTGGTGAGTGAGAGTGTGACACGAGGCAGCCCACACGGCGGGGAGGCGGAGGCGAGTGTGCGGACATGTCTTCCGTATTTCTTCTGTTGTTTTATGAGTTCACTAGACCATGGAGGAAGGCGTTGCCGCACACATCCATTTTAAGAAAAGAAAGAATAGAAGTATATGCCAAATGGAGACCGCAATTACAACATATTTATAGTAGTTACACTAAATAACACATATTGGGATCTCTGCCATCAAATCAAAATAATGTCTTGAAAAGGACCGACATTGTGGAGTCAAGAAAATTCTTCCATTTTATTGACGAAACATATTATCTTGCTATTGTGCATGATCAAAAAGTTAAAAAAAAGTGAGTGGCTTTTGTTAGTTTTGACAAAAAGATATTTTTGATATAACTCCTAGGAACTAAAATTGAGGCAACAAATTGACCATGGACCACTTTCAAGGAGTATGTAGAAAGCATAATAACCATTTACCAGCTAACTACAAACATTGAATTCGAGAAATCATAATGAACTCCTAGGATTCTTTTTTCTCAAAGAAATCATAATGAACTCCTAAGATTATTTTTCTCACACAATACCTACTATCATAGGGAAGCATCAATTTATAGGAAAAATATAATCCAGACAGTGATGCACATGGAAGGGGAACAACCACTACAAACGAAGAAGCATAGATGATCTCTCGTGATAAAAATAATGAAGGGTGCATATCTCACCGGCGTTCAATGGGGATTGCAGCTGGTTTCGTTGAAAATTTAGGTTATTTACATATTAAGTTCGATAGGTACAGACACAACAAAAAATGTGTCCTTCTCTCGGCATTCCTTCACTAATTTTTGCAGTTGTCAGTGTCAAATTTGTTAATCTGCATACAAAAAGAATGAAGAACGACTCAAAATCTGCAATAAATATTTGTGGCTGAAATTATATTAATGACAAGCCACTGCTATTGTTTACAACCAGTTGTTCACTCATTAGTCACTTCTTACAAGTTAGAAAATAGGCAACAGAAAACAAAGATACAACAGCCAGCTTAGTCTTTGCAGGTTACATAGAGAACATGAGATAAACAGCTTATGCTATCTCTTTTCCCAACCAAATTTTCACAAAACTATGAATATGATTTTGGAATAAAAATTCCTTACCAAGATTCCCTTAACATATGATGATTGTGTAAGTTCTAAAAAAGAATATCTTCAATCTGCATGCCACTATGATAAAATGACACAAATATAGATTTTCATCAAACAGCGAAATTGTACCAGCAAATGGATGCATTAAGGCACTCATTTTCAACCAATCTTTGTACATGTTGTAGCTCCAAATTATGGACACCTGAGACAGGCAGTCTGAACAGCAGGTGTTCGCTAGTTAATTTGACTCTATGTAAGTTGATTAATGGAATATAACTGAGACAGGAAGCAGGCAGAGTGGCCTAACAAGGTAGAAACTTCAATATCTGCTCTGAAGACGGATCTGTGGAAGATGGCGGCGATGACACATGTGAGTGCGTCAGACCGGTTTGTGCCCCAGACCTGGTATGTGGCTCGGCTGGGGCTTCTGGCTTTCGATGATAGGCTTAAGTGAGTGGTATGGGTATTTGGCCCAGCTAGCACCCCTTTATCATATGGATAGGAATAGTGGCATATGTTGCCAAGATGGCAGATTCAGGCATATTGTTGTAATACTTTGTAAGGTCCGGAATAATCAATAAAGTGGCCGCATGCATCTCCCAGATGCAGAGGCCGGGGGTCATCCTACTTTTCTAAAAAAAAACTGAGACAGGAAAAATTATGCAAGCTCGGATCATTTTTCTTGCAAGGAAAACAAAATAAAATGTGATGCAGACCTAATGCATGTAGGACAGTACAATTTTATATGACGTGCAAAACCGGATCTGATATGCGGACGCTGCCGTTCATGCTAAGGTGAGAAGACATCCTGCAGCCTCCCCTCTGTACGCAAGGTGACTTTGGCTGCAGGACTGCCCTTGCTCGCTAGGTTTTTGTGAGATGGTACAGAAAAACTACATGTCGCCTATTCCATTGGTCACATTGCCTAATCTTAGTAGAGAGAGGAAGAAAGAAATGGGGACCTAAGTTAGTGAGAGGTTATGGCCGTAAACCATGCCGGCGTTTGTGGGACGAGCATGCCGGTGTTCGGGGCGAATGAGAAGCACCCCATCCCTGTGCAGAGAGTACCAGTCGTGGAGGCGCTGCTGCCCTCGGCGGCGTGGATGCGAAGGAGGGATGACCGGATGAGCGGCGCCGTAGGGGAGGCAAGGCGTCCCTCTTGTTGGGCTACTTTAATTAAAGACTAGGTATGCACCCGTATTGCCGTGGGAGCCAACAAAATTTTCAAAATGCAAAAAGTGTACCATATGGAACAACTATTATGCAAATCAGAAAGGGAAAAGAAGATTATGTTTTGGTTGTCAAGCAAATAATTTCTGACAACTTGGTCATAAGACATATTGAAGGCCAACGAACATTAGAGTGGAATCTAATTATCTGAATGACATGATGTAAGCCATTGGTGCAAATATATGAGCACACTTGCAGATTAAGACAATTTGAGTATTGCTAACCAATCTAAAATTGTTTTTTAAGTGATTACAGATTTAAGTTATTTTAATATTTTAGTTTGACAGGCCGCCACTGATCCTGTTCCAGGCCTCTCTCCACATTGCCTGTTGCACAGCTAGTCACCACCGTCCCCAAAATTCCTCGATGGCATCACTGCCATTGTGCTAAGGGCCTCCCGTGAAGAGAGATGGGAGGAGTCACGATAACAGAGCTTGCCTTCACCTGCACATCGCCGCTACCATTGCGGCTGTGATATCACGTATGCTTCTGTCATGTGTAAGCTTTCATATGATAAAGTAAATTGCAACCTATGTGAAGCATCATAGAGAATCGGAAAGCCATATCAGACCAACTTTGAAATGTTTTTTTTTTCTAGAAGAAATCCTATTACCCCCAACTTCACGGCTAGGAAAATCGAGACAGACAATCATCTCATAACTATTTCTCAGAAAATAAAATAAAAGCATAGTTCATGTTAAGAGATTGGTCAATGAGGAGGGGATGGCAAAGGACAATCAAAATGTTTAGAGATAAAATAGGGAACCTTTCGTATTTTTTAGACCTGTTACACCACTTTGGATATTCTGATGTTGAATTTTAGATTTATTTCCTGCAGTCTTTCCACCTTCAAATCTTCAGCATGAACCTCACTGCAACAACAATTGAGCTTGTCAGCTAGTCAGTAATAAAATTATGTTGGACTAATTGCCTACAATCATTGTTTTCTCGTTTATCATTGGGATTTCGTAATAAAAAAATTATAGCACAAGTCAACCATGAAAAGCCTGGGGTGCAGGTATCATGCTAAATCTAATCATGTGCATTATTTTTACGGATATCATTTAGAATATACAAGTACTGTTTTGGCTGCAAAGTCCACAAATGGACATTTACAAGAAACATGGTAATGATATTATTAACATATCAAACTGAAATTAAAACTTCATAATGTATCAAGTGCATCAAATAGTGATCCATCGTTGACCATTGGTTGAACGTGCATTTTAATCATAATGTATTTGCAAGTATCGACGACATCAGGAAATAATTTTGATCTGCTGAAACGCTGGTGGCATTTAAAAGAACTAAAAATACTAATACCATGCCATTCCAGTTTTACTTATCTTCTTTGCATCAGAGAATAGCGTCTGTTATTTGCTGGTCTGTCTAAAAATTAGTAACTAAAATTTCATTCTAGTTAATTTTATCATTTTTTACGACATCTACTTAATGATTTTCCATATTCTATTTCTATTTATTGTAAATTCAGTTCTACAAAGAAGCTGACAATAACTATGATACTGCATATGTTGTTACCTTCAAAACTAACCCTTGCTTAAAAACTAGCTTTGGCATATTTTTGATCGAAGTTGCATCATTATGAAAGTTAGGAAAAAATATCGTCAGCTCATACATAGATGTAGGTGCTGCTGTTAAGTACAAAAAAATAAGTAACATAGAGACACATAGACAATTGGAGAATTATGTGAATGATTGGCTGAAGACCAAGCAATAGTATAGCGCATCTCATGTGAATTTCCGCACTGCCAATGCTGAAATAAGTCTTATCCATGTTTTGCAAAAAATTAAAGATCATCCATGATTTAGAAACAAATTTAAAAATACAAAGATCCATCTGAGGCGACAAGTAACATCCACGAAAAAAAATGCTTTTTAATGAAATCACCTCCACTGGCAAAACAACAAAATGAAATTCGATGCATCTTCATTGAATCGTTTATGCTTATTTTCACTTATCATCAGGGACGGAGCTGCTTGGTAAGCATTGGGGTCAATTGACCCCAATGAAATTAGGTAACTCTTCCTTAGTTTAGTACTAATTACTATTCATTTATGGAAGATGACCCCACTGTCATAGACATGACCCCATCGAACTTTTTTTCTAGCTTCGTCCCTGCTTATCATCAGGTTTGTTTCACATAGCCATGAAGATTTTCATAACATGGTCAGTTGCGTATCATCTTTGCCTCCAGATATGTGTAGTGCTATAACACCAGGTGGTGCGATGAGCAGGTAACTATATAATGGCTGCTGAAAAATAAGGCAGTTCCACATCAAAACGTGACACTAATAACTACATAATGGCAGCTGGTAAGATTGTGCATGATGACATATGGTTTATTAGCCAAGGGATGTATACAACGGGAATCGAATGTGTACAAGGGGGAATCAGATGTGAAATCAGATTACATGTTGGCTGAAGAACATCAGAGGTCAAAATCGAAACATGAGTGAAGCTTTTCCGAGCAAAATGTTGCCACAAGCACAAAAATATGTCACTTGTAGACGATTAGTTAGCATTTTACAAGAATTTTTCTGACCAACTATTACGTAACACTATCGAACTGATTAGAGTTGAGTATGAGTCGAAGGGGTCGACAAATATCGGTATCTAGTTCGCAGTGCCGTAGACGACGACAGCCCATACTTCGCCGCCCGTCGCTCCATCAAAAAGCATCAGTCCCTCGTTCTCTAATCAAGGGTCTTGACGGGTCACCACCGTCGTCTCAGGATCAACTTCCTTGAATTCTCCTCGGCCAAGTGAAGAAAGGGTCGAGTTCTTCCAGGAAATCTCGTGCACAACCACAATTTAGATGAGAGCTTGTTGAGGATCTCTTGGCCACTATTAGGGAAAAGCCTAGCAGTAGCGCGGGTTGGAGGTGTAGTAGTGGCGCCGGAGGGGGGGAGGGGGCTACAACTAATGTTCAGTAGTAGTGCGGGCGTGGCACGCAACTACTATCATACATAGCAGTAGCGTGCTGTGGACGCCCAATGCTACTACTACACCTTCCTAGCAGCAGCGTGTTTGTTCCACCCAGCGCTAGTACTACACCTCCCTAGCAGTAGGGCCTGGTGGGCTACCCACGCTACTCGTAAAGTTTGCTGTTTTTTTTCTACTGCATATTGCCGCTGTATTTGTACTGGGTTTATGTAGTAGTCTCATCATATGATTTTATGATTGTGATGAGTTAATATTTCAGTGGGTGAAAGAGACATGGATTAGATTAAAGTGGAGGAAACATGGTGCAGATCTAAAGTACTACTAATCCAAACTTGATCACTTTAGTTTGGATTAGTGGTCACTTTAGTTTGGATTAGTATGACCAAGTTTGGATTAGTAGTACTTCGATCTGCACCATGTGTTGCCTCCACTTGAATCTAATCCATGTTTATTTCACCCACTGATATATATAATAACTGATCTTGCTCATAATGATATAACAACTAACCACCATCATCATTATTAATAACTAATCATCGTTATCATAATAACAAGTCATACTCATCATCATCATAGTCATTTAACAACTTCTACTTGTTATCATAATAACAAGTCATAGTCATCATCATCATAGTCATCTAACCAACACTAGTTAATTTTTCTAAGCACAGGATCATGAGTATTGTTCTAAGGTAAAATAGCATAAAACAAGATAGCCCTGACTCTACATTATGGAGAATGGAGATTATCCTGTCTCCAATTTGTGCGCTTCGCACAGTGTTTGTTGGGGAACGCGGTAATTTCAAAAAAATTCTACGACCACGCAAGATCTATCTATGTGATGCATAGCAACGAGATGGGAGAGTGTGTCCACGTACCCTCGTACACCGAAAGCGGAAGCATTATGGCAATGCGGTTGATGTAGTCGTACGTCTTCACGATCCGACCGATCTTAGCACCGAACGTACGACACCTCCGCATTCAGCACACATTCAGCTCGATGACGTCCCTCGTACTCTTGATCCAGTTGAGGCCCAGGGAGAGTTTCGTCAGCATGATGACGTGGTGATGGTGATGATGTGAAGTTACCGGCGTAGGGCTTCGCCTAAGCACTGCGATGATATGACCGAGGTGAGTAACTGCGGAGGGGGGGCGGGGGCACCGCACACGACTAAGAGATTGTTTGTCTATGCTATTGGGGTGCCCTCTGGCCACGTATATAAAGGAGGGAGGGAAAGAGAAGGCTGGATAGGTTTGGGCACACCAGGGGGAGTCCTACTTGGACTCCTAGTCCAAGTAGGATTCGACCCCCCTTTCCTTTCTTCCACCGGAGGGAAAGGTAAAGGAGAGAGAGGGGACGGAAAGAGGGGGGCCGACCCCCTCCCCTAGTCCAATTCGGTTTGGGCACACCAGGGGGAGTCCTACTTGGACTCCTAGTCCAAGTAGGATTCGACCCCCCTTTCCTTTCTTCCACCGGAGGGAAAGGTAAAGGAGAGAGAGGGGAAGGAAAGAGGGGGGCCGACCCCCTCCCCTAGTCCAATTCGGTTTGGGCAAGGGGAGGGGCGCCCCTCTCACGTGGCCCTTTCTCCTCTCCTCCAATATGGCCCACTAAGCCCAATACATCTCCGGCCCGTGGGGCTACGGTAATCTCCCGGTACTCCGGAAAAATGCCCGAACTACTCGGAACCATTCCGATGTCCAAATGCAACCTTCCAATATATGAATATTTACCTCTCGACCATTTCGAGACTCCTCGTCATGTCCGTGAACTCATCCGGGGCTCTGAAAAAACTTCGGTACATCAAATCACATAACTCATAATACAAATCATCATTGAACGTTAAGCGTTCGGACACTACGGGTTCGAGAACTATGTAGACATGACCGAGACAAATCTCTGGTAAATAACCAATAGCGGAACCTGGATGATCATATTGGTTCCTACATATTCTACGAAGATCTTTATCGGTCAAACCGCATAACAACATACGTTGTTCCCTTTGTCATCGATATGTTACTTACCTGAGATTCGATCGTCGGTATCATCATACCTAGTTCAATCTCGTTACTGAAAGTGCGTTATATCGACTAGAGGGGGGGGGGGTGAATAGGCGATTTTTATGAATTTTACAAATTCTTCACTGAGGAATTTGCTGGTGAGGAAATTCCTTAGCGAAGAAATACATGCAGCGGAATAAGTACTCAGAAGTAAGCATAACAGATTACAAGCATAGTCATCATGATGAAAAGAAGACAATCACAGAGTACCGAAAGCGTAATCACAGGATAACACAAGATGAAGACGAATAGACCGAAGAAATTGAACTGAGGAAATTGAGAAAGTCTTCAGTCAAAGTCTTCAAACACAGATATGAACAAACACTCAACACAGTAATGAGGAAATGAAAGGGTTGAGGAAATAGAACCAGTTAGGTTGGTGAAGACAATGATTTGGTAGACCA
>LR880966.1:25365544-25384091 GCA_904067115.1 Aegilops sharonensis | reverse complement strand
GGAGTCAGAATAGTCTGGCATAAGACTGGCATGCTACAACACTGCCATCTTACCCATTCTCATGCCATCACATGGCCATGCAAACTCATATCCAACAACTTATGGATTTTCGAAACTCACTTGCCTCAACTTTGCATGTAATATAACATCTATCGAAATGCTCATAAACATGCCATGAAACTACTTAATGCAAACGTGCAACGAACACTCATCATATCAAAAGTTCAAACATGCTTGCCTGGTTCGGAGTAGTCAGAGTCTAGCTTGGCGAAGTTCGCGGTTCCGTCACCTCCTTCGTTATCTACGGTATAAGAAAATACGTACTAACGTAAATACCGAGAGTGCACAAAAAAAGTGTTCCAAATATTTTTCAAATAAATATGACAAAAAACAAGACAGAAAAATAAAGATGACAGAAAAAGAATCAATCAAAAATCAGTTTCTGTTTAAAAGTTATAAAGGTTTTAATCCAAGGACTCATCTGTAATGAAACAGAAAGTTTCCTGGGGCCAACTTATAAAAACAGAAAACGCTTCGGCTAAAAAGCCGTCAACTGCAAAGGGAGACGTACTCTGCCCAAAGGCGTTTTCAGAAAACGGTTCGAAAAAAAGAAAATACTGACGAGGGGTCCCACCCGTTAGGTTTGAAATTTCAAACGGGGAGAAGCAGAGCTCGTCGGCGCCCGAGAGCTGCGGTGGTCGCCGGCGGCGATCCACGGCGAGTTAGGAGGATCGGAAGGTACCTACGTGTTCAGCGTGACCTTCCGCGTCGGTGGGTGGTGGTGGTGGTCGTCGGCGAGCACCACGTCGACGGCGGTCCTTGCTCCAGCGGACGGCGGCTCGGGTGGAGTTGGATCTCGTCGGGGAGGGCTGCAGAGGTCAAATTGAAGCCTGGGTTAGATCACTGGGTGGTCGAGGAGACTATCGACGAGGTTTGGGTGGCGGGGATGGCCTCACCGGAGTGGATCGAGCTGGTGGCCGAGGCGGATCGGGGCGGCCGGAGTTGGGGGAGGAGACCTCCTCGAGTTCCTCCTAGTGGCTTGGCGGGGTTCTGCTGGGGTGCAGTGGTGGTGCGTGCTCGAGAACAAGCACGGGACCTCTTTTTATAGGCGATCCGAGGCGGTGGCCGTGAACGGGGATCTACGGCGATGGTTACGGCGGCGCAGTGCTTGGTCGGGGAGTTTAGGGGGGTTGGGCATCAACGTGGAGGTCCACGGGTTCCGTTTAGAAGCTAAACCAGGTTGGATTAGGCGCTCTTGGGTGGTTTCGACAGAACGGGGCGGCGCGGGCCCGTCGGCGGCAGAGGGCGCGCCCTGTGCTTGCCGGGCCACGTCGACGGTGCTGCGGTGTGCGCTGGCATGCATGAGGCCACGCGGAGGGCTACGGGCCGTTGGGCGGCGCCGGACAGCGTAGCGAGCTGGCGCTGGCTCCCGTTGGCCGCCACGGGTGGCTCTGCCACCGCAGAAGCTGCCGGCGTCGGCGATGCTCGCCGCCACCGACACCTGCGCCCGTCCAAGGGAGCGTGTGATGCTCTGGTCAAGGAGGAGAGGCCGTGCGCAACGCACCAGGGTGCACTGGTGACCGATGACAAGGCACTGACGAGAAACGACACTGACAAAACTCTGAAACTCTGAATTTTACTGAAAGTGTACAGGAACAGTGTCGGCCAAGTGTTTGATGAAATGATTCAAGCATGAGAAGAATTTTTCTGGGGCTGATCTTTGGTGTGGTGGCCTCTCAAAGCACCTGGGGGCTGCCTGAATTTTGGTGGAATATTTGGAGAAAGGAAAATATGAATTTCACCAAAAATGATGAATTTGGTCCAAACTTGCAGAGGTTGAAACTTGAAAATTTTGAAAAGAGGAAGAGTGGGTCTTGATGGATCTAGGTTGGGGGTGCTAAGGACTATCCAGAGGAGTTGGTTTGAGATCAAAACTCAAAGGAAAACAGGTACTTCCTTTGTAAATCATCCAGGCTTAGAATAAATGACAGAAATGTTTTGGGGAATAAAATAAATGAAATAAAATCCAAAAATGGGTTGGACTTGTTGGAATAGAATGTTTGGGTTGCCCCAAAGTGGAGGGAGGGGTTTTGGGAGAATTTACCACATGAGGCATGGTAAAACAATGGATGGTTTCAAAACAAAAGAGTAGCCCCAAAACCCATAGGGTTTCTTTTTAGAAGAAAAATAAATTCCAAAAATATATTTGAGATGGGAAAAATCAGAAGAAAGGTTTTTAATAACCAAACACCAGGGTTGAAGAAGATATAAACCCTTGCCATGGGGAAAAGTTTTGAGAGAGAGAGGTTTTTGGAAGGATTTAAATGACCTTCTTCAAATCAAACAAAGTTTTTGTTGAAAACTAAATAAAAATTTTTGGAGTGTCACATGTGAGCACTACAACATTTCTGATAAGTATATGTGAATGACATATTGTTGATCGGAAATAATGTAGAATTATTCTACAAAGCATAAAGGAGTGTTTAAAAGGAGTTTTTCAAAGAAAGACCTCGGTGAAGCTGCATATATAGAGAGCATCAAGATCTATAGAGATAGATCAAGACGCTTGATAAGTTTTTCAATGATTACATACCTTGACAAGATTTTGAAGTAGTTCAAAATGGAATAGTCAAAGAAAGAGTTCTTGCCTGTGTTACAAGGTGTGAAATTGACTAAGACTCAGAGCCCGACCACGGCAGAAGATAGAAAGAGAATGAAACTCATTCCCTATGCCTTGGCCATAGGTTCTATAAAGTATGCCATGCTGTGTACCAGATCTATTGTATACCCTACACTGATTTTGGCAAGGGAGTACAATAGTGATCTAGTAGTAGATCACTGGACATTGGTCAAAATTATCCTTAGTGGAATAAGGATATGTTTCTCGATTATGGAGGTGACAAGAGGTTTGTCGTAAAGGGTTACGTCGATGCAAGATTTGACACTGATCCAGATGACTCTAACTCTCAATCTGGATACATATTGAAAGTGGGAGCAATTAGCTAGAGTAGCTCCGTACAAAGCATTGTAGACATAGAATATTTTTGCAAAATACATACGGCTCTGAATGTGGCAGACCCGTTGACTAAACTTCTCTCACAAGCAAAACATGATCACACATTAGTACTCTTTGGGTGTTAATCACATAGCAATGTGAACTAGATTATTGACTCTAGCAAACCCTTTGGGTGTTGGTCACATGACGATGTGAACTCTACGTGTTAATCATATACAGATATGAATATTGGTGTTAAATCACATGGCAATGTGAACTAGATTATTGAATCTAGTGCAAGTGGGAGACTGGAGGAAATATGCCCTAGAGGAAATAATAAAGTTATTATTTATTTGCTTAAATCATGATAAATGTTTATTATTCATGCTAGAATTGTATTAAACGGAAACATAATACATGTGTGAATACATAGACAAACAGAGTGTCACTAGTATGCCTCTACTTGACTAGCTCGTTAATTAAAGATGGTTACGTTTCCTAACCATAGACATGAGTTGTCATTTGATTAACGGGATCACATCATTAGGAGAATGATGCGATTGACTTGACCCATTCCGTTAGCTTAGCACTTGATCGTTTAGTATGTTGTTATTGCTTTCTTCATGACTTATACATGTTCCCATGACTATGAGATTATGCAACTCCCATTTACTGGAGGAACACTTTGTGTGCTACGACCAAACGTCACAACGTAACTGGGTGATTATAAATGTGCTCTACAGGTGTCTCCGAAGGTACTTGTTGGGTTGGCGTATTTCTAGATTAGGATTTGTCACTGCGATTGTCGGAGAGGTATCTCTGGGCCGACTCAGTAATGCACATCACTATAAGCCTTGCAAGCATTGTAACTAATGAGTTAGTTGCGGGATGATGTATTACGGAACGAGTAAAGAGACTTGCCGTTAACAAGATTGAACTAGGTATTGAGATACCGACGATCGAATCTCGGGCAAGTAACATACCGATGACAAAGGGAACAACGTATGTTGGTATGCTGTTTGACCGATAAAGATCTTCGTAGAATATGTGGGAGACAATATGAGGATCCAGGTTCCGCTATTGGTTATTGACCGGAGACGTGTCTCGGTCATGTCTACATTGTTTTCGAACCCGTAAGGTCCACACGCTTAAAGTTCGATGACGGTTATATTATGAGTTTATGTGTTTTGATGTACCGAAGGTAGTTCAGAGTCCCGGATGAGATCGGGGACATGACGAGGAGTCTCGAAATGGTCAAGACATAAAGATCGATATATTGGACGACTATATTCGGACATCGAAAAGGTTCCGAGTAATTCGGGTATTTTTCGGAGTATCGGAGAGTTATGGGAATTCGCCGGGGAGTATATGGGCCTTATTGGGCTTCAGGGGAAAGAGAGAGGAGAGGTTGGGAGCCCCCCAAGGCCTAGTCCGAATTGGACTAAGGGGAGGGCTGCGCCCCCTCCTTCCTTCTCTTCTCTCTCCCCTTTCCTTGACTCCTACTCCTACTACTTGGAAGGGCTCCTAGTTCTACTAGGAAAGGGGGAATCCTACTCCCGGTGGGAGTAGGACTCCCCTAGGGAGTGCCATAGAGAGGGCCGGCCCTCCCCCTCCTCCAATCCTTTATATACGGGGAGAGGGGCACCCCTTGGAGAGACAACAATTGATGATTGATCTTTTAGCCGTGTGCGATGCCCCCCTCCACCATAATCCACCTCGGTCATATCGTAGCGGTGCTTAGGCGAAGCCCTGCATTGGTAGAACATCATCATCGTCACCATGCCGTCGTGCTGACGAAACTATCCCTCGAAGCTCTGCTAGATCAGAGTTCGTGGGACGTCATCGAGCTAAACGTGTGCTGAACTCGGAGGTGCCATGCGTTCGGTACTTGGATCGGTCGGATCATGAAGACATACGACTACATCAATCGCGTTGTCATAACGCTTCCGCTTTCGGTCTACGAGGGTACGTGGACAACACAGTCCCCTCTCGTTGCTATGCATCACCATGATCTTGCGTGTGCGTAGGATTTTTTTTTTTGAAATTACTATGTTCCCCAACACCGAAGGGGGCCGGCTGGCCACCCATTGGGCGCCTCCTGTCTGTGTCCCCTCCCCCACCCATATATATACGAGGGAGGTGGCGCCACACAAGACCACGACAAACTCTTAGCAGTGTGTGGTGCCCCTCTACATAGTTTAGTCTTCCATCCAGTTTTTCCGCAATGCACGGCGAAGCCCTGCGGGAACAAGTTCACCATCACCGACACCACGCCATCATGCTGTCGGAACATATCTACTACTTCGCCCGTCTTGCTGGATCAAGAAGGCGAGGACGTCATCGAGCTGAACGTGTGTTGAACGTGGAGGTGCCGTACGTTCGGTACTTGATCGGTTGGATCGCGAAGGTGTTCGATGATACGTCTCTGTCATATCTACTTTTCCTAATGATTTTCCTCTTGTTTTGGACTCTAATTTGCATGATTAGAATGAAACTAACCCGGATTGACGCTGTATTTAGCAGAAATACTATGGTGTTGTTTTTGTGCAGAAATAAAAGTTCTCGGAATGGAATGAAACTTTGCGAGGATTTTTTATACAATAAAAGAGAATTTATGGATCCAAGAATCACTGGAGGGGGGCACCAGGGTGGGCACAACCCACCAGGGCATGCCACCCCCTCCAGGCACGCCCAACTGGTGGCCCCACAGACCCTGAAAACGACACTATAAAATCCTATTGTTCCAGAAAAAACTAGGGAGAAAGAATTATCACGTTTCACGAGACGGAGCCGCCGTTGTCTCCTGTTCTTCATCAGGAGGCCAGATCTGGAGTTAGTTTGAGGCTCTGGACAAGGGGATCTTCGATCTTCGTCATCACCAACCCTTCTCCATCGCCAATTCAATGAAGCTCGTCACTGGGAGTGAGTAATTCCTTCGGAGGCTTGCTGGTCGGTGAGGAGTTGGATGAGATCCATCATGCAATCGAGTTAGTTTTGTTAGGGCCATTATGTTCTGAGATTGATGATGCTATGACTTTGCCATGCTGAATGCTTGTCACTTTGGGCCCAGGTGCGATGATTTCAGACCTGAACCCTTTATGTTATCACCATTATATATCCATGTTCTAGATCCGATCTTGGAAGTTATAGTCACCTACTAAGTGTTATGATCCGGCAACCCCGGAGTGACAATAGTCGGGACCACTCCCGGTGATGATCGTAGTTTGAGGAGTTCATGTATTCACCGTGTGCTAATGCTTTGTTCTTGTTCTCTATTAAAAGGTGGCCTTACTATCCCTTAGTTTCCAATAGGACCCTGCTGCCATGGGAGGGTAGGACAAAAGATTTCATGCAAGTTCTTTCCATAAGCACGTATGACAATTTACGGAATACATGCCTACATTATATTTATGAACTGGAGCTAGTGTCGTATCGCCCTAGGTTATGACTGTCTCACGATGAATATCATCCAACGAATCGCCGATCCAATGCCTATGATTTTCCTAAATATTGATCTTGCTAAGTTACTACTGCTATTACTATCGTTACTGCTACAAAACCATTGCTATCACTATTATCGTTACTTTTGCCATTTCTTCTACTATCAAAATCATCATACTACTTTGCTACTGATCACTTTGTTATAGATAATTAATCTCCAGTTGTGGTTGAATTGACAACTCAGCTGCTAATACTTGCAAATATTCTTTGGCTCCCCTTGTATCGAATCTATAAATTTGGCTTGAATACTCTACCCTTGAAAACTGGTGCGATCCCCTATACTTGTGGGTTATCATTCGACTATATCAACCGCGTTAATAAAGGTTTCCGCTTTACGGTCTACAAGAGTACATAGACACACTTTCCCCTCTTGTTGCTATGCATCTCCATAGATAGATCTTGCATGTGCGTAGTATTTTTTTTGTTTTCCATTCAACGTTCCCAAAAGTTACCACATGTGGCTGATGGCAGATGTTATCTTTAACAAGCCCACCCCAAGAAGTACACCTTCTCCAAACATCCCCGGCATAGGAGCATCACCCGGGTGACCTCCTTTGTGTCTTTGACCCCTGTATTGGCTAAGGATGTGCCGGATGATCACATGATTGAAGAATCACAAAATCCTATGACCAAGAAGACATGTTTTTTACCGATAGCACACTTAATTATGATCCAATATATGAGGAAATGCCACCATCACCTCCTGATAAGCAACCTCGCAAGAAATCAAAGTTTACTCCAAAGACACTAACCAACTTGGTGGCCCAATCCATGTCCTCTCCGCCCGACACCGTCAAATTGGTGAAAAATAGGATGCAATGGAAGAATGTGAATGGGAAGAGTAAGGGAAAGATTGTCAGCACCCGTGCAAATGATAAAGGTCCACCTAGGAAGAGATCAACTAAGGAGTCCTTGGCATACGAACAATGTGCTCACCACCCAACAAAACATGTCTATATCTGGGAAAAATAATGGCACCGAAGCATGTGTACGACAAACTCGGCATTGAGATGAAGATTCTGCATAACAACACAATAGCTTTGGAGGTAGCCAATCATAAGGCATGACCATCATGAACCAAACACATTACACAACAAAGTTTCCAAAGGGTTATGTTTTTATGAAGACTTTTACACGGTTTAAAGTGGATTTCAAAGAGATCTTTTATCTGTTCAAGTTATATAAACTCATGAACGGATGCACTAGAGCTGTAAGTGTATGAAAGTTCAAAAACAAACTAAGTGGGTGTGCATCCAACTTGCTTGCTCATGAAGACCGAGGGCAATTTGAGGAAGCCCATCATTTGAATATACAAGCAAACTTCTATAATAAAAAGTTCCCACTTGTATATGAAAGTGACAAAATAGGAGAATCTCTATCATAAAGATCACGGGGCTACTTTCAAGCACAAGTGTGGAAAAAGGATAGTAACTCTTCTCTCTTTTTGATTTGGCTTCTTTTGGCCTTTTTGTTTTTTTGTAATGTACGGAGACTCATCCCAACTTCTGAGGGAATCATAGCTTCCTTCACACTATTATATACTTACAACTCAAGAATTAAAACTCGATACTAGAACAATATATGACTCTATATGAATGCCTCTGGTGGTGTACCGGGATATGCAATGATCAAGAGTGTCATGTATGAATATTATGAATAGTGGCCTTGCCACAAATACTATGCCAACTACATGATCATGCAAAGCAATATTACAATGATTGTGTGTGTCATAATAAAACGGAACGGTGGAAGTTCCATGGTAATATATCTCGGAATGTCTATGAAAATGCCATAATAGATACGTATGGTGGCTGTTTTGAGGATATGTTGGGTTTAATGGACAAGCGAAATTTGCGCGGTACTAGTGAAGCTAGAAATGGTGGAAGGGTGAGAGTGTATATAATCCATGGACTCAACATTAGTCATAAAGAACTCACATACTTATTGCAAAAATTTATTAGCTATCGAAACAAAGTACTACATGCATGCTCCCAGGGGGATAGATTGGTAGGAAAAAACCATCGCACGTCCCCGACCTCCACTCATAAGGAAGACAATCAAAACAAATTCATGCTCCGACTTCATCACATAACGGTTCACCATACGTGCATTCTACGGGAATCACAAAATTTAACACAAGTATTTCTACCAATCCACAATTACTCACTAGCATGACTCAAATATCACCATCTTTATATCTCCAAACAAATGCAAGGAATAAAACTTCTCATCTTATTCAACGCTCTTTATATGAAAGTTTTTATTATATCCCTCTTGGATAACCATCATATTAGGACTAAATTCATAACCTAGGAAAATTACCATGCTATTTAGATGCTCTCAAAATAATATAAGTGAAGCATGAGAGTTCAACAATTTCTATAAAATAAATCCACCATCGTGCTCTAAAATGATATAAGTGAAGCACTAGAGCAAACTGCCTAGCTCAAAAGATATTAGGGAAGCACATAGAGTATTCTAATAAATTCACGATACATGTGTGTCCCTCTCAAAATATTTGTACAGCAAGGATGATTATGGCACACTAAAAAACCAAGACTCATGTCATACAAGACGCTCCAAGCAAAAACACATATCATGTGGTGAATACAAATATAGCCAAAAGTAAATTTACTGATGGATGAAGACAAAAGAGGGGTTGCCATCTGGGGCATCCCCAAGCCTAGATACTTGGTTGTCCTTGAATATTACCTTGGGGTGCCTCGGGCATCCCCAAGCTTAGGCTCTTTCCACTCCTTATTCCGTTGTCCGCAGATCTTTACCCAAAACTTGAAAAGTTCACAACACAAAACTAAATAAAAAACTCATAAGATCTGTTAGTATAATAAAATAAATCACCACTTTAGGTACTGTTGTGAACTCATTCTTTTTTTTATATTGGTGCAATATCTAGTGTATTCCAACTTCCAGATGGTACATACCCCCCGATACTACCCATAGATTCATCAAATTAAGCAAACAACACATAGAAAACAGAATCTGTCAAAAACAGAACATCTTGTTGTAATCTGGAAATTATGTATACTTCTGTACGTCCAAAATCTGAAAAATTAGGACAACCTGGGAAATTTGTATATCAATCTTCTTTAAAAAATCCAGATCAAAAGCACGTTGCTGTGATTTATATATTTTTCGGCAATGAGCGCAAAAGTTTCTATTTTTCTGCAAGATCAAATCAACGATCAGCATAGACCATCCCAAAGGTCTTGCTTGGCTCAAACACTAATTAAAACACCAAAACACAATTACTAGAGAGGTAATAATGTGTATTTATTGAAAAACATAACCAAAATCAGAAAAGATTGAAGAAAATTGGGTTGCCTCCCAGCAAGGGCTATTGTTTAACGCCCCTAGCTAGGCATAAAACATATATCTAGGTATTGTAATCTTTGGTATGAAAACCATAAGTAGCCCTCATAATAGATTCATATGGAAACTTATTCTCTTTCTTGGGAAGTGTTACATGCCCTTTCTTAATGGAAATTGAAATCTAATGTTTCCTTCTTTCTTATCAATAATTGCACCGATCGTTCTAAGGAAAGGTCTACCAAGAACAATAGGACATGTAGGATTGCAATCTATATCAAGCACAATAAAATCTACGGGAACATAATTCCTATTTGCAACGATAAGAACATCATTAATCCTTCCCATAGGTTTCTTAATACTGGAATCCGCTAGATGCAACTTTAAAGAACAATCATCAAATTCATGGTAACTTAGCAAATCACATAAAGTTTTTGGAATCATGGAAATGCTAGCACCCAATTCACACAAAGAATGGCACTCATAATATTTAATTTTAATCTTAATAGTGTAGGTTCCCACTCATCATAAAGCTTTATAGGGATAGAAACTTCCAACTCAAGTTTTCCTTCAAAAGATTTGGTCATAGCATCAACGATATGTTTAGTAAAAGCTTTATTTTGATTGTAAGCATGAGAGAATTTAACAGGGATTGCAACAAGGAAATACTATCTATCAAAGAGAAATTATCATAATTAAAGTCCTTAAAATCCAAAAGAATGGGTTCGTCGCTACTTAAAGTTTTGATCTCTCCAATCCCATTTTTATAATTTTTTGCATTAAGATCTTTAAACACTGAATCATTGGGACGCCTTCTAGCTAAAGTTGACTCATCTCCAGTCCCATCTTTATTAAGATTTATATTAGAAAACAAAGATTCAATAGGATTCACATGAATCACTCTAAGATCATCATCATTATTCAAGGACTCCGGTTAATAGCCATCTTGTTTACCAAAGTAGTTTGCTCATCAGAAATTTGGCCTACTAAATTTTCAAGATGAGTAAATTGAGATTTAAGACCATAAAATTCCTTAATAACATCATCAAGCTCTTTATTTATATACTAAATCATAGTTTTTTTTTGTACTTTAGGCTCATTCCTAAAGAAACTATTATGCTCAAATTGTAAAGACATGAAGCTTTTAGCATTATTTTCAATCTCTTCCAACTTCCTATAATAAGCATCAAAGCTTGAAACGATCAATCTAGCACACGAGCAAACAAAAAGCAAAAGAAAAATACGGACGAAAGAAGGGTGAATAAGATAGCAAATATTTTTGTGTTTTGTGAAACGTTTTAGAAGTGAGGGAGAGGAAAACGAGAGACGAATGGCAAATAATATAATGCAAGAGATGAGAGTTTATGGTGGGTACTTGGTAGGCTTGTTGTATAAACTCCCCGGCAACGGCGCAAGAAATTCTTCCTCCTACTTCTTGAGCTTGCGTTGATTTTTCCCTTGAAGAGGAAAGGGTGATGTAGCAAAGTAGAGATAAGTGTTTCCCTCAGTTAAGAACCAAGGTATCAATCCTGTAGGAGGCACAAGCAAGTCTCTAATCTATCACATGCACAAATTAAACAACATTTGCACTCAACGAGAAAAAGGGGTTGTTAATGCCTTCACGGTCTCGAACAAGAGTGAGATCTAATAGAGATATGTATAAAAGATTACTGAAACATAAGCAAAATAAAAATAAATAAATTGCAGCAAGGTATTTTTTGGTTTTTTTGGTTATAGATATGAAAATATATGATGGAAAATAGACGCGGGGGCCATAGGTTTCACTAGAGGCTTCTCTCTTGAAAGAAAATAATACGGTAGGTGAACAAATTACTGCGGAGCAATTGATAGAAAAGCGCAAATTTATGATGATATCCAACGCAATGATTATGAATATAGGCATCACGTCTATGTCAAGTAGACCGAAACAATTCTGCATCTACTACTATTACTCCACACATCGACCGACTCATGTCTGCATCTAGAGTATTAAGTTCATAAGAACAGAGAAACGCTTTAAGTACGATGACATGATGTAGAGGGATAAATTCAAGCAATATGATAAAAAACCATCTTTTTATCCTTGATGGCAACAATACAATATGTGCCTCGCTACCCCTACTATGTCACTGGGTGAGGACACCGCAAGATTGAACCCAAAACTAAGCACCTCTTCCATTGCAGGAAAAACCAATCTAGTTAGTCGAACCAAACCGATAGTTCAGAGATATTAAAACATGCATAAAAGAGTTCAGAGAAGTCTCAAATAATATTCATAGATAATCTGATCATAAATCCATAATTTATCAGATCTCGACAAACACATCGCAAAAGTATATTACATCGGATAGATCTGCAAAAACATCAAGGAAAACATTGTATTGAAGATCAAAGAGGGAGAATAAGCCATCTAGCTACTAGCTATGGACCCATAGGTACGTGGTAAACTACTCACGCATCATCGGAAGATCAAGGTTGATGTAGAGGCCTTCCATGATCGAATCCCCCTCTGGCAGGGTGCCGTAAAATACCCCAAGATGAGATCTCACGGGAACAGAGACTTTTGGCGGCGAAAAAGTAATTTGGTCGACGCTTCTGTTGGTTTGGGAATATTTGGTAATTTATAGCGCAAGAATTAGGGTTGGAGGACTCCCTAGGGCCCCACAAGCCAGGAGCCCCCCCCCCCCCCCTAGAGCGCGGCCTCAGGGCTTGTGGTTCCCTCAGGACTCTTCTGGCCCTCTCTCCAAGCTTCGTGGATGTCTTCTGGTCCAAGAAAAATCATTGTAAAGTTTTATTTCATTTGGACTCCGTTTGATATTCTTTTTCTGTAAAACTTTAAAAAAATGAAAAAACAAAAACTGGCACGGCTCCAGGTTAATAAGTTAGTCTCAAAAATAATATAAAATAGCATATTAATGCATATAAAACATCCAAAACAGATAATATAATAGCATCGAACAATAAAAAAATTATAGATACGTTGGAGACATATCAACACCCAATTATGTTGTAGGCAGAAACCAATACTTAGTGTGACGTGTCCCTTCTGGGTCTATCTTCACATCGAAGACTTCATATGGTCAGCCAAAATGTCTAGGGAGCATGGAAACATCGTCAAATGGGGTCAAGACCTTAAAATCACGCCGTCTGAAGTGGACATAGAGCTCGAAAGCATCTAAGGCACCTTGGTGACTACCAAAAATAACGAGGTCAGCTCATCGTTTAGGTTCTTATAGAATTAGGTCGAGGAAGATCAGTCGAAGAAATGAGAGAGACAAATCTTGAAGCGGTCACTATAGAGGAGAGCGGAACCAGCAAAACCAGCGGCCTACCTATACATGGCATGCAAGACTATGTACACTTGGCCCATTGTGTAGTTTAACTAGACCGGCTCACTGAATTTGATGACTTATGTATTGCTTGTTGCTCATTTATTGTTAATGAACTTATTGTTCATTGTTATAAGTTACTCTCGTTAGTTTTATGTCTGATTTGATCCTATTTATTGCTAACTGTGCGCTACTTGCATGACATTCCTCTGCCATGACAACATTTTGCTTGCAGCCTAAAGAACCAAGCAGTGGCGGGCACGATAAAACAATCGTCACAAGTACGTTTCCTTGGCAAGTGGCAGGTGCATAATAATGCCCACCATTGGTAATGAGGGGCAAGAGTGGGCTGGCCTTAAATAAGACCCGACACTGTTAGGCCCTTTACCAGTGGCAGACGGCAATGCCCGCCATTGATGACCTGTTAGCAGTGACGGGAGATCAGCTGCGGGTGCTGCTCACAGCCACGGCCACCACTGCTAGCCTATTCTGCAGGAGTGGTGCATTGCACTGGGTGCGTGAGAGAAAACACTAAGAGCATCTCCAACAGGCGTGGCAAAACACGCGTCTACGCGGTAAAAGCAGTTTTTCGCGCGCGCCGGTTGGTTCCGCGTGCTCCAGCGGTGGCGGGAAGTTACCGTGCGCGGAAAGCGTTTGCGCGCGCGCGGTAGAAAGCGGCACACGGCGCGGTAGATTTGGCGCGCCGCTTCGCGCGCGCCTATAAAGTCCCGCGCTTCGCCACGCGCATAGAACAGCCACGCGCCCTCCTCGCAACCTCGCCGCTTCGCTGACTCACCGCTTCGCCGCTTTCTGCGCCATCACCGCGCCACCATGCCGCCGCGCCGCCGGGGTGCTTCGGGCTTTCGCGGCGTCCGCGAGCGCCCCAACGGCTGGTACTCCGCCGAGATATGGGCCGGCGACGTCCGGCTCGGCCTCGGGACGTTCCGGAGCGCGCGCGAGGCGGCTCGTGCGTACGAGGCGGCGGCGTGGCGCTTGGAGAGGCCCCGGTCGCACATGAATTTCTGGGACGTCTTCACGCGCGAGGAGGCGCAACGCGTCGCCCCTCCGCCGCGTCTCATCACGGACATGGACCGTGCCGACCACGCTCGGCGGCAGCGCCATCTCCTCGTCGCCGAGGAGGACGAGCAAGCCATGGCGGAGTGGCGCCGTCGCCACCCAGAGGACGTCGACGCCGAGCGTGCCTACTGGGCGGAGAGGACGGCAAGGCGCCGCTCGGAGCGGGCGGACCGGCGTCAGCGGAAGGCAGTGGCGAACGAGCAGTGCGACATCGTCTCCGCAGGTGGGAGGTCGTTCTTCACCTTGGACGATGAACGTTGGGAGGACATATGGCTCTCAACCGCAGACGACACCGATGAGGATGATGATGGTGATGGTAGCGACATCGAGTAGTTTTCTATCTATGCATGCCGTAGTAGTTTCTATCTATCTATCTATGCCGTAGTAGTATCTATCTATCTATGTATGTCGAACTATCTATCTATCTATGCTGTAGTAGTTGCATCGATGCAAAATATATCTTTGTATCATTTTTTTATCTATGCAATTTTAATTTAAAAAATATTATAGAATGAACGCGCGCTGCATTTTACCGCGCCTGCTGGAGCTGCGCGCGCGCGGCTGCTGGAGCAAACGCTGCGCGCCGCGCCAAACCAGGCATTGGGCGCGCGCCAAATCCGTTTTTACCACGCGGCGCGTTGGGCGTCTGTTAGAGATGCTCTAAGTCTTTTTTTTTTTTTTTGCGGAAGGAGATGCTCTAAGTCGTGGAAGACAAATTCTGGATGTGCATGCGACGGGGATCCTACGACCCAGGAGGGGATGTGTTGTTATTTCTACTGTTAATCATCAACAAAGAAAAGGTGACAACTCGTACTTTCCTTGTGTGTTCTCTTTTTTTTTTGGAGATGTAGAGTAGAAAAAAACTACTCAGACAAGACCAATACATTCATTCAGCATGAGTGATCGAAGCCTATCCGGCACTCCCGCGATCACCACCTGGCCTCCATTTCTTCTTGTCTCTGCTGCAAGCTCATGTGCAAGGGCATTACCGCTGCGCCTGATATAGTTTAAGCTGCAAGATGCAAATACTGTCATGGCTCTTTTAATATCCATTATCACTCCATAGCAAGGGGACCGCGTAGGGACATGGGCAGCCAGCTCCTTAGTAATTGATCCATCTCCAAAACAATCGGCCCCTTGTAGACATCTGCCAGCGCCAGCATTCCACTCAATACTGCCCGAGCCTCTGCCTCCTCTACACTGCTGCATGTAGGCAGCGTTTTACAGATGGAGATAAGGACAGAGCCACGATGGTCGCTGGCGACTGCGCCTGCAGAACTCCCTCCAGTCTCTGCCAAAAACGATGCATCAGAGTTCAGTTTGACAGAACCTTGTACCGGCGGGGTCCAATGCATATTCAGTTCGTCAGGTGGTTGGTGTTGGCCGCGCTCCTGCATGTCGGCAGCACCCTTTTCATGAGAAAAAACGGCTATCATTCCACAGTTCTTGAACTCTTCCTCGTACTTAGTTAGGAATTGTACTGATCCCGTTATTGATTCTTGTCCCTTGTTGCGGACGCAGTCCTCTCGAAGGTGCCAGCAGCGCCACAACAGTAAAAGAATTTTTGCCCGCATCTCCTCAGTCTCGGTATCTAGCAGTACCTGAAGCCGGTCCTCCCCTGTAAACCAAAATTTATTCTCTGCTGGCAAACCCCACTTCTCCCGTAAAGCAAATCTCAGTGCTCTACTCTTTGTGCATGCTACCACAGCGTGGTACTCATCTTCTTCTCCATTACCACATATGTTGCAGGTGGCGTCCAGCTCAAGTGTTCTTTTCTACTTGTTTTTCTTGGTGGCCAAAGTGTTGGTGGCGATTCTCGATCCAAAAATGCGTACCTTTGCGGGTACCTTTGCTTTCCAAATAAGGTCCCAGATGCTACGGTCGTTCGGGTCTCTAGAGGAACTTGAGGGGTTGGGCTGGCCACTCAAGTTCTCTAAGAGACTATTAGCTGGATTTGCTATCTACTAACGTTGGATTCCTGCTTAAAACGAAGAAAAGATGACAACTAAAAGGGTTGCTTGTGGGCTTCACCCATGTCTCTTGGTAATTGCATGGAAGTAACCTAGTAGTTGCCTTAGCTGTGTAAGGTAGTTGACCTGAAGTTGACTAGAACTGTACATGCAAGTACGTAGTAATTTCCTAGTACTCCCTCCGTCCCATAATGTAAGACGTTTTTTATACTAGTGTAGTGTCAAAAAAGTCTTACATTATGAGACGGAGGGAGTAGTAGATAGGAAGCCATGATAGGGTTGTGCATGTTCATAGTAGTTTCCTCCGTCATAGTCGCTCGATCCGGCGCCGGAGTTGGCGTCATCGGGCTTCGGGCGGCAGAAGGTGGCGACATTGTGGCAGGGCTTCCCAGCAGCAGCCCGACGCTGGCGAATGATCCTCTCCATTTCCTCCTACATCGTGCGCAATGCGGCCACAGCCACCGACGAAGTGAGCGGGGGTGGAGAGGGGGACGGGCCTTCAAGGAGGCGGCATTGGCTGCGACAATCTCACTGCCAGACCACTCCTCTCCGTACTTGGCCACCTCCCCATTGAGGCGGCGGAGACGATGCTTGCTCGTCTCTGCCATCGTCACAGAGCAGTCCAGAGCCCAGGCGTATGCCAGCTCCAGGTCCGCCGCGATGTGTAACGGCTGGACGTCGGAGTCAGGGAACAACAACCGACGCGCCACGTTGCACATGTCCAGCCGTCGCCGCTCCCTTTCGGTGTAGTCCTGTGCCATTAGGTAGCTTCTGATTACAAAGAGGTACCGCTGCCTTCACCATCGAGGTAGTGGCGAAGGCGACGGGTGCTTTCGCGATCGCATTGGGCATGGGCGGTGGCGAGTGGCGCTCCGCCTTGCCGCGCCGAGGCAGCAGAGAGATCCGCTCTGCTAATTTGGAGCCGCATTGGAATTTTCTCGCAGAGGAGAGTATGATGCGGTACACTAGAGATAAGTATTTCCCTCAGTTGATAACCAAGGTTATCAATTCAGTAGGAGAACCAAGCAACACTATGTAAGTAGTACCTGCACATGAGATAACAAATCCTTGCACCCAACGCGAACAAGGGGTTGTCAATCCCTCGGCGGTTAATTGCAAGGTTAAATTTTTTTGTATGATGATAGATAAATATATCGCACAAAATGTAAAATAAAATAAATAAGGAAAAAAATGTAGCAAGGAATTTTTGGATTTTAATATTTGATAAAAGTAAGACCCGGGGCGGATAGTTTTCACTAAAGGCTTCTCTCGAGAAAATAGCATATGGTGGGTAGACAAATTACTGTTGGGCAATTGATAGAAAAACAAATAATGGTGACAATATCCAAGGCAATAATCATGTATATAGGCATCACGTTCAAGACAATTGACCGACTCCCGCCCGCATCTACTACTAGTCCACACATCAACCGCTATCCAGCATGCATCTAGAGTATTAAATTCATAAAGAACAGAGTAACGGCTTAAGCAAAATGACATGATATAGACAAGACTAACTCGCGTATGAATAAACCCCATTTTTTTAACCCTTACTAGACAAATCATAGGCAGTTCCCAGACAGAAAGTAAAGTTCATTTTCTTTTCACCTTTCTTTTCACTAGCCACGGATAGCCGTATCAACGAGTTCCTTCCATGTCAACATTTTACAAGCAATTTATTATTATTACATTAATATTTTTTTCATTTCGGGACCGGGCATTCTTATTACCTACCACACTCTCGTGCAATGACAAGTGAATAAATACTCATCGTGAGAATAACTTTGACGCCTGGATAATTAAGCTACAGTGAACTTCTACTAATTATGCCATGTCACCCTGGTTACTGTGTTAATCTCACAGTGAATCAAGTCCCGTTCAAATTCAAATTCATATAAACAAGTGAAATTCTAAACTTCTCAAACAAGAAAACTAAAATGTTCATCAAGTGGCAAATAAACCCTAACTAATTTCTGATGGTGGAACCAACCCGTTTCGAAATGTTTAAATGCCCTACACTAATTAAAAACAATGGCTAACTAACATTTTAATTGCTTTTTAAATTATAAAAATATTAAATTAACTTATTTTGGGTCCAAACCAGGATTGACAGTGGCCTATGTTAATGATACTAAACTAGTTACAACTTTTATATTTTACTAAAACTAAATAAAATGTAACTAAAAAACAGAAAAGAAAATAAATAAAAAGGGAAAAGGAGAAAAAAGGAAGCAAAAAAAAAGAGAAAAGGCCCCCCTGGCCAAATGGGCCAGACGGCCCAGCTGGCCGACCCACCTGGCCCAGCCGGCCGGCCCACCCCCACTCCTCCTCACTCACTTAATCCCCCC
>LR880966.1:25347239-25357662 GCA_904067115.1 Aegilops sharonensis | reverse complement strand
AACAATAATCAACTAGCATAGGAAGGCAAAACAAGCATAACTTTAAAACTTTAAGCACATAGAGAGGAAACGTGATATCATTGCAACTCCTACAAGCATATGTTCCTCCCTCATAATAATTTTCAGTAGAATAATGAATGAATTCAACAATATAACCATCACATAAAGCATTCTTTTCATGATCTACATGCATAGAAATTTTATTACTCTCCACATAAGCAAATTTCTTCTCATGAATAGTAGCGGGAGCAAACTCAACAAAATAACTATCATGTGAGGCATAATCCAATTGAAAATTAAAATCATGATGACAAGTTTCATTGTTATCATTAATCTTTATAGCATATATGTCATCACAATGTTCATCATAGATAGCAACATTGTTCTCATAATCAATTGGAACCTCTTCCGAAATAGTGGATTCATCACTAAATAAAGTCATGACCTCTCCAAATCCACTTCCATAGTTATCACAATAAGATTCAACACCCTCCAAAATAGTGGGATCATTACTTCCTAAAGTTGAAACTCTTCCAAACCCACTTTCATCAATATAATCATCATAAGTAGGAGGCATGCTATCATCATAAGAAATTTGCATATCAAAACTTCGGAGGCTAAAAATATCATCTTCATTAGACATAGGATCCCCAAGCTTGGGGCAAACATTAATTGCAGCTAATATATTCTCAAACATGTCATTGTCATCAAACATAGCATCCCCAAGCTTGGGCCTTTTCATATCATAAGCATAATCACTCTCATCACTAATAGTATGGATAGCACCAATAGTATAGCAATTATCATCATCACAATGAGTAATAGGAGCAGCATCATTTGGGAGGGATAACTTTTTACCTTTGCTTCTCCATCTTTTCTTTTTCTTCTTCACATCATGTGTGGGTTTAATCCTCTTTTTGGAGCTCCTTATTAATTAATGAGATTGGTTGAATAGAAGGCTCCTCCTTGTTACTTGATTCATCATAAGAAAAAATAGGAAGATATTAGGAAGTCTCTTCCCTTCCATTAGTATTCTCTTCATCTTCTATTTGTTTTCTTGTCTTTACGTAATTGGCAATATAAGGATTTTCAATGCAATTTACCGTACAATACATAAAATTTCTTCTAGATCAAAATCAAGAAATCTATCAAGATTAAATTTTGGAGTACCCTTAGTTATACGTTTCATTTCTTCATACCCCAAAAGAAGACTAAGCTCTTTATGATGCTCAAGGGTAATCAAGTTATCACAATTTTTGGACACGATTTGATCATGAAAGAAATAGCATTGGAGCTTTAAATGACCATGTTCATTGCAAAGTTCACAAGGATGGCGATAAATATTGAATCTTTCAGCACAATCATCTAGCCATTCTTTCAACCATTTAGTTTCCATGTACTTATGCCTCTTGCAAAATCTATCTTCCCTATTTGGTGTGTACTTGCAAGCTCTATGTATTCCACAAAAATTGACATGCTTATAAGATACATTTTCATCATGACTAGTGCAATCATCATTAGTACTGTGGATATTCAAAGAGTTCATACTAACAACATTGCAATCATGCTCATCATTCAAAGATTTAGTGCCAAAAATTTTATAGACTTCTTCTTCTAGCACTTGAGCACAATTTTCCTTCCCATCATTTTCACGAAAGACGCTAAAAAGATGAAGCATATGAGGCAAACTCAATTCCATAATTTTTTTGTAGTTTTCTTTCATAAACTAAACTAGTGATAAAACAAGAAACTAAAATATTCGATTGCAAGATCTAAAGATATAACTTCAAGCGCTCACTCCCCGGCAACAGCGCCAGAAAAGAGCTTGATGTCTACTACGCAACCTTCTCCTTGTAGACGTTGTTGGGCCTCCAAGTGCAGAGGTTTGTAGGACAGTAGCAAATTTCCCTCAAGTGGATGACCTAAGGCTTATCAATCCGTGGGAGGCATAGGATGAAGATGGTGTCTCTCAAACAACCCTGCAACCAAATAACAAAGAGTCTCTTGTGTCCCCAACACACCCAATACAATGGCAAATTGTATAGGTGCACTAGTTCGGCGAAGGGATGGTGATACAAGTGCAATATGGATGATAGATATGAGTATTTGTAATCTGAAAATATAAAAACAGCAAGGTAACTAATGATAAAAGTGAGCATAAACGATATTGCAATGCTAGGAAACAAGCCTAGGGTTCATACTTTCACTAGTGCAAGTTCTCTCAACAATAATAACATAATTGGATCATATAACTATCCCTCAAAATGCAACAAAAGAGTCACTCGAAAGTCACTAATAGCAGAGAACAAACAAAGATATTATTGTAGGGTACGAAACCACCTCAAAGTTATTCTTTCTGCTCGATCTATTCAAGAGTCTGTAGTAAAATAACACGAAGCTATTCTTTCTGTTCAATCTTTCATAGAGTTCGTACTAGAATAACACCTAAAGAAACAATTCAACCAAAACCCTAATGTCACCTAGATACTCCAATGTCACCTCAAGTATCCATGGGCATGATTATACGATATGCATCACACAATCTCAGATTCATCTATTCAGCCAACACAAAGTACTTCAAAGAGTGCCCCAAAGTTTCTACCAAAGAGTCAAGACGAAAACGTGTGCCAACCCCGATGCATAAGTTCACAAGGTCACTGAACCCTCAAGTTGATCACCAAAACGTACATCAAGTAGATCACGTGAATATCCCATTGTCATCACCGATAAGCACATGCAAGACATACATCAAGTGTTCTCAAATCCTTAAAGACTCAATCCGATAAGATAACTTCAAAGGGCAAACTCAATCCATTACAGGAGATTAGAGGGGGAGAAACATCATAAGATCCAACTATAATAGCAAAGCTCGCGATACATCAAGATCGTGTCGAATCAAGAACACGAGAGAGAGAGAGATCAAACAAATAGCTACTGGTACATACCCTCAGCCCGAGGGTGAAGTACTCCCTCCTCATCATGGAGAGCGCCGGGATGATGAAGATGGCCACCGGTGAGGGATCCCCCCCCCCCCCGGCAGGGTGCCGGAACGGGCTCCCGAGAGGTTTCTGGTGGCTATATAGGCTTGCGTCGGCGGAACTCCCGATCTATTGTGTTCCTCGATGTTTTTAGGGTATATGGACATATATAGGCGAAAGAAGTCGGCCGGGAGAGCCACGAGGGGGCCACGAGGGTGGGGGCGCGTCCAGGGGGTAGGGCGTGCCTCCCTGCCTCGTGGCTTCCTCGAAGCTTCCCTGATGTCTACTTCAAGTCTCCTTGATTACTTCCGTTCCAAAAATAACTCTCTCGGAGGTTTCATTCCGTTTGGACTCCGTTTGATATTCCTTTTCTTCGAAACACTGAAATTGGCAAGAAAACTGCAATTTGGGCTGGGCCTTCGGTTAATAGGTTAGTCCCAAAAATCATATAAAATAGCATATAAAACATCCTAGATGGATAATATAATAGCATGGAACAATAAAAAATTATAGATACGTTGGAGACGTATCAGGCGGTGACGTGTTGATCTTCCGAGGCCGCGCATGACCCAGGACAGTGTGTCTGGCCAGAGGGAGCGAGCGTGTTGATAAATGTGGTGCACCCCTGCAGGGAAGTTTATATATTCAAATAGCCGTGTCCCTCGGTAAAAGGACGACCCGGAGTTGTACCTCGACCTTATGACAACTAGAACTGGATACCTAATAAAACACACCCAGACAAGTTCCAGAGACTACCTGGTGATTGCTTTCCCACAGGGAGACGAAGGGAGGATCGCCAGGTAGGATTATGCTATGCGATGTTACTTGGTGAACTTACCATCTACTCTCTTCTACATGCTGCAAGATGGAGGCCGTAGAAGCGTAGTCTTTGACAGGACTAGCTACCCCCCTCCAATTCTGGCATTCTTAAGTCCAGTCCACCGATATTGCCTCTATACACAGATACCCATGTATATGTAGTGTAGATCCTTCCTTGCGAGTACTTTGGATGAGTACTCACGGTTGCTTTGCTTCCTCTTTTCCCCATTTTTCCTCTTCTTCTCGGACGTCGCAACCAGATGTTGGAGCCCGGGAGCCAGACGCCACCATCGACGACGACTCCTACTACACTGGAGGTGCCTACTACTATGTTCAGGCCGCCGACGACCAGGACTAGTTTAGGAGGATCTCAGGCAGGAGGCTTGCACCTCTTTCGATCTGTATCCCAGTTTGTGCTAGGCATCTTATGGCAACTTGTTTAACTTATGTATGTACTCAAATATTGTTTCTTTTGCTGACTCGTTTATGTTTGAGCACTTGTATTCGAGCCCTCGAGGCCCCTGGCTTGTAATATTATGCTTGTATGACTTATTTTACTTTTAGAGTTGTGTTGTGATATCTTTTCATGAGTCCCTACACATTTGCGTTCATGACTAGTGTATGATTGAATCGGGGGCGTCACAAATTGGTATCAGAGCCGACTGCCTGTAGGAATCCCCTTTTCCAACTCCTTGGCTAAAGTTGAGTCTAGTCACTACAAAACTTTTACTAACATGGTTGTGTCTCATACGGGCCCACATCGCCATTGGGTGGTATTAGGATCTTTTACTCCTCGTCTATACTCTGGGACTCTGATCTCTCTTCTATTCAGGTTAAATGATTTTACTAACTCCGACTCTAGGTTCTCGTAACTACATCCTCCCGGAGAGCCCTCACTCCAGATGATTGCTTAGTGCACCAGAAGATTTCGAAGATACTCTACGATGTTCTCCCGAGACACTTGTGCCCACCGCCCTTACAAATTCCCTACCACTATTATATCCTTATGGATAACTATATACACCTGCCATTTTTACATTCAATCGCATTGATCTTGTTATTACAAGATGCCCTGAACTGCTCTCCGTTGCTCCGAGAATCCTTTGAGCTTGCTGCCTTGCAGTTCTTACCACGTGAATACACCTTACGGATCATTTCTCACACTTACCGAGTATACGCTCGCCCTCAGTTGATCCATTTAATTCACAAAAATTCTTTGAAATGCTATTCGACCTTCTAAAAATTCTCAGCACCTTATTGCTATTGAAGTTCTTACCTACCTGCATTATGGTTAATTCCATTATCTAGTAATCTTCATTGGCATCCTTTGTCATTATCATTTTGAGTCCGTTGATTCAATATGTTGCGGATGCCCGCAATCATCAGATGATCCTTATGAATTATCTTTCCGGCTCAGCCGTCATTTTTAAATCGAGTTGGTTCTCGACCAATCAAATTGTCGTCGGTTATACCCCTAAGACTATTCAACTTATCCATCCCTAATCAGAGCGTTGCTTCTAATCCCTTGACTGGGAATTCATAATTCCTGGGCAATTGATCTCTGAGATAGTCAGTTGTTTCTATAATCTGACCCGCTTGCATTCTTTCTTCTTCTGGTTGAGTACCGATGCTTACATCAGATCCCTTGTGGACCACCAGATGCTTTATTGGATTTTATCCGACAACGTCCTTTGTATTCAATAACTTTGTGAGTCCTTTCTCGGATACACAATGCCTTTGGTAAATTGTATCCTCTGCCTTGTCGAACATGCTCTACTTTCGAGCTTGTGTTATCTACTCCTGAAGTTTGTGGTATATGTTCCTAAGAGACCTTGATGGGTTGAACCTATGCCTTTTCTAGTATGTGTGAACACAGAAACTACTATGGGTCATACTCCACTGATGTTAGGTCCGAAAAAATTTCAACACTACAACTTCATCGAAGGCGAGAAGTGAGTGAAAGGTTATGCATTAGAGAAGTGGGAGTCGACCTTGAACTTTGTGTTCATATATACCCATGGACACGATGTAGATCCTATCATCGAAGCTTCTTGTAATAATAACTATTTCCTTGATAAATATCATATGCTATCTCTGAATTGATCCTTTGCAACCGTGGTTCCGACCATGATTGTTCTTCTTTAATCTATTTCTCGGACAAGTTAAAGCACTTGTCTTCTACAGATCAATGCGCCTGCCCAACCTCTATTATGATCTACCTTCGAGCATTACCCCTGGTATCTCGAGGATATCATGCCATTAAACTACATCTTATGAACTTTTGATGACGTACTAACTTTCCCTGTCATTGTCACTTCATGGGATCTGGGTTGTTTGTCAACTGAGAAAACCGATAAGTGAATCGATTTCGCACTCCGATTCAATAACTCTTTAGTAATTTTTGTTTCTTACGAGTTTAATAATCCTTCAAGTCATTCCTAGCCTGATCGGCTATATCATTGTCGTGCTAAGTTTTAACTGCGCTATCGGTCCTTCTTCCCGGAGCATAACTTTCGATGGTGAGCCAATCTTACGTCGATCTTCCTCGTCTTATCATTTCTCCATGAACAACAAACTTGATTTCGAGTTTGTGCCGTACCCATGGTTCCAATAGCCATTCTCTACATCATTCCTTTGACTTGATGCCATCGGCGATCGATTGCATCTTCATGAAATCTCTCGACATATGTGTCGTGATCATCATCAACTTTCTGATGTGAAAAATTCAAAACTTATAGCAACCCTTGTAAGTTAATGAACGATAGTTACATTCTTTTTGTATTGGATATCGAATCACTCTACAAACATTGATCTCGCTACCTAAGGCCATAATTTGGGTGCACCTTTCTACCAATTTTTAATGGGTCTTTTACATCTGTGTCCCTAACTCGAACCCACTACTCACATTTGCCCCTAATTCAAAAGCCTGCTCAAAAATGCCCCTCCGCCGTTAGGTGCCCTTACAGAAATGCCCTTCCGTCCCGTTTCCATCTGGTCAAAGAGGTTTGACCGTCTACTGGGCGTTTATTGGACATTTTGCCCCTGCCTCCATGTGCCACTTACACGTGGGACCCAGTAAAAACATAAATAAAAAGGAAAAACTCTCTCTCTCTCACCCTCTCTCTGACACACTTACTTGTGGGCCCCCAAACAAAATAGAGAACTAAAAAAATCCCTCCCACCTCTCTCACCCTCTCTCTGTCTCACCTCCGGCGAGCGCCGACGGCCCTGGATGTGCAACGTCGGCACCAGCTCCCCACACGCCGCAGCCCTCCCTCCATTCTATCCTCCCTCTCCCTTCCTCCCTTCCTCCCTTCCTCTCCCTCCCTCTCCCTAGACTGCGCCCTCGACTGGCCGCGAGCTCCAGTGACCAAAGCCACGGCGACGATGGACGAAGTCACAACTCCGGCGACAAACTTGTTAGCGGAGAGTACAGTCGGACGAGTGCGCTGAGGCGCGTCCAGTGGTACCAACAGAGCATGCAGGGGTGGTCGGAATCGACCGCAGCGACGAGCTAGGCGGCGGCCGACGGCGGTGCTCGACGGACTCGAGAAGGCGGCCATGGATCCACTGGTTTAGGGGGCTGGGCGACATCTTAGGGGCACCACGAACATGACTGAGACATTAATTTGTGGTTTAGCGGCATAGGGCTGGCGAATCGACGATGGCGCTCCGGTGATCCGCAGACGAGGAAGACGGTCGATCCGGCCGCAGGGGAGGAGAGCGAGCGGGGGAAGGGAGGGAAAGTTAGCTAGGGTTGTCAGGGGCCTGCAGGCGTCGTTAAGTAACCCTAGCCGAGCTACTATGACAGAAAGCTGTCGAACAGCGGCGACGGTGGCGCGCGCCGGCGCGTGCAGTCGATGAGGAAGACAATGACTGGGGAAGATGGGTGGGCCTGGCGCTATGCACATGGGCCAAAGTGCACATTGAACTTGGGCCAAAAGGTAAGCACTCTCTTTCTTCTCTTTAATTTCTGTTTTATTTTTTCCAGGGGTAAAAATGTCAAACAAACGTCTCATAGATGGTCAAACCCCTTTGACCGGACGGAAACGGAACGGAAGGGCATTTTTGTAAGGTCACTTAACGGCGGAGGGGCAAATTTGAGCAGGCTTCGAAGTTAGGGGCATATCTGAGTAGGTGGTTCGAGTTAGGGACAGAAATGCAAATGGCCAATTTTTAATTGTGTATGTTTTCCTCAAGCATACATCATTTTATCATTTGATCTGCCAAAGGTTATCTCCTTGTTCACATAATTGTGGAATACATCTTGTTGGAAATCTTGAGGAATCGTGGCTGAGTCCATCAGCCACCTCGTTATCCTCTCCTTTGTTTAATGATGAAATCTTGTTTCGGAACTCGCTTCCATAGTTCATTGCCCGAGAATCTTACAATTTGTGTTGCACCTTTTCTTCTCAGGCATCCCGAGTCTAAGGTATTCTAACACCAATCAGATCTGAATCATGGCCGGATATGATGGTTGGAACACATTTTCAAGAGTTGTAACATTAGTCCTTATATGACCCGGTAAGGTGATGTCATGCCTAGCACACCTGGCCGGAGGACCTATTGTTATAGTTTCCTTTTTCGCAAGGTTAGCCGTTCTTCCATGAGGAAATTATAAGACTTATTCTACAAGTTGTTCCTGATGGATCCTTCATGTACCCAAAGTCCAACTTATTACTTTGCTATCGATGACTTTCTTGAATTTCAACTCGGGAGATGCCTTTGTACTTCGCTCACTTCCAGAGTTTCCTCCTTATCTTTTCCGTAAGTACGATGGAGATCCTGAAGAAAGGATGTCGACTTCATCATGATGACCCGAAGGAGAGAAATCAAGACATCAATGTCGTGGATCGAAACTCTTCGACGAGAGCAACCAAGGCCGAAAAGACACAATAGAATTTCATAGCCAAATATTTCCCCCTTACACTACCTCTTAAATCTCGGGACGAGATTTCTTGTAGTGGAGGAGAATTGTGACACCCGGATAATTAAGCTACAGTGAACTTCTGCTAATGATGCCACGTCACCCCGGTTACTGTTGTTAATCTCGCGGTGAATCATGTCCCGTTCAAATTCAGATTCTTATAAACAAGTGAAATTGTGTGAACTTCTCAAACAAGAAAACTAAAATGTTCATCATGTGGCAAGTAATCCCTAACTAATTTCTGATGGTGGAACCAACCCCTTTCAAAATGTTTAAATGCCCTCCACTAATTAAAAACTGTGGCTAAATAACATTTAAATTGCTTTTTAAATTATAAAAATATTAAACTAGCTTATTTTGGGTCCAAACCAGGATTGACAGTGGCCTATGTTAATGATACTAAACTAGTTAAAACTTTTATATTTTACTAAAACTAAATAAAATGTAACTAAAAGAAAACAGGAAAGAAAATAAAGAAAAAGGGGAAAAGGACAAAACAGGAAGCAAAAAAAGAGAAAAGGCCCACTGGCCAAATGGGCCAGACGGCCCAGCTGGCCGACCCACCTGGCCCAGCCGGTCGGCCCACCACCTCTCACTCACTTAATCCCCCCTTAAACCCTAAGCCCTCCCCCGTTGCCCCACATCCCCCGTCGCCCCACATCCCCCACTCCACCACTCCCTCGACCCCCCCTCTCCCCTCCTCTGCCCACCGATTGGATCGGGGGGAACGAACTCCCCCCCGCCCCCACTCGGAACTGCCGGTGCCGCCTGGACCTCGCCGGAGTGCGCCCGCGCCGGCCTGCGCTCCGGCCAGCCCCGCCTGGCCTCGCCGCATCGCCCTGCTCTGGCTGCAGCCGTAGCCGCTGGCGCCAGCCCGCAGAACCCGCACGGGCTAGCGCCCATCACCCGCATCGCCCATGCCCGCTAAGGGACCCTGGTCTATGATGAGGGGGGCCCACCCACTGGAACGTTTCATATATAAAAAAAATTAAAAAATAATGTAAAAAGGAATTAATTAATAATTAAATTAATTAACTTCATTAATTGTAGTTAGTAAACCTAATCATTTTAGTTAGACTAACTAAACCAGATTATTTAGTCTTAGTCAATGACAACCGGGACCCACACGTCAGCTTGACCCAGTCAACTGTACTATTGACTGTTGACGTCATACATACGTCATGCTGACATCATCCCACACTATTCTGGATAATGTTGATTTAAATTCATTAAATAAATTCTAGAAAATGTTTAAAACTTTAAAAAATATATAAAATAAACCGTAGCTCGGATGAAAATACTTTGTACATGAAAGTTGCTCAAAATGACGAGACGAATCCAAATACGCAGCTCGTTCGTCAGCCACACGTCCCTAGCATAGTGAACCTGCAACATTTCACCCCCGATTCATTTGTCCGAGAACGTGAAACACCGGGGATAGTTTCCCGGATGATTCCCCCTTTCGCCGGTATGACCTACTAACACGTTAGGGCACACCTAGCACCGCTCATGGTCATGTCTTACATCATCATGCTTATGTTTGCATTATATTTATTGTTTCTTCCCCCTCTTCTCTCTGGTAGACTACGAGACCGACGCTGTTGCTGCCCCGTTCGACTACCGAGTTGACGACCCCTCCTTCTTGCCAGAGCAACCAGGCAAGCCCCCCTTGATCACCAGATATCGCCTATTATACTCT
>LR880966.1:25331493-25346531 GCA_904067115.1 Aegilops sharonensis | reverse complement strand
TACTGCTTGCATTAGAGTAGTGTAGCATGTTACTGTTTCGGTTAATCCTATTCTCTTGCATAGCCTGTCATTATTGCTATAGTTGTTGATTCTTTACCTGCAATTCCAAATGCTTAGTATAGGATGCTTGTTTATCATCTGTGGCCTTACATTCTAGTCCGTCTGCCTTGCTATACTATCGGGCCATGATCACCCGGGAGGTGATCACGGGTATATACTATACATATTATACATGATACATGTGGTGACTAAAGTCGGGTCGGCTCGTAGAGTACCCGCGAGTAATTCACGGTTTGGGGGCTGAAATGACATTTGTCCCGACGGACCTCTGTGTGGATCTTTGTGGCGGAGCGACAGGCAGGTTGAGACCACCTAGGTGAGAGGTGGGCCTGGCCCTGGTCGGTGTCCGCGGTTACTTCAAAATAACACGCTTAATGAGATCTTGGTATTTGATCTGAGTCTGGCCACCTGCCTATACGCACTAACCTTCTTGACATCAACGACTTAGTGGCGCGCGCCGGCTTGGACCGCATAACACAACTTCCTTTTTAATGGAGGTTGCTAGGTCTGCTCATCGGACGCGTACGCAACGTGCAGGTGTGCAATGGGCGATGTCTGGCGACCGGATTTTCGGGATATAATTTCCATGTAACACCCCAAAAATTTTAGCCAAGTTTTAGATGTTAAAATTTTGCCAGGAGTTTCAAAAATTTTATTTCTGTTGATTTCAGAACTCTTCTGTTAATTTTAAGATGTCTTTTCCATGTGGAGCTTTCCAAAACATATTGGACTTCTATGCTCTCTGTATAACATTTTCTTAAACAGTAGACTTATTTATTAAATTACTTCACCCTGAGCTTTATTCATTAAAATGAATTGTTTTAAATTTTGGAGCTCTTTTTGAACTACAACCATTTGATAGAATCACTTAAAATTCCAACCAAAATTTGGAGATGTCATGTCATGTCTCTAAATCACTTATGTGCATTAATATAATTATTTCATTGCATATTTTGAGTTTTACACCTATTTTTCAAATCTGGTCCAGTGGACACTTTTGCACCATAGCCTAATTAAATTTTTCCCTAGAGCCTCCACCAAAATTATGGGATGTCAGTAGTAGCATGCCATCCAACTTTATGCAAAAACCTAGTGTTGTTCTTTGGAAAAATTGAGTGAATCATCCTCATCTTCATTCTGGTGCCCATTGGTGATTTGTACTGCAACCATCTCCTAACTTGCTCCTTTATCCATAATTCCTTTTCCTACTTATAGTCCTCCTTGCCAAACCCTTAAGTCCAGAAGAGTGGACCCTTTGGAAGATTTCTGGTTCATGAAACAGTGCAATTCTCCTTCTGCCCAGAACTGAAGTTTTGCATAAATTGCACTAACAAGTTTTTGCTTTTGTCAAACTAGCTTCACCACTCCCTTATCCATCCAAAGAGACACTGATCTGGAGGATTTGGCCACCCCAAGTGTTGCCTAGATGCCCTTGGCATTTTGACAAACACCCTGAGTGCATAGCCAGATTTGGCATGATTTCAAGTTTACATTGTGAACTTGAGCCCCTGGCCTAACCACCTTGTCCCTTGAGCTTCCTCCTATCACTAACCTAGTTCTGTTGCTTGCCAACCTCACCTGAGACCTGTAGCATGCCATGGCATTTTATCGAACACCTTCCGTGCGTGCTCTGGGCGCGCCCAGAGCGCGCATATTGCACGAGCCGCGCCCGAGCCGACATGTCGCGCCCCTGGTTTTTGGCCCGCTCTGTAGCGCCACGCCACGCACTCCCCTTCTCACCGCAACGCGCCAAGCCGCCCTGGCAGCCTACAGCACCGCCAATGCCACCCCGGCTCGCCACCTGCCCCTGTGAGCAGCCCAAGCTTATCCACTCGCTTGTCGGCTAGCTCCCGTCATCGCCACGACGCCCTGACGCTACAGGGAGGCGGTTCGCCGTCGTCCTTATCGCCGGCCTCCTCGGAACCGACCTCCACCGCCTATATAAGGGCCCCGGAGCTCAATCGAGTCCTCAAGCAACCTCAAATGATCTTCCTAGTGCTACCTTGGCCAGCAGTCGAGGAGGGGAAGGCCATCTTCCCCGAGTCCGGCCGGTTCGGTCGCCGCCAAGTCCCAGCCGATTCCGTCGCCACCAGTGCCTCCCCCTCTCCACTCTCTCCACCAAGAGCTCTCCCTCCCTCTCGCGAGTGCAACCCCACGCTCAATTTTGGTCGGAGACCACCACAGCCCCAAACTCACTTTGTTCCCGAAGCTCCCTCCGCCGCAGAGCTCGCCGCCGACAGCTCACTCCATCCCTGTCACTCCCTCGACTACCGGAATGACCGCCCCAGTCTTGCGGATCCATCCCCGCCCTCCAGAGGCCGCGAGGAGCCGCTGCTCGCCGGCATTGGTCGTCGGAGCCCCCGCCTCTGTTCGGCCAAAGGAGGAAGGAGGCGGGGGAGACCGGTCAAACCTGACCACTGGGCCCTTGGACCCACTGTCAGTGACCCCGCCCCAGTCCACGTGGGTTTAGTTGAGACGTAAAGCTCGAAGTACGTTTTCGACGTGTACCAGTTCGAAGCGTTTTCTTTTTTTTTCTGTTTATTTAAAATCAGATTTTGACCAGAACTTTGACTGTCTATAACTTTTTAAATACAACTCCAAATGAATTGATTCCTTTTCCTACCTCCCTCAAATATGGTCTAGATTATTTTAAGATTTATTTGAAAAAATTTCAGACAACCTTTTTGTGCCGTTTGATTTTATGTAGTAATTCAAATATATTCTTTTAAATAGGATTTTTGAAGATTTCAAGATGTGTTGGAATGCACCCTGCCTTCCCATGACCTGAAGGCAAGCATCCTGAACCCTGGTGTAATTTTTGTGTGTGTTGCTTGGCACGGTGACAACACCACCCCGACATGAGCATACGTCATTTTATGTGAGGATGTGTTCCTACTCATGAGTGCATGTTAATGAATTTCATGCAAATGGAGTTGATATGATTGTGATTTGAATCACCGTCATATACCTTTCATGCATACCGGGAGGAAAGCCGGGAAGGCCTCTGTCTTGGGTAGACACGGTCTTGTCCCTAGACCTCCGTCGAGACGAACGTGTCTGGTATGGCATGAGGGGGTATGTCGCATGGTGTTTCTATCTGTTGTTTGAAGTATATTCATTGTTATACTAATCTTGCAGGGAACATTACAACCTCCTGAGTCGACCGTAGATCAAGTCTTGTGCCAGTAACCCCCATACTTGCTTCGTACTACCACTCGTCTCTACAACAAGTAGGGTACGGTTTAGTAAGTCGTCAACCCCTTTCCTAGCACACACCGTACAGATAGGCCATGGTGGAAGATATCGGAGGCCTCCGGTAGTCATACCATCGGGTCCGGGAGCATGGGTGTTTCGGTTGTAGCCGAAGGGGGTAGCTCCCCAGTTTGTGCGCGGTATAAATTTTGTGATCCCATGTTACGTCGAGGTTGTAGCCTCCCCACTTAGAGTTTTGCTTAACAGGTGTCGTGGGTGATTCCAGACACATGTGAGTTAAGCTGGTGTGTGCAAGTTAGGTGTGTTTTCAACAAAAAGACCGTAGACGGAATTAGTCCCGATGGACTAAAGGAATCCGTTACTCGTGGGTAAAGAGTACACCCTCTGCAGAGATTAAACCTATTCGAATAGCCGTGTTCATGGTTAAGGATTATAGTCTGGGATGGGTCAAGTGTCGGTCTTAGTGTCGGTCTTCGGAGGTGAAACTGTTAACTGGAATCACAACTCATGACTTGTGACATTTATGATTATTATTATTATTGTTGACTAACCCGTGATATTATTGGCATTATCGAATATCCCTGGGATGGTTCTACCTCCTGGATATTTACTGTGTTTTCTTTTAAAGCCCTTTATGTGGTGTCGCTAAGACGCCCGACTGTGGCATTTCTTTTAAGACCTTTATGTGGTGTCGCTAAGACGCCCGACTGTGGCATTTCTTTCTAAGCCCTTTATGTGGTGTCGCTAAGACGCCCGACTGTGGCATTTCTTTTAAGCCCTTTATGTGGTGTCGCTAAGACGCCCGACTGTGGCATTTCTTTTAAGCCCTTTATGTGGTGTCGCTTCGACGCCCGACTGTGGCAGTTCTTTGTAAGCCCTTTATGTGGTGTCGCTTCGACGCCCGACTGTGGCAGTTCTTTGTAAGCCCTTTATGTGGTGTCGCTTCGACGCCCGACTGTGGCAGTTCTTTGTAAGCCCTTTATGTGGTGTCGCTTCGACGCCCGACTGTGGCAGTTCTTTGTAAGCCCTTTATGTGGTGTCGCTTCGACGCCCGACTGTGGCAGTTCTTTGTAAGCCCTTTATGTGGTGTCGCTTCGACGCCCGACTGTGGCAGTTCTTTGTAAGCCCTTTATGTGGTGTCGCTTCGACGCCCGACTGTGGCAGTTCTTTGTAAGCCCTTTATGTGGTGTCGCTTCGACGCCCGACTGTGGCAGTTCTTTGTAAGCCCTTTATGTGGTGTCGCTTCGACGCCCGACTGTGGCAGTTCTTTGTAAGCCCTTTATGTGGTGTCGCTTCGACGCCCGACTGTGGCAGTTCTTTGTAAGCCCTTTATGTGGTGTCGCTTCGACGCCCGACTGTGGCAGTTCTTTGTAAGCCCTTTATGTGGTGTCGCTTCGACGCCCGACTGTGGCAGTTCTTTGTAAGCCCTTTATGTGGTGTCGCTTCGACGCCCGACTGTGGCAGTTCTTTGTAAGCCCTTTATGTGGTGTCGCTTCGACGCCCGACTGTGGCAGTTCTTTGTAAGCCCTTTATGTGGTGTCGCTTCGACGCCCGACTGTGGCAGTTCTTTGTAAGCCCTTTATGTGGTGTCGCTTCGACGCCCGACTGTGGCAGTTCTTTGTAAGCCCTTTATGTGGTGTCGCTAAGACGCTCGACTGTGGCATTTCTTTTAAAAGCCCTTTATGTGGTGTCGCTAAGACGCCCGACTGTGGCATTTCTTTTAAAATCCCTTTATGTGGTGTCGCTAAGACGCCCGACTTTGGCATTTCTTTCTAAGCCCTTTATGTGGTGTCGCTAAGACGCCCGACTGTGGCATTTATTTTAAAGCCCTTTATGTGGTGTCGCTAAGACGCCCGACTGTGGCATGATGTTATTTATTTCATAAATTTTAATACTACTATGTTATTGCATATTCATAAATAACATACTTGCACGCATCAGCGTTTTATTTATCTTTTGTGACTAACGCCCTGAGCATAAAATATTTTCAGCACATCATTTTTATATTATACCTGTGTTCTTGATGTTTGCGAGTACATTCAAAGTACTCACTGGCTTGTCCCTGGCTATTGTCTTGGCCAGATTTCTTGCTTGGAGAGGAGCGTTGGGATCACAGCCACGGAACCTAAGCAAATGGTGATAGCAGTCTCGCGAAGATAGGAGTTAACCTGGTCAGCTGTTCCTATGGAAATTGGAGTCCCATAGACGCTGATGATCCATAAACCGCTTCCGCCATCAACCTTTAGAAACCATTTGTTGTTCTCACAGGCCAGAATGGTCTTGTACTACATATATTGTATTTTGCTTGGAATTTCTGTATCAAGTTGGTGCCTCGTCAGCTAACAGTAATCCTGGGGCTGATGACCACAACGGCCATTTTCAAGAAATCATTAACCAGAGAATCGGTCGCCACAGACTTGGTACCAGAGCCAGGCTGACCATTGGCTAATCCTATCTTAGCCAGGTCGCAAAACTTAGGCTAACAACCCACCAAGCCATAACCAAAACCTCAGCCAAGTTTCTCGCACAAGATAGCCACACAGTGACCCGACGCTTTTTGTAGTCGGTGCCCAACCCATCAACCTAGCCCGTCTATCACACACCAGTGACCAGCACCAAAGGTGTCTCATTCGTAAGCGTGCGAAGGAAGACTCCGTCCCCTTTTTCTATAAAAAGGACACGCTCGCCTCAACCCAGCCCAACACAGCCGCTACCCCAAAACCGAGCCACAATGCCTGGTCCCGTAGTGCACCATGAGACTACAGCGACCAACCTTGGAGGCTTTGTGACCATACTCGCAAACCTCACTCGCCGTGCCTATGCGTTAGAAGAGCCACCCGAATATGTAGTGTACCAAGGACCCATAAGTGGTGAGAGCCGTCAATTCTGGGCCACTGTACAAATCTACGGTAGGGGTCTGGCACCCGAGCGCCCCTACAGGTTCACCGGAAGGACAACTTCCTTTGAGCCACAAGCCATCCAACTAGCTGCTCGAGAGGCAATAGTTCATCTCAGGCACCTGTCGCCCAGAGTTAACTGTCGCTCGTTCCACTACTACCCCAGGCGTGAAGGGTATGGTAGACCACCCCAAGTTGCCAACGGAGATCACGAGACGGATCCCGCATTGCTGCACCTAGTGCGCTATGTAAGTGCACTGGAGGACCTATTCGATCAAATCACCATTGATCTGATCGCAGCTCGTGGAGAGCTGGTTCGTCGAGCCCCAGCGAGAGAGGAGATCGAGCCCAACGCCGACAACCCAGTCGTGCTGTTTGGACAACCGATCGAGACCCTGAGGTCAGCCCCAGCCGTCAGCCAAGGTGCTTTGATGACCCCAGAAGTGCTTCGCCGCTTCCTGGGAGCATACTCCAACGGGGTTGTGGTCAACAATCCCCGCGATGGTCATCATCACTACCCCGAGCCTGCAGCCCCTCAGCCCTCTCCAGCTAATTCCGACGGTGAGAACCGTGGAGAAGCCTCGATATCCACAAGGAACGCCCGCTTGGATGTAAACGAAGTAGACTAAGTCACTCGAGTAGTGGCGAGTCCCCGTGTATCCTCGCTTTGTAATCCTGTGATCCCTTAAATTAACGCAGCCTGGCATCGTGCATCTGTTTTATATAGTACTCTTGCATGGATGTATTAGCATGCAGTGTGATTTCTCTATCCTTGGCGCAACCACCAAAGACCGCCCCGACAACACCCACAGTGATGCGTCACTTTAGTAAGATGTGTGTACCTGTGGTTGACCCCGAGCTGAGCCGGCTAATTCTTTACTTTTACCACGTTAAATGACCCAGCCACGGTGCTATAAAAAGGGCCACCGAGTGACCTTGCCAAGCACCCCTCACCTTGTGCACCATCCTCACAACCATTTCTTGCCATGCCGAGCCCTAGTATTTATCCGAGGACTCCAGATGCTACCCCAGGTAGCTTTGTCAAGATATTGTGGGATTTTACCCGCAGTACCATGGGCCCTACCCAGCCACCCCAGTACGAGCTGTTCAAATCGAGAATCACCCCTTCCACCTCGAGATATTGGGCAGCCGTGCACATCCCGGCCGTAAACCCAAACCAAGATCCAACGGAGGTCTCCTTCGTGGGGAAATCTATGCCAACCCCGCATATGGCCGTAGAAGCTGTTGCGTATGAAGCACTTGCTCGCCTTCAATTCGCGGTACCCTATGCCAGCGAACGAGGGTATTATTATTTTCCGAGCCGTGCAGCACCCCGGGGAGTAACATCTTTTCCAGGTGGACGTATTGGGAGAGACCCAGTCTTGGCCAACCTCATCCAATACGTCATCGCTCAAGAGCGTTTAACCCAACGCGTGATGGGTTATATATAGAGCCTCGCGGATTTAAATCCTTAGATCGCCATTGGCAGATCACTGAGGCCTGACCAGGAGAGACACATTCATCAACTGGTCAATCCACTTCCTCCGGTAGAAGAAGAGTGTATCCCAGTACCGGAAATGTTTTCTCAGGACCCCGTCCAGTTACCGTTTTCAATTTAGATGCACCGCTGTTTTTATTACCGCAACTTTTATTTATGTGTTGTAACTTATGCTTAGTACCCCGAGTTTCACGGCGAGTAAGTCATTAATGTAAGTAGCTCTGTCACGGTTGACTCTAATGTATTACTGTTTTCTCTCGCGAGAAATCCTGGAGTGAGATTTCTTTCTCCCTGAGTTGCCGCATCGTATATTCTCTCACGACATAGATTATTTATTTCACGCAGCACCACGATAGCAGACTCACCACCACGATTACACGGACACATACACCGCTTGCAAAATTTTTGCAAACTGTGTCGCATCTAACTAAGCACCTCCGGACAACAGTTATCACCCGGCACACTCCACCTACTCATCGTGGTCACCGCCACCGCAGAGAGCCAGCAACCGAGCAGCGGCCTCGCGACGATCGTCGAGGATCATCACGCACAGGAGCACGGAGAGCCCCATCACCGCTGCCAGCCCTCCGCACAGCAGGATCACGTACCAGTCCGGCACCACCTCCTCCATTAGCGCCTCGTCTCGAGCTCCGGCAAGCGGAAACAGAGGAGAAGGAGAGAGAAGGAGGAGCGAGACCAGGTGTGAGGAAGAAGAGGAGAACGCCGCGGTCACTTTATAGCTCGAGCTCGGTGTACGGTGGGCGAGGTCCACCAGCTCCGCTCGTCGCCCGACCGCCGGTGTTCGGAGGCGAATCCGTGAGCAGTGCCGACAGCGCACTGGCCCGCGAGGTGAGTGCACGCTGCACTGGCAGCTAGCACGCCGCGCACTACCGCGGTACGGCCTAGGTGCCCTACGCGCTAGGCGTCGCCGGTGGAGAAAGCGCGGGGAAGCGCGCGGGGGAGAGGAAGAAGAAAGAACCGGAGGAAGAAGAAGAGGCTGACCGTGGGCCCGGGCCCACCAGTCAGCCAGAGAGAGCACTGTGCTCTCGGGTGCGACCAGCGTATTTTAAGATTTAGAATTTATTCTAAATCTATATACGGTGTAGAAATCTCTCGTTTTGCTCCTAAACGTAGATTTTTCCACACAGCGCCAGTATCCCACACTGTAATTATTCACCACTTATTGCCCTCTCACGGTAGCCACTTTCGTTTTAATTCTTATTTATTTAAATTAACTCCTAGCAAATCTCGAGGACGAGATTTTTCTTAAGGGGGGTAGTACTTGTAACACCCCAAAAAATTTAGCCAAGTTTTAGATGTTAAAATTTTGCCAGGAGTTTAAAATTTTTTATTTCTGTTGATTTCAGAACTCTTCTGTTAATTTTAAGATGTCTTTTCCATGTGGAGCTTTCCAAAACATATTGGACTTATATGCTCTCTGTATAACATTTTCTTAATCAGTAGACTTATTTATTAAATTACTTCACCCTGAGCTTTATTCATTAAAATGAATTGTTTTAAATTTTGGAGCTCTTTTTGAACTACAACCATTTGATAGAATCACTTAAAATTCCAGCCAAAATTTGGAGATGTCATGTGATGTCTCTAAATCACTTGTGTGCATTAATATAATTATTTCATTGCATATTTTGAGTTTTACACCTGTTTTGCAAATCTGGTCCAGTGGACACTTTTGCACTATAGCCTAATTAAAAATTTCCCTAGAGCCTCCACCAAAATTATGGGATGTCAGTAGTAGCATGCCATCCAACTTTATGCAAAAACCTAGTGTTGTTCTTTGGAAAAATTGAGTGAATCATCCTCATCTTCATTCTGGTACCAATTGGTGATTTGTACTGCAACCATCTCCTAACTTGCTCCTTTATCCATAATTACTTTTCCTACTTATAGTCCTCCTTGCCAAACCCTTAAGTCCAGAAGAGTGGACCCTTTGGAAGATTTCTGGTTCATGAAACAGTGCCATTCTCCTTCTGCCCAGAACTGAAGTTTTGCATAAATTGCACTAACAAGTTTTTGCTTTTGTCAAACTAGCTTCACCACTCCCTTATCCATCCAAAGAGACACTGATCTGGAGGATTTGGCCACCCCAAGTGTTGCCTAGATGCCCTTGGCATTTTGACAAACACGCTGAGTGCACAGCCAGATTTGGCATGATTTCAAGTTTACATTGTGAACTTGAGCCTCTGGCCTAACCACCTTGTCCCTTGAGCTTCCTCCTATCACTAACCTAGTTCTGTTGCTTGCCAACCTCACCTGAGACCTGTAGCATGCTACGGCATTTTATCGAACACCTTCCGTGCGTGCTCTGGGCGCGCCCAGAGCGCGCGTATTGCACGAGCCGCGCCCGAGCTGACACGTCGCGCCCCTGTTTTTTGGCCCGCTCTGTAGCGCCATGCCACGCACTCCCCTTCTCACCGCAACGCGCCAAGCCGCCCTGGCAGCCTACAGCACTGCCGACAGAGCTCTTGGCGGCACGCCGGTGTCCGCAGCGCGCCTCCGCCACGGTCGGCGCCGCCAAAGCCACCCCGGCTCGCCACCTGCCCCTGTGAGCAGCCCAAGCTTATCCCCTCGCTCATCGGCTAGCTCCCGTCGTCGCCACGACGCCCTGACGCTACAGGGAGGCGGTTCACCGTCGTCCTTATCGCCGGCCGCCTCGGAACCGACCTCCACCGCCTATATAAGGGCCCCGGGGCTCAATCGAGTCCTCGAGCAACCTCAAATGATCTTCCTAGTGCTACCTTGGCCAGCAGTCGAGGAGGGGAAGGCCATCTTCCACGAGTACGTCCGGTTCGGTCGCCGCCAAGTCCTAGCCGATTCCGTTGCCACCAGTGCCTCCCCCTCTCCACTCTCTCCACCAAGAGCTCTCCCTCCCTCTCGCGAGTGCAACCCCACGCTCAATTTTGGTCGGAGACCACCACAGCCCCAAACTCACTTTGCTCCCGAAGCTCCCTCCGCCGTAGAGCTCGCCGCCGATAGCTCACTCCATCCCTGTCACTCCCTCGACTACCGGAATGACCACCCCAGTCTTGCGGATCCATCCCCGCCCTCCAGAGGCCGCGAGGAGCCGCCGCTCGCCGGCGTTGGTCGCCGGAGCCCCCGCCTCTGTTCGGCCAGAGGAGGAAGGAGGCGGGGGAGACCGGTCAAACCTGACCAGTGGGCCCTTGGACCCACTGTCAGTGACCCCGCCCCAGTCCACGTGGGTTAAGTGGAGACATAAAGCTCGAAGTACCTTTTTGATGTGTACCAGTTCGAAGCGTTTTCTTTTTTTTTTCTGTTTATTTAAAATCAGATTTTGACCAGAACTTTGACTGTCTATAACTTTTTAAATACAACTCCAAATGAATTGATTCTTTTTCCTACCTCCCTCAAATATGGTCTAGTTTATTTTAAGATTTATTTGAAATAATTTCAGACAACCTTTTTGTGCCGTTTGATTTTATGTAGTAATTCAAATATATTCTTTTAAATAGGATTTTTGAAGATTTCAAGATGTGTTGGAATGCACCCTGCCTTCCCATGACCTGAAGGCAAGCATCCTGAACCCTGGTGTAATTTTTGTGTGTGTTTCTTGGCACGGTGACAACACCACCCCGACATGAGCATACATCATTTTATGTGAGGATGTGTTCCTACTCATGAGTGCATGTTAATGAATTTCATGCAAATGGAGTTGATATGATTGTGATTTGAATCACCGTCATATACCTTTCATGCATACCGGGAGGAAAGCCGGGAAGGCTTCTGTCTTGGGTAGACACGATCTTGTCCCTAGACCTCCGTCGAGACGGACGTGTCCGGTATGGCATGAGGGGGTATGTCGCATGGTGTTTCTATCTGTTGTTTGAAGTATATGCATTGTTATACTAATCTTGCAGGGAACATTACAACCTCTTGAGTCGACCGTAGATCGAGTCTTGTGCCAGTAACCCCCATACTTGCTTCGTACTACCACTCGTCTCTACAACAAGTAGGGTACGGTTTAGAAAGTCGTCAACCCCTTTCCTAGCACACACCATACAGAGAGGCCATGGTGGAAGATACCGGAGGCCTTCGGTAGTCATACCATCGGGTCCGGGAGCATGGGTGTTTCGGTTGTAGCCGAAGGGGGTAGCTCCCCAGTTTGCGCGCGGTATAAATTTTGTGATCCCATGTTACGTCGAGGTTGTAGCCTCCCCACTTAGAGTTTTGCTTATCAGGTGCCGTGGGTGATTCCAGACACATGTGATTTAAGCTGGTGTGTGCAAGTTAGGTGTGTTTTCAACAAAAAGACCGTAGACGAAATTAGTCCCGATGGACTAAAGGAATCCGTTACTCGTGGGTAAAGAGTACACCCTCTGCAGAGATTAAACCTATTCGAATAACCGTGATCATGGTTAAGGATTACAGTCTGGGATGGGTCAAGTGTCGGTCTTAGTGTCGGTCTTCGGAGGTGAAACTGTTAACTGGAATCACAACTCGAGACTTGTGACATTTATGATTATTATTATTATTGTTCACTAACCCCTGATATTATTGGCATTATCGAATATCCCTGGGATGGTTCTACCTCCTGGATATTTACTGTGTTTTCTTTTAAAGCCCTTTATGTGGTGTCGCTAAGACGCCCGACTGTGGCATTTCTTTTAAGCCCTTTATGTGGTGTCGCTAAGACGCTCGACTGTGGCATTTCTTTCTAAGCCCTTTATGTGGTGTCGCTAAGACGCCCGACTGTGGCATTTCTTTTAAGCCCTTTATGTGGTGTCGCTAAGACGCCCGACTGTGGCATTTCTTTTAAGCCCTTTATGTGGTGTCGCGAAGACGCTCGACTGTGGCATTTCTTTCTAAGCCCTTTATGTGGTGTCGCTACGCCGCCCGACTGTGGCATTTCTTTTAAGCCCTCTATGTGGTGTCGCTAAGACGCCCGACTGCGGAATTTATTTTAAGCCCTTTATGTGGTGTCGCGAAGACGCTCGACTGTGGCATTTCTTTCTAAGCCCTTTATGTGGTGTCGCTACGCCGCCCGACTGTGGCATTTCTTTTAAGCCCTCTATGTGGTGTCGCTAAGACGCCCGACTGCGGAATTTATTTTAAGCCCTTTATGTGGTGTCGCGAAGACGCTCGACTGTGGCATTTCTTTCTAAGCCCTTTATGTGGTGTCGCTACGCCGCCCGACTGTGGCATTTCTTTTAAGCCCTCTATGTGGTGTCGCTAAGACGCCCGACTGCGGAATTTATTTTAAGCCCTTTATGTGGTGTCGCGAAGACGCTCGACTGTGGCATTTCTTTCTAAGCCCTTTATGTGGTGTCGCTACGCCGCCCGACTGTGGCATTTCTTTTAAGCCCTCTATGTGGTGTCGCTAAGACGCCCGACTGCGGAATTTATTTTAAGCCCTTTATGTGGTGTCGCGAAGACGCTCGACTGTGGCATTTCTTTCTAAGCCCTTTATGTGGTGTCGCTACGCCGCCCGACTGTGGCATTTCTTTTAAGCCCTCTATGTGGTGTCGCTAAGACGCCCGACTGCGGAATTTATTTTAAGCCCTTTATGTGGTGTCGCGAAGACGCTCGACTGTGGCATTTCTTTCTAAGCCCTTTATGTGGTGTCGCTACGCCGCCCGACTGTGGCATTTCTTTTAAGCCCTCTATGTGGTGTCGCTAAGACGCCCGACTGTGGCATTTCTTTGAAAGCCCTTTATGTGGTGTCGCTAAGACGCCCGACTGTGGCATTTCTTTCCAAGCCCTTTATGTGGTGTCGCTAAGACGCCCGACTGTGGCATTTCTTTTAAAGCCCTTTATGTGGTGTCGCTAAGACGCCCGACTGTGGCATGATGTTATTTATTTCATAAATTTTAATACTACTATGTTATTGCATATTCATAAATAACATACTTGCACGCATCAGCGTTTTATTTATCTTCTGTGACTAACGCCCTGAGCATAAAATATTTTCAGCACATCATTGTTATATTATACCTGTGTTCTTGATGTTTGCGAGTACATTCCAAGTACTCACTGGCTTGTCCCTGGCTATTGTCTTGGCCAGATTTCTTGCTTGGAGAGGAGCGTTGCGATCACAGCCACGGAACCTAAGCAAATGGTGATAGCAGTCTCGCGAAGATAGGAGTTAACCTGGTCAGCTGTTCCTGTGGAAATTGGAGTCCCATAGACGCTGATGATCCATAAACCGCTTCCGCCATCAACCTTTAGAAACAATTTGTTGTACTCACAGGCCAGAATGGTCTTGTACTACATGTATTGTATTTTGCTTGGAATGTCTGTATCAAGTTGGTGCCTCATCAGCTAACAGTAATCCTGGGGCTGATGACCACAACGGCCATTTTTTGGAAATTAATACCCGGAGAATCGGTCGCCACATTCCAGAAAATGGCCCTTGTGCTCACCAGCCCCAGGATTACTGTTAGCTGATGAGGCACCAACTTGATACAGAAATTCCAAGCAAAACACAAAAATATGTAGTAGAAGACCATTCTGGCCGGTGAGTACAACAAATGGTTTCTAGTGGTTGATGGCGGAAGCGGTTTGTGGATCATCAGCGTCTATGGGACTCCATTTCCCACTAGAACAGCTGACCAGGCTAACTCCTATCTTTGCGAGGCTACTATCACCATTTCTAAGCTCCGGGGCTGTCGTCACGGTCGCTCCTCTACGCGCAAGAAATCTGGCCAATACAATAGCCAGGGACAAGCCAGTGAGTACTTTTGAATGTACTCGCAAACATTATGAACACGGGTATAATATAACAATAATAATTCTGTACTGAAATATTTTATGATCATGGCATCAGTCACACAGATAGTAAAATCTCTGATGCATGCAACAAATTATTTATGAACATGCAATAACATAGTAGTGATAAAATAAGTAACAAGCCTGCCAAAGTTGGGCGTCTCAGCGACACCACATAAAGGGCTTATGAAAATAAATGCCACAGTCGGGCGTCTCAGCGACACCAAATAAAGGGCTTAAAAATAAATGCCACAGTCGGGCGTCTCAGCGACACCACATAAAGGGCTTAAAAATAAATGCCACAGTCGGGCGTCTCAGCGACACCACATAAAGGGCTTAAAAATAAATGCCACAGTCGGGCGTCTCAGCGACACCACATAAAGGGCTTAAAAATAAATGCCACAGTTGGGCGTCTCAGCGACACCACATAAAGGGCTTATAAAAGAAATGCCAGTGAATATCCAGGAGGTAAAACCGTTCCAGGGATACTCAATACTTCAAATATTATAAAGGGGTTAGTCCATAAGAATCATAATTATCATAAATCACCAATCACGATCCATGTTCTGGTTTAGCATTTTCCTCCTCCGAAGACCGACACTAAGACCGACACTTGACCTATCCTA
>LR880966.1:25254671-25269621 GCA_904067115.1 Aegilops sharonensis | reverse complement strand
CAAACTTGAACGTCTGCCATGAGCCAGGCCAAAAAATGATCACTTGCGGTCTGATGCACATCACAAACATTTGAGTTTGATAGACAGTGTGCGGTGTAAACATCCACATAAGTCACAGTTCCTACTTTGGTACGTGTTTACAATGTGCTTGTCACGCCGCACTGTTACATTTGTGGTCTTACCGGACACTTTTCGGTCGATGGCCCAGCGGTGTTGTGCGATCTGTACGAAACAGGAGCACAAGTCTGGTGATGGGATTTTTTTTCTTCTGTTTATTAGCTTTGCCGAGTGTTTACACTCGGAAAACCAATTGATTTCCACAGGTTCTGTCCCCCGAAGATTGAATTTTACCGATTATAAACATTTGCCGAGTTCCCAAAGAAAACACTCGGGAAACTCTCATCACCAAGTGCACGAAAGAAATAACACGACGAAGTTGTTGGTGGGTCGCCTACGGTGAAGTCGCAGTCACTTGGTCAGGGAGAGGTGACGGCAATGACGCTTTGCAGACATCGTCGACAATGTTCCCCTTTTCGGTGGTCTTTGGGACTATTGTGCGTAGCCTGATTGGTCTGGGTGCCTTGTCTTTTGGGTGTGATGTAACGGTTTTCGCCTAATTTTCCGCCAATTAACTCGACAACTCTCCTTCTATTTCAAAGATTCAAGATCCATCGAGTCCGTCTTGTATTCGAACAGGCTCATGAGATAATATGCATCGCTAAGGAGTTTGAGCTTCTTAAGTGCGATTTACTAGGTAAATTTGTCGCGGGCTGCATAATCGCTAAGCTGCCCAATTCCTAAGGGAACTTTGCTACCACTTTGAAACATCGGAGGCTTGAATTCTCAGTAGAGGATGTCATCGGACATTTGAGTGTTGAGCAGAACTTGAGGGCAAAGGACTCGCATGGGAAAGGGGTCGAAGATACTTCTGCAGCCAACATGGTACATCAGAGGAACTTCAATTCCCACAAGTACAAGGGAACGATTTATGTCGAACAGAATACCAACTTTAAAAGAAGGGTAAGAAGACCTTCAAGAAGAACAAGAAGGGAGATGGCTGCTTCACTTGTGGTTCGGATGAACATTGGGCCAACAAGTGACCAAACAAGTATAAGAAGTCAGGGCAGGACTCCAAGTCTGCCAACATGATTGTGGGCAACAATGAGAATGGTGCATCCGGGTACGATAATTTATTTACTGTTATTCAATGTTACAGTTCACCGATGGGTGAGTGGACACACATGCAAGTGTTCATGTGTGTGCTGACATTTCATTGTTTTCTTCTTACCAGGTCACAAGCCGCGGGTCCGTATTGATGGGGAATGGCGCGAGTGCTTCTGTTCATGGTGTTGGCACGGTCGATCTGAACTTTACTTCGGGAAGGATCGTGCAGCTACAGAAAGTGCGGCATGTCCCCGTGATCAAGAAGAACCTTATTAGTGGCTCCCTTCTATGTAGAGAAGGGTTTAAGTTGGTCTTCGAGTCTAATAAATTAGTTGTTACGAAATATAGACTCTTTGTTGGAAAAGGTTATGAGTGCATATTCTTGTACTAAAGTCGTGAATATTCGGGTGTTAATGAATATGAAGTTTGGCATTCATGTCTTTGTCACATTAGTTTCGGTGTTATGACACGGCTAGCTAATTTGAATTTAATCCCAAGTTTCACTTTAATCAAAGGTTCTAAGTGTCTTTCGTGTGTGCAAGCTAAGCAACCTCGCAAGACTCACAAGGCTGCGGAGGAGAGACACTTGGCGCCATTAGAACTCATACATTCTGATCTTTGTGAGATGAATGGTGTGTTGACTAAAGGTGAAAAGAAATACTTCATGACATTGATAGATGATTCCACTAGATATTGCTATGTGTATTTGTTAAATACTAAAGATGAGGCTCTACACTACTTTAAAATCTATAAGGCAGAAGTCGAGAATCAACTTCGAAAGAAAATTAAACGAGTCCAGTCAGATCATAGTGGAGAGTACTTCTCTATTGAGTTTGACTCCTTCTGTGTGGAACACGGTATTATTCATGAGAGGATGCATCCCTATTAACCCAGTCAAACGGGGTTGCCGAGCGAAAAAACCGTACTCTAACTGATTTGGTTAACGCCATGTTAGATGCACCGGACTTGTGCAAGGCATGGTGGGGGCAGGCTATATTGACATCATGTCATGTCCTGAATAAAGTTCCGATGAAGGATAATGAGATCACTCCCTATGAGAAAGGGGCAAAGAGAAGGACAACACTCTCGTACTTGCGTACTTGGGGCTATTTGGCGAAAGTCAATGTGCCGATCCCCAAAAACACAAGCTTGGATCAAAGACCATGGACTGTGTTAATTTGGGGTACGCTAAGAAAAGCGTTGGCTGTAGATTTCTAGTAGTGAAATCTGAGGTACCTGACCAAAAAGTCGGTGTAATTATGGAGTCTAAAGATGCTACATTCGTCGAGGATATTTTTCCTATATATGAGAGATATGCAAAGCACTTCTAGACAAGAATCTGAGGAGACTCCTGAGCCTGCCATTCCTATGGAATATTATGAACAAACACATGATGAAGATCTCGAGGAGGATGACGAGGAAACCCTTGGTAGGGGCAAGAGACAAAGGACTGCAAAGACCTTTGGTGATGACTTCTTAGTGTACCTCATGGATGGTACTCCAACTTCTATTTCAGAAGTGTATGCTTATCCAGAAGCTGACTACTGGAGAGATGCGATCCATAGCAAGATGGATTCCATCATGGCTAAAGCGACATGGGAGATCACTAAACGTCCATATGGTTGTAAACCATTTGGATGTAAGTGGGTGTTCAAAAAGAAGCATAGGCCCGACGGACTATTGAAAAGTATAAGGCTAGGCTTGTGGCCAAGGGCTATGCCCAAAAAGAAGAGGAAGATTTCTATGATATTATTCACCTGAGGCCAGACTGAACACCATTCGAGTGTCACTCTCGTTGGTGGCCTCGCACGGTCTTCTCGACCACCAGATGGATGTTAAGACGGCTTTCCTGGACGGAGAGCTAGATGGGGAAATCTACATGCAACAGCCAGATGGCTTTGTGATAGATGCTCAGAAAGGAAAGGTGTGTAGGTTGCTGAAATCGTTATATTTGGCCTGAAACAAGCACCTAAGCAATTGCATAAGAAGTTTAATACAACTCTGACATATGTTGGTTTCGTTGTTAATGAAGCTGAAAAATATGTATACTATCGCCATGGTGGGGCCGAAGGAGTCATATTGTGCTTGTATGTTAATGACATACTGATATTCGGAACCAACCTCAAAGTCATTGAGGAGGTCAAGTCAGAACTTTGAGATGAAAGATCTTGGTATGGCTGATGTTATCATGAACGTCAAGCTACTGAGAGATGATGAGGATGGGATTACACTTCTGCAATCCCATTATATTGAGAAGGTGTTGAGTTGTTTTGGATATTCGGACTGCAAACCATCTCAAACATCATATGATCCTAGTGTGTTGATTCGAAAGTTCAAAGGCACAACTAAAGATCAATTGAGATACTCTCAAATCATTGGTTCACTCATGTACCTAGCGAGCGCAATGAGGCCTGACATCGCATTTGTTGTGAGCATGATATTGAACGAGTTATGCAGCATCTAAAAGGTACAATGAACTATGGACTTCACTATACCCGATACCCATTGGTACTTGAAAGGTATAGTGATGCGAATTGGATCTCTGATTCTGATGAGATGAAGGCCCCAACTGGGTATATGTTTACTTTGGAGGTGGTGTTGTTTCCTGTAAGTCTTGCAAGCAAATGATCTTAACAAGATCGACAATGGAAGCAGAATTAACAGCATTGGACTTGCCATTAGTTGAGAATCCGGTTCTTTTGATGGACTTAACATTGGTTGAGAAGCCGGTTCCAGCTATCCTAATGAACTATGACAATCAGACTATTATTGTCAAGGTGAAAAGTTCAAAAGACAACATAAAGTCCAACAAACACATAAGAATGAGATTAAAAGCTGTCAGAAAGTTAAGAAACTCCGGAGTGATAGCATTGGATTATGTCCGAACAGCTAAGAATCTGGCAGATCCCTTTAGTAAAGGGCTATCACGTGTTGTGATAGATAGTGCATCAAGGGAGATGGGTATTGGACCCACATGAGTTGCCATGGTGGTAACGCAACCTATGTCATCGGAGATGTTGTGAAGTAGGACCTGGGAAAATAAGCCAGTTGTAAACTTAGAGAGTAGCTTTACTAACGCATTCTGTTGGAGATGCAATACTCTCAGAAACTGTATGGTAGGTTGACTACTGTCTCAATGTATTCTAAAGCTTATACAAGCAAGATGCTATCCTACAGAGCGATATTTGGAGGAACACACATATATGAGCCCGACAGCTGGTCACAGTCTGTGAGATTGGGGTGATCTCTAGCAAGCTCATGAATAGGCCAGGAGTGTGACTACTATGCTCCACCCGAGGGGTCAGCCTTCGGCAGTCTAACACTAGTAAGACGTGTGTGATGAAACTTCTTTACGCCAAACTGACAATTTCAGATATAGTCCATTGTTCAGTTGTGAACGAGCGTAGCTACTTGCTCTAGGTGGATTACAACCTTAAGAGGCCTCCGCTGAAATGTTGGTATCTATCTATCTATCTATCTATCTATCTATTTATCTATACCTATACTAATTACAGACTTCCAAGTAACTACCACATTAATTAGAAAATACGAGCCGTTGATTTGGTGGGACCGAATTATTACGGTGTTAATTAACCCATTAGGAATTCTCACGTTAATACAAGAAAAAGGAAACTTTTGTGCTGCCATTTTTGTGGGACCATGTTATTGCCGTGCAGATCCAATCTCATGAATTGCAAAACGTGGAGTACAGGGACTAATATATCCAGTATCAATCAAATCCAAATTCCAATGGGCATAACCTCCAATGCGCTATCTTCGTGGTAGGCATCTCCTGTCCATCACGTATTACCTTCCTCCTCCAGTGCCATTAGCCTCCTTCCTTGTGAGTTTGTTTTCATCCGGAAGAAGTAAGATTGACAAGCAGATGATGACCTGATGGTCGCCGCCACTAAGTTTTACCGACCTAAGGTCCGCTGCTCCAAGGATGGTGTAACCACAGCAGCCATGGAAAATTTGTTGCGTGGACTCAGGTAGGCTTCTCTCAGACGCACAAGTCTTCTTGCTGGACTTTTTTTAGAAGAGCAGGGATTCTTCTCCATGCTGGACTCTCTCATGATTTCCAAAGAGAAAAGGAGAATCTCCACCGTGGGTAATGGAGAAGAGCTCTCTGTATCCGCTGTAGCCTTCACTTCGCCGCCTTCCTAACCGACAAACCATCATCGAGATTAGTATCCCCTACTGACACATCCATGCTGCAATCAATCTAGGAAACATACTACGATCCAGCCTCAGTCTCCTATTTACCTATTTGGTCTCAAACTTACGAATCCTAAATCCCAACGACTTCCATGTTTTGACCACTTAACCATCATCTATTAAGATGAATTTACACCATGATGGTTGATGTAGCAGCGGAGATGTAGCACCGACTATTTGGACTTTGCAGCGGATCGCACAAATTGTCATTGCCGCCGCCGATGCCGAGCCAAAGAACCATGGAAGGCTGAACGCCCAGCTTTTCAACATCTCGACACAGTTGAATTTTTGTGTAGGTCGCCCCTGTATCCACATAGCAGGGTAGTATCTACCCCTGATTTCCTGCTCTAGATAACTTTTATACTCATATAGTTTATCTCTGATGGTAACTTGGGCCAAACGGTACTGCTATCTCCACAATTCTGTAAGCTCTTTTGTGGTAGTGCATTGCATGTGTACCGAATTTGTGCTGGACTAATCTTGGGATCTTCCATCAACTTTTATTACAATAGGAAAATAGTTCTTACTGATTGTATGCACTGGGTAATGTGGGCAGCTGATATATCGTATGGTTGACAACTGCTACTTCTGGGTATCCCTCCTGCTATATTTTACAGTTTTTACATAATCAACTTATTTTGTTAGATCTGATCTGTCAAAGAAAACATAATGGGATATTCTGTTATTACCTAAAGATGATTCAGCCTGTATTGAGGACATAACGTTCAAGGGGATTCAATTTCCAGCCCGTATAGATTAGCCATTTGATGAGTTAACTAGAAAATTTTAAGGCACTTTTAATATATCTTGAATTATGTTGTCACGGGCTTTGCACACGATTAAAAGATGGAAAACACACCATGCATGCATTCTTTTTACACGCGTCAACTATTTATAAGAAATATTCTATTATGATAAAAAGATCATTCATCAACTAGCTTAATCGACGGACACTTCAACTAGCAAGGTGAACAAAACACTAGATAAGACGAGTTGTAATAATTCAAAAGCTATTTTCACAATTCATTTCAGTGGACTATGTTATAATTCACTTTTTCTTAACCTTGAAAATATTTTCTTGGATTTGAAATGAGAGTTACAATTTTTTCTCAGTTTAATATAGTTGTGAAAACCAAATTTAGTGCAATGAACCAGTTGTCAATTCAACCAGTTCTGAGCTATTTTTAATTTCATTTCGCAGATCAAAGATAAAAGGGTGCATGTTGGTTTTTCATGACTGAAAATGGCGTTTCATGAACCAATATCAATGATAATCAAGTCTCACTTTTTTATTCACTGTTTATTATTTGCATTGCGCAACAAAATAACCATATAGTATATAATTTTGTGTTGCTGTGAGAAGCCAGACTATCGGAAGTGTTACCTTCTGAATATAATTAGGTTCACTGTAGATATATGAAGTTTGTTGTTCATTTTGTTAATTCTCAGCAATCTATACTATTCCCTTTTCAAGGTTCAAAAAAATCTATACTATTCCTGAAGGTTGGTGCTGACACCCAATAAGATCCTCCTGGAGCTGACCTCTCTCTAGCACATCTCCTATCATGCATCCATGGATTCGCATCCTAAATGACAAATTTGTGATAGGCTCACTCCACACATGAACGAATCTCGATCTTATGGAGTAGGGTGGTAAAGAGTGATTTGTGTCCTGCTTTGCATGGTTGTTTCCTACAAAGAACAACACCAAGGCAGTATATTTTATTCTTACACTGTTAATAACAACCTAATCGTTACCAACAGTAGAGATCGATACCCTCTTACATATTTCATTTTGTACACCCATCAGAAGCATAATATGCTTATGATAATTGAATAAATTTCAAGAGAAAAAATAATTTTGCTAATCCGTGTAAGACGATTTTTCATATTAATTCATCATGCATCTATTGCTAGAGAGGTAAATGTATGTGTTCTTTTTATATGATCTTTGTACTTCAGTAATCTTTATATGTCACGTCATGCTTGACCATGGGAAGAGATAAAATTATCACCTAGGCTAGAAAATGGTCTTATTATGTGCTTTAATTGAGTGAGGTTTCCTCTATGAATGCCACTAAGCTTGAGATTGAGGTTATTTGACACTGCATAGGCCCTCTGATTAGTTAGAAATGGGAAGATACATTATGGCCCAATGAAGTTAGCACCAAAGTAATTAATCAAGTTAATATTACTTAAATACGATTTGATCTATTTAGGTATGCTACTCTGCTAAAATGGGTGCCTAAGCTCCATGTTTTTCTAAAGGCAACCAAATTAACTTAATACAAATTTGGACATTCTTTTATAATCAAGATTTTTTTCTTACGAGAATTGTTCTTTAGAAAATGACACTATTTAGTAGAAGATCTAACAAAACATGTTCCAGAAATAAACACCTTTTAAAGAAGCCAATCTTCACAACTTCCCTTATATTACATATTGATCTCATTTTCTTCTATGCATCACTTCTTATTTTTCTTGCAATGTTGATCGATGTATTTATCTTAGGAATACAAGTAGAATACACCCCTTCACAATGTAACTAAATGACGGGTTTGAATATTTTACTAAATTATCAATAATCTCTTTTTTCTCTATTACATTATTGTTCTCTGCGCTCTATGAACACTGGCATAATAAAAGTTCACCGTAGATTCTCTCCCACTACAACATAGAAGATCTTTAGAGACGTCCATTAATCCATTATATGGCTCACTTATGATTCATGCATAGTGTATTTCCATTATTAATTCTTTACTTCGTCAAGTTTATGTTGTAGGCGAAAGAATAATGTCACGGAACTTGAGGTATAAATTGTTTTCAGAATCTGCTTATTTTGATGCCTCTTCCGCATATATACTAAGTTCTTGAACAAGCAATGTTGCAGGAGGATGTATGAGAGTATAGCACACAAGGTGGCAAGGTGATTAGGACATTCATAATCGTAGATTTGTGACTCCTCACCATGTCTTCCACTTCACCATTTTGTGTCTGCTTATCAGTCTCTATACCTTCACTCAGGGTTTAAAGATTGTTGCACTTTACTTCAGTCATTTACATCTAACTTTTGAATGCCTAAAAATATATTAGTTTTCTTTTTTACCAGCGAGAATATAGCGACCTTTTAGAACTAGCTATGTTGCTCATCAGCTAATGTTATTACCATACTGCCAAACATGGTTTATTGGTACAAGTTGCTCATCAGTTTTGTCTCTATAATTGATCCACTCCAGCAAGAACCAGGACTCATGTTTTTGGAATAGAATATTAATGTGTCTAATTCAAAATAGGTAGCTAATGTATAGATGGATTCTACATTGTTGAAATGGGATCTATATATGTAATTTTTGGAAAAGGTGTGAGATTAGGTCCTCAACAAAATATGGTAGATTTTCAAAATATGTTATATACTTATATTACAATAGTATGTCATACGTAAATGTTGCCAGGTCATAGAACTTTGGCCAATTCTCTCCCTTCTCTTAAAGAAGGTCAATGATACAGTTCACTTCTTACCTGGAAAAAGGAACTGATTGGAGGAATGGATTATCCTACCTTTTCAGTTCCTGCGTATTTTTCACGTGCAACATATATAAATATTATTTTCTTTCTAATTGTTCGTGTGAATATGGAAATAAAATTATCTAGCCCTTGCAAGTGCATGGGTTGACGACTAGTATGAAAATAGTGTTTGGAACAAAGGACAAAATGGGCCCTTGAGATCTGGTGGGGGATTTTTGAAATATTAGGATGGGCCTTGGGCCCATATAACAATTTCAGAAAAATCTCTAAGGACTCATGTGGGTTATATGGCACTAGGTGTAGTGGGTTTAGTCCCACATTGCTAGTTGGAGAAGAGTTGGACCTCCATATAAGGGATTCTCTTCCACATGCTATTGGAGTTTGAGAAGAGAAGTGGTTCCCGCGCGCTCCTCCTCCGCCGCCCGCCTTGCCACGGCTTGCTGGAATGAGCCAAGTCGAGATTACACATATGCGCTTATTTTTGTCGGTCAGGAACAGAGAGTTTTTGACAGGTGGGCCATGATCTGAGACCTCGGATCGTGGGCTGTCACCGACTCAGACGTGGGACCAGCCCACGTCTCTCCACGCGGACGCGCCTATATATGTGAGGCGTCTGCAACCCTAGCCGTCACGCGAATGAGATCACATTTGTGCCTCCACGCCCACTGTCCTTCCATTGCTGCTGCTGCCGCCGGCGACTCCATCGCGTTCACTGCGTACAAGGCTGATGGGAGAGCAGGCGTCCTAAACGCCGCCTCTCCGGATCCTGTACGGGAGATGGGCGATTAGGTTTTGGGGAACGACTATGCGACTGATCACCACCGATCGACTACTTCCTCTATGTCCGCGTCGCCTTCGTCATCACCATGTCCACTGATGCCGAACGTGCCGCCGCCGCGATGCCGAGAAGAAGGACGCCGCTACTGCCACTGCCGTCGCTGCGGCCCCTGCCTGGTCGATTGGAGGGTATAACTCGTTTATCCCACTCCTATTGGTTTCTGTTTTAGCCATGCTATAGTTATACATAGATGGATCTGCTATTAGCATAGTATGTGCCTATATGATCGAATATCAGCATGTGTTCATTTCTATCAATGCCATGCTAGTAATTTGTTCGTGGATTAATTTAGTCGAAAAACTACCTATTTGCACAACAGGTACGACCATGCCAGTTATCTGGGTGCAGTAGTGGGCGGCGTCCAGCCTTCCCAGTGGGCTGGTGTGGGATCAAGAATACCCTGAAAAGGGTTTAGTGGACCGGGCTCCGAATTGTATATGTATAAAAATATTTGCCAGAATTCTTAGCAGGCCACGGCCCATTTCGGCCACAATAAAGCTCTGTCCCTGAGCACGAGATGCATAATATTCTCGTGTTTCCTCCTAACTGTATTTTGGAGAAGAGGTCAAAAAAGCCCTATTCTCGATTGGCGACATGAAAGCTCCAAGTACGAATGGGTTACACGTGATTTTTTTTAAATATTGGCATATCTTAGGAGATGTCCTAACGGTCGAGGTGTTGAATGCAATTAATAATAAAGTTATACCGGATGGATGGAATGATACGGTTATCATTTCAATTCCCAATGTTGAAGGTCCTGAGAGAATTACCCAGTATAGGCCTATTAGCCTATGTAATGTGCTCTTAAAGTGATATCCAAAATGATTGCTTTCCGGCTCAAGACATGTCTTGATGATGTCATTTCTCCGGTACATAGTGCCTTTGTTCCAGGTCTTCTAATCACTGAAAACATCCTCCTGGCATATGAATGCTATCACACCCTTAAAATTAAGAAGAAGGGCAATTCTGGGTTGTGTGCTGTAAAGCTTGATATGCACAAAGCATATGATCGTGTTGAGTGGAGGTTTTTGGAAAGAATTATGGAAAGAATTGGGTTCGATAGAGAAATTGGTGATCTTCTAATGGCTTGTGTAACTTCTGTGAAATATAAAGTGAGATACAGCGATCAAGAAACAGAAGGCTTTATCCCTACTAGGGGCTCCGTCAAGAAGACCCCTTGTCACCTTACTTATTTCTTATGTGTGCAGAGGGTCTATCTAGTGCTTTGGTTCATGAAGAGGAGGTTCGTGGCATTGAAGGTGTACGGGTCTGCAGAAATGCGCCATCAGTTTTTGATTTACTATTTGCTGATGATTCCCTAATCCTTATGAAGGCGGATATGAATAATGCAACCTCATTGAGATGATTATTGTGCATGTTCTGGACAGATGGTGAGTGAAGGGAAAAGTAGCTCTTCTTCAGCCCTAATGTGGATATTGATGTTAAAGCTCAACTATGCGATGAACTTATCATTATGACAGAAGCAATTTCTGACACTTATGTTGGTCTTCCATCAATGATTGGGTTTAACAAAAGTGACAGTTTTACACACTTAGTGGAAAGAGTGGTCAATCGCATTAAAGGTTGGAAGGAGAAACTGCTATCTTTAGGTGGTAAGGAAATATTGCTTAAAGCTGTCATCCAATCAATACCGGTTTTTGCAATGGCTGTTTTTTAAATTCCAAAGAAGGTTTGTAAGAAAATGACGGTTTCCATGTCTGGGTTTTGGTGGGGTGACACCGAGGAGAAAAGAAAATGCACTGGCTAGCGCGGTGCAAAATGTGCCTACCTAAGGTCAGAGGAGGTATGGGCTTTAGGGACCTACATGCTTTTAATCTTGCTATGCTAGCTAAGTAGAGTTGAAGATTGTTAACACACCCTGATTCCCTGTGTGCTAGAGTGTTGAGAGATAAGGACTATCTAGATGGAAATCTCCTAAAAGCAGGACCAAAAAAGGATCCTCATACACATGGCAGAGCCTACACTAGTAGAAAACAGGGCTTTGGTTGAGGCCTGGCCGGCCCATTCTGTTGGGGAACGTAGTAATTTCAAAAAAATTCCTACGCACACGCAAGATCATGGTGATGCATAGCAACGAGAGGGGAGAGTGTGTCCACGTACCCTCGTAGACCGCAAGCGGAAGCACTAGCACAACGCAGTTGATGTAGTCGTACGTCTTCATGATCCGACCGATCAAGTACCGAACGCACGGCACTTGAGAGTTCAGCACACGTTCAACTCGATGACGTCCCTCGAACTCCGATCCAGCCGAGCATTAAGGGAGAGTTCTGTCAGCACGACGATGTGGTGATGATGATGATGTTCTACCGACGCAGGGCTTTGCCTAAGCACCGCTACGATATTATCGAGGTGGATTATGGTGGAGGGGGGCACCGCACAAGGCTAAAAGATCCAAGGGATCAATTGTTGTGTCTCTAGGGGGTGCCTCCCTCCCCGTATATAAAGGAGTGGAGGAGGGGGAGGGGCCAGCCACCCTTGGCGCGCCCCATGAGGAGTCCTACTCCCACCGGGAGTAGGACTCCCCCCCTTCCATGTTGGAGTAGGAGCGGAGAGGGAAGGAGAGAGAGGGGGAAAGGAAAGGGGGGGCGCCACCCCGCCCCCCTCCTTGTCCAATTCGGACTTGGGGGGAGGGGTGTGCGGCTGCCCCTCGGCCACCTCCCCTCTTCCACCACTTGGGCCCATGAGGCCCAATAACCTCCGGGGGGTTCCGGTAACCCCCCAGTACTCCGGTATATATCCGATAACCCCCGGAACCATTCCGGTGTTCGAAAATAGTCGTCCAATATATCAATCTTCATGTCTCGACCATTTCGAGACTCCTCGTCATGTCCGTGATCACATCCGGGACTCTGAACAACCTTTGGTACATCAAAACACATAAACTCATAATATAATCGTCATCGAACTTTAAGCATGCGGACCCTACGGGTTCGAGAACTATGTAGACATGACCGAGACACGTTTCCGGTCAATAACCAATAGCGGAACCTGGATGCTCATATTGGCTCCCACATATTCTACGAAGATCTTTATCGGTCAAACCGCATAACAACATACGTTGTTCCCTTTGTCATCGGTATGTTACTTGCCCGAGATTCGATCGTCGGTATCTCAATACCTAGTTCAATCTCGTTGCCGGCAAGTCTCTTTACTCGTTCCACAATACATCGTCCCGCAACTAACTCATTAGTTGCAATGCTTGCAAGGCTTAAGTTATGTGCATTACCGACTACTTTGCCCGTGTCAACAATCTGGTGCAGCATGCGAGCGAGAAGAATGGGAACAAACCTCTCATCCTCGTCGGGCACAGCTTCGGAGGCAAGGCAGCTCTCGACTTCGTCAATTCGACTCCCCTTCCATGGAGGAAAAAAATCATCAAACACATGGTCCTAATCGCGCCCACACCTCCTACGGGCTTTGTGCAGGTGCTCACAAACTTCGCCTCTGGGCCTTCAGTCATTCTTATACCGACCGTACCGTGGCTGGGTTTGTGTCCAATGTGGGGAACTTTCGCGAGTTCCCTTATATCCTTCCCATCTACCAGAGTTTTTGGTCACGAGCCCCTTGCAGTCACATGAACTACTCAGCCTATGACTACAGGGATTTCCTCGTGGCTCTTGGTTTCAGCACTGACATCATAAAATGGATACCTCGGATGAACCTAAAGGTTGATGCTCCAATGGTGCCGACGACATACCTCAATGGATTTGGTTTCCAAACGATAGATCAGGCAGTATACTGGGATAGTAACTTTGATGTGGAGCCAAAGTATGTATATGGCGATGGCGACGATGTCGTCAACTTAGTTAGCTTGTTGGCATTTATGGAAGAAATGAAAAGGCAGCAGCAGCTGAATGGCATACACTTCAAGTTCATCAAGATTACTCATACTAATCACTCTCATATTCTAATTCAGGAACGTTCACTCAAGTGAGTTATGGCTGAAATTCTAGAAGCTAATTGCAGAAGAGACATCATGTGATAGTTTTGTGCAGTTCATATAAAAAATCATGCACACTCGTTGAAGAAGCTGGCATTGTTGTGGAATAAAACTATTATGTAAGGATATTCTATAATTCAGTGAGGACCAAGGCTATGGTTACTATAGAAACACCCCTCCTCGTACATGGTTAGGATAAAACCATGTGCAGTCACTAGTAGAAAAAGGGGCTATCGTCCAGGGCAGTTTAGCCCATTAGTCCCGGTTCAATCCAGAACCGGGACCAATGGAGCTATTTGCCCCGGTTCGTGAGCCCAGGGGGCCGGCCGGGCCACGTGGGCCATTGGTCCCGGTTCGTCCGGACCTTTTGGTCCCGGTTGGTGGGACGAACCGGGACCAATGGTCCTGGCTCCTGGCCCACCACTATTGGTCCTGGGTGGTGGCATGAACCGGGACCAAAGGCTTCCCTTTAGTCCCAGCTCATGCCACCAACCGGGGCTAATGGTGCTGCCTATATATAGCCCCTCGCGCAAGAGCAGAGCACCCTGCTCTGTTTTTTCTGGCCGAGGGGGAGAGGGCTTGGTGGTGCTCTAGCTCACCTCCTATGCACACAAGGTGTTCGATGGAATGCCCGAGCCACACTACTTAAGCTTTCTCCTCTCCAAGCTCGACCTCTAACCTCCATTTTCCTCAATATTTGTCTAGGTTTAGCGGTCCGTCACGCCCCGTCCCCGTCTTCACCGCCGTCGATCACCCACGCCGATCTCATCGCCAGCACCACCGTGGTGAGCCTCTTGCTCTTATCTTCTTTCTGAAAGGAAAATATTCTTACTTGTATTATTTTCTTACTTTTATTATTGCATCTTATATAGTGCGATGGTTTTGGTATCCGCCTCCGTCGGCCCTCGTCCTGTCTATGATTCGGATGTGGTATATATTATCTTTTCATAACTATTGGTTCATTTATTGTTTATGAAAATTATGCCGACCAACGTGACATAGATTTTATTTATCTAGGAGGTTGTTGAACCGGAAATTCCAACCGACCCTATTGTCGAGAGGTTAAATTTAGTTGAAGAAGAAAACAATTTCTTGAAGGAAAAAATAAAAAAACTTGAGGAGGAGAAGATGATATTGGAGTTGCATGTTGCGGATGTCGTCGATGATCACAAGATCAAGATGGATGCAATGCGCTTGAAGATGAGAAAGATTAGAAAATATGCCATTCATACCGAGGCTTGGTA
>LR880966.1:25217541-25238872 GCA_904067115.1 Aegilops sharonensis | reverse complement strand
TGGAGGCCCATCTGTCCCGATTCTGGATAGAACCGGGACTAAAGGGTGAGGGTATTAGTACCGACCCTTTAGTCCCGGTTCATGAACCGGGACTAAAGGCCCTCACCAACCGGGACTATAGGCCATTTTTCTACTAGTGAGTCTATGTGTGATGAAGTAGGTCAAAAACATAAGATTTCATCTTTCACTTTCTCCCTATCACCCGTTCGTCCAACCTCCCACCCTCCACCGATCATCTTGATTTTCCATCCTTCCGGCTTTCAGAAAACCAATCTTTGATAACTCAATAAATAGCAATAGATTTTCAGTTTCTAGACAAAGATATTATCTTTGATAACCAAATAAAATAGATCAATCACGGGCACATACCTATTTTGCCAGTTTAAGAAATGACAAAAAAATACACTTTATGTACAAATTTTTTATTTTATTTTATCTATTTGTTTTCCATCAAGATTTGCCCCGTATGATCATCTTATTGAGTTAAAAAATATTTAGCCCCGTGGCAACGCACAGGCACATACCTATCACGAAAAAAATATCCTATTAACACGTCTCTGTTCTCTTCCCATATGTGTTACTGACTTAATTTATCCCATGTGGCATCCATTTATTCTTCCTTCACTGATTTTTCTTGTTAGGTCGCGGCCTAGTTCACTATTTGGGCGATCAGTTGGAAACTAACTAGAGCGTGTGGGTGAATTTTATGCATGTAATTGGACAGCAAGGCCACTGCCGGGCCATCATGCATGATGAGCAAATATTGTGTTCATGCATATATAGTCATTCAGTATGCACAACAAAAGCATGAATACCACCTCATCTGTTGGGTCTATAAATTGAGGCATTAGCTGCATATGCACCGAAGGGGAGGGTACAATATGTTTCTTATATCGAGCTGCATGTACATATTTATTTGGAATATGCATGTTTTTTAGCATAGAAACGAAGTGGGACATTAGAGGACAACTGAATGGAGAGGCAACAGGTAAAAAAGAGACAGTGAAGAGGAAAGGCAACCGAGAGGCAGCCCATAACAATGCATAGTGGTCCGGTCATTGAGAGAACCAACAGTAGATTGCCCATGACATTGAGGTCGTAGAGGAAAGAAAAATAGCCATTAAGCTGTGGCTATGAGGTCGCAGGGGTAAAGGAGAGCAAACATGCAGTCCAGAAAGCAGAGAGAGAGAAGCTAAAGCAATGATTGACAAGTGCTTTGTGGCTTCAAGGTGTGGATAGAGGGAAACCAATGGCGACATGGACGACAGGAGCTCAACCAAGCCATGCAGAGGGCCCTAGCTGCAACACGCTGGCTTTGAGGTCGTGATTTTCAGCACCCCACAAAAGAGTGATGATGGATGTCGCATATAAGCACACAATTGTCATGCCATGTGTTGTGGATATAATCCTGACAATACCATGTGACGACCCGCTATTTTTTACTTTTATTCCCCTAATATCTGCTTTTTTAGTTAATTCAATGGTTTTTTCATTGCCTTCTGGAATGAAACTATTATTTTTAATTGAAAAGCTAAATATTCTGCAAGAATGTTAGGTTGTCTATAAGGTTCTTTAACTTTTTGGATAGAAATATTAAATCTCTTGTTTACAATAGCACCTTCCCTTCATGGGGAGATGTTTAGATACCTCAATCTTCATCATTTCGCTTTTCAAAGCCCCTCGCAGTAAATAAGCGGTGGAGTTAATACCCTGCTCCTGTGGTGCACTTTAGCTCTTGGCGTATTAGCTACAATGTGTGGATACTCAATTCTCAGCTCGAAGCTCCACTCCCCGCTTATATACAGTGCACTAGGAGGGGTACATAATGGGCTGTTGCTAATGATGTTTATCGCCTTAGGTGTGGCCAACTGCTTCATGGCATTTACTACTGGTAACTGACGTATATAAATATATTATACTATTGTTGGGTAACTACCATATTAACAAAATGAATAAAACAAGAAAACAAAAACAAAATAAATCTACTTTGTGATAAAAGCAAACAAGCATATACGAAAATATTAACCCTACGCTATTGTTCCCCAGCAATGGCATCAGAAAAGAGCTTGATAATCCCCAAATGCAACGAATCATCGTAGCACTTTTCAAAGATGGAAGTGGTAAGTATGGAGTTTCCGACCGACAAGGAGGTAAAGGTAAGATCAATATTCTCTCATGCCCTACATACACCGAGTGTTTTCCTTTTTCTAGAAACGAGAAATACAACTCAGAAGCTTGATGTCGCCAGAAAGGTCGGGACACCCAGGAATTCAAATGCCGTGGGGAGCCCTCATAAAAAGCTGGGAGGCTATCTCTGAGTCTTGACACATAGAATCAGTTCTTGTGCCAAAATCACATCGACTTGGGGAGCTCCATGGGGAAAAACTGGCTGGAAGGCCACAGTTGAATGCTCACTCCGTCGATGTCACAGACGGTGTTTGTATATAATTATCAGATCCAAGGTGCCTAAATTACCATACTATTTATAGAAGAGTTACCTGGGTACACTTTAACAATTCTTTTGATGTGTTGGTAATTGCCGTTATCATATAGTAGAGAAGCCAAGGAAGAAAATGCCGACAAAAGGCAGTTTTTGTTGAAGCACCACAAGAAAAAGATTTTGTATATACTAGTTGTATAGAATAGTATGTGTAGCACCAAAGAAACCTAAAAAATGGAGGATAACCCCGGAAAAAAAAGGAAAAAGCTCTAGCCATACTTAAAATAGAAGAGCAAAAGGAAATTAATTTTCATATTTGAACAAGGAGTGAGCTTAAGTGGTTTTGTGTAGCCTACAACTACAACTAGGGTTCGAGTGTACCCTACAACTACAACCCGGTTTCGAGCCCCCCCCCCCCCTTACACATAGTTTATTTTTCTCGTATATAACAAAAAAAGGAAAAGAAATTGAAATGGGACGTGGGTGTTCGGAGCATGAGTCGCCGTTTGATTCAGATAGAAGGAAGCTTTGGATCTGGTCCAGCATGCGAGCAATAAGAATGAGAAAAAGCCGGTCATCCTCGTAGGGCACAGCTTCGGAGCTAGGGCCGCCCTCGACTTTGTCAATTTGACTCCCCTTTCATGGAGAAAAAAATTCATCAAGCACATAATCCTAATCTCGCCCACACCACCGGCCTACTGGCTTTGTCCAGGTGGTCACGAACCTCGTTTCGGGGCCAGAGGTCATTGTTGTCCTGACGGTTAAGCGACTGGGTTTACGGACAATGTGGAGAACTTTCGCGAGTTCCCTTATATCATTGCCGTCTCCTGTGCTTTTTGGTTTTCTTTCGACAAAGGGTGAATTTTATTGGCTCAAAATGGAGCATGAAAAGGATACATAACACAATGAGCACACACCCGGCCTCTTCATAACTAGGATGCACACAACCAATCCAACACACACGCACACCGACAACTAGCAAACTCATAAGACCAAAGGGTATGTGTCGGCAAGTAAAAAATAGAAAAGAGCCGAAAGTGATTAGATCAGTGATTGACAAACTACAACTGAGACCATATCCGCACAAACCATTGACACCATAATGATAACGAGGATCTTCAACAGCAACGCCTTCAGGAATGGAGCGACACTCAAGCGCCGCCGTCATCAGATCTAACCACAAAGGCCAGAATCGAAATTTTCACCCTAAAGAATCAGTCCAAGCAAATCCGAGCAATGCCTCCAACAAGGTAACAAAGTAAAAAAAGCATCGCCATTGCCAGGTGTAACCACTCGGGTCTAACCTAGGTTTTCACCCCGGAGTTCGAGACCAGGTGCACGCAACATCACCACCCAAGTCATACAAGTGTTGTCGCCCCCACTTTTTCACACTCTCAGCAGCTACAATTGGATCGCCACCACTCCACAACTTACCCTGTGCGTCAAGTCATGGTCCATAATTTGTATCATATCACTGAAGTCATCCACCAAATACGAGATAGAACCTCCCGAAGTATTTTCGATGACCTCCGCTGTCGTGGATTCATAGGAAATCATTGCAGAGCAATCTACAGGCACTACCATCTGGCAGATCTGATCTAGATCACCATTACCAACCAAAGATCGCAGCATCGTCTGCTGACACCGCACACGTGGAAGGCCAGCACATCGCCGCAGCCCCACATGCTCAGTGCAACGACCCTACGGGCCTGGCGTCAGATCATGTGGTTTTTTATTACGAGCCCCTTATAGTTACCAAACATATGAACTACCCAGTGCACGACTACATGGATTTACTCACGGCGCTCGGTTTCAGCACGGACATCGTGAAACGTGTGCTTTCGACGAAGCTGAAGGTTGACGCACCGATGGTACCAACGACATACCTTACTGGTGCCGGCATCCAAACGCCAAATCAGGTGATGTTCTGGGAATGTAACTTTGATGTGGTTCCGGAGTATGTATATGGTGATGGTGACAAGGTCGTGAACTTAGTTAGCGTGTTTGCGTTCGTGAAAGAAATCAGCAGGCAGCAGCGGCGGAGTGACATACACTTCAAGTTGGTCAAGATTGTTAATGTTACCCACTCTACTATAGTTATCCTGCAACACCCGCTCAAGAGAGTTATGGCTGAAATTCTAGAAGCAAATCACAGAAGAGACAACATGTGATATTTTTTAGCTTTCGCTCATAAAAAAATGTTCTATGCTGTAGAAGTTAGTACTGTTGTGGACTAAAACAGTTATGTAAGGATTTTCTTGAAGTTGGATGAGAATCCAGAACGTGGCTGCTATACAAGATGCCTTTTTTTTCTTGAATACGCACGAGTGTGCGTATTATATATTGAAGAGGAAGAGCTAAGACGGCTGATACAACGCCTTTCGGCAACATGCTACCCATCGAGGTTAGTACCCACATACACCGTGACAACACAAACAACTAACCCGCATTGCTGTATTCAAGCCAAACAATGGCGAAGAGAACGGACACAAAACACACAAGCTGCATCCTCCTGAATCAAACACCTCAAAATGCGACAAAAACACCTAACCAAACTAGATCAACGCACTCTCCACCCTTGGTACCTAGAGGATCGGCAGGCGGACAGCGGGAGCTAGCCTGACTCGAAGAAGACACCGTCTAAGAGGTGCCGAAGATGGAGTACATAGCGCCCCGGATGCTCCTGCCCACAGCAACAAGCCGCACATGACAACTTGGCACTCCAAGACTTGCCGCCGAGGCGAACGAGGCAGCCCACCAGTAGCTCCTCCGGACGCACCCTGAGCACCTAGGTAGCGCCTCCAAGAAGGACACGGCGTCGAGACGTCACCGCTGCCAGGCCCGGCGAACCGAGCCTAGGGTTTCCCCCGGTGACAGAACAGGGGATGGACCTGGCCATGACAACGCCCCCAAGGAGGAAACAGCGCCCACAGGCGTCGTCGTTGTCCGCAGCCGCAGCCACGCCGGATTTCTCCTTGGCCCTGTCCATCAAAATCTGAAGCACGGCAAACTGGTAGGGAGGGAAAAGTTGCCACCTTGGGCCATCACTATGGAGAGGGGGGTGAGCCGGATGCCGTCGCACCGGCGACCGACGAGACCACCGCAGCCCCTGGTCGAGGAAGACCAGGACCTGCATCCACCCGCTACAGCCCCGCCGCCCTCACGGCCAGGGAATGCAACGCTGCCGCCTGATGTCCGTCCACCTTGTCGCGCCTCCGCTTCGGAAAGAGGAGGACGAGTCCACCGAAGCCTGGGGCCACCCGCAGCCCCGGCAGCCAGATCTGGCCAAGTCAGAGCAGGCCAACACGACGGCCACGCGCGGCCCTTCGCGCCAGCACTGCGCTGCCAGCCCCATGCTGCGCCCACGCCCCTCTCGCTCTACTCGACCGCCGCCGAGCCGCCCAACCCATGGCCATGATGCCAGATCCGAGCCACCGAGACGCCATGGCCAATCCACCATCGAGCACCACCAGATCCGGCCGCTGTGCTGTCCCAGCAGCTACAGGAGTCGGCACACCGCCGCCAGGTCCCGGGGTCGCCGCGCCGCGCCGACAGGGGATCTCCCCGTGCGAGAGGAGAGGTCCCGCCGCCGCCGGCCGCCGCGTGGGCTTTGCCCGCCGACGTTGCCCAGCATTTTGCAGGTTATCTACAGAGTCATCGCTTGGATCCATACATGGTCGTTACTCATTCATGCGGATTCCAGGGAGCTTTTGGCTATTAGTTGCAACCATTGGGAGAAGATAGCACGGGTTATCTTCAACCGATTTGAATAGCGAATCGCAGCCTGTTTTTTTGCGCCGGATGTGGCACTTTTTATTATATTTTTTGTTTGGGCTCCGTTTATGAGCTAGTATTGGGTTTCAGACTTTGTTCGCACACTTTACTTAATAAAATGGTTGCATGCATCACTCTGATGCAGAGGTCGGGGCTTATCCTTCATTTCCAAAAATCTCATTAATTAAAGAGAAGAGTACTTTTTAAAAATAGTAAGGAGAAAAGTTGGTAACATGTAAAATATAAATTCCAACAAAAGGCTGAAAGAATACAGGACATTTATCTTACCCTAGGACACCACCCCGGCATCGTCCAGATAGATAGTCAGCATTGTTGTGGCCGAAAATCACGAACGTTCACTCAAGAAAATAATGGCTGAAATTCTCGAAGCTAAATGCAGAAGAGACATCACGTAATAGTTGTGTGTTTCCATTCATGTAAAAAATGTTGTATTGTGTTTCCATTCATGTAAAAAATGTTGTATTCTCGTTGGAGAAGCTGGCATCGTTCGAGAAGCTATAAATTATTGTTGTGGAATAAAACTATTATGTAAGGATATGCTATAAATTGAATAAGAACCAAGGCCTTGGTTACTATACAAACACCCCTCATCGTACATGGTTAGGACAAAGACCATGTGCAGTTTGGATACTCAACACCCAAAAAGAAGAGGTGGACCAAAAACGCTTGCCCATTTGCCATGTGTATCAGGTTCGGAAATATCTGTTGCACCAGGCCATTTGGTGCTACCAGTGCATCCATTTTAATTTAGCTATTTTACCCATGAGGGTTGGAAGAGCAATTATGAAGCTCATAATCTAGCTAAATTATCCCTTCGCTTAGCAGTAGGTGGCATTTTTGGTTGGGCACTCCTCATCATCTTGTAATGATCCCTTTGATGTTGCAGATGAATAAAGTTGGAGCGGCATTCTCCAAAAAAAAGTAAGCGAGATTTAGTTTTTCGTGCAAAGGTGTGGACCAGCGGTTGAAGCGTGTTCCAGTGGGTCTACTTATCCAATAGCATAAATGGCCCCGTTAGCTTGATGAGCTGCACGTCATGCCCTTGCTTGCTTGTGCAATGACATTTTCTATACGGCGGTTAGGCGCCCGTTACTGTGTATTCCACAAATTGGAGCACCCCCGGCTCCTGGGCTAGCCCATCTATTCTCATTTTATTTTTCTGTGCATATGCGCCAAATAGGATTTTCCGATTCGAACACACAACCTCTTCGTCCAGTTTGGCTATGGTAGCCAACGAGGAAACCCAATCAAATGTGATTAGGTACATTTATTTTTTTCGTTTCTTTTTTTCTCATTTTTTTCTTGTTCCTTTTTCTTTTCTATTTAGAAATGCATGAACTTTTTTATCAAAATCTATGAACTTTTTATAAATCCATGATTTTTCAAATCTGCTGAACATTTTTCATTCATGAAAAGTTTTTTTCAAAATTGATGAACTTTATTGAACTCGTCAACTTTTCCTAAAAAAAAATAAATTTTGTGAAATTGTTAAAAAATGTAGAAAATTTTGATGCACTATTTTGCAAAATCGATGAACTTTGTTGCAAATTTGTGAAATTTTCTTAAGATCAATGTTATTTTTGAAAATCGATGAAATTTTTTGAAACTCATGTTTTAATTCAAGATTGATGAACCTTTTTTAAAATTCTTGAACTTTTTAAAAAAATTGATGAATTATTTCGAAATTGACAAACATTTTCGTATTGCCTATATATTTTCACCATTTTGAACTTTTTTTCCATACTGTTAAACTTTTTTATTGCAAATCTATGAGTTTTCTTTTCTTAAAAGTATGTTTTCTTTTTTAAAATAATTTATATGCGCACAGAATATATATTATGTTGTACTAAATGAAGTATTGAATATCAGAGTTTTCATATTGTAGACAACTAATGATCTTATTCTAGTTTATTGCGCCAATTCTTTGGTCGATGACTTTAGCATGGAGGTTGGAATCCCACGTCTCCCACGCTAATTCTATTTTTTTCACGTCTGTTTTTTGAGCAGGTTTCTGGGCTGGCCTGCTAGGCGTTGCGCTTGAGCGCCAGGAGCTCTAAGCGGCGCAAAAAGCGCCAAATAGGAATTCGGGCAGCGGATATTTGGAAAGTTACTAAATTAAGAGCTGGAAACTATGCGCCATGCATACCATGGACCCGGCCCTGATGTTAGCCATGTGGCTTAAGTTTATTGGTCCGGTGCTTTTTCCAGAAAAAAAATGTGTTCCAAAATCATATAATTTTTTTCATAATTTTTTGGTTATTTGGTCCGGTGAAAACGTTCTTTATTTGGAAGCACGATCCTAGAGATAAATCCTTTAACAACCGATTAAACCAAAAATCACAAAACTCTCAGGTTCCGACAAGTGTCACACATGCAGTGTGCCACTTGTTACCACAGATGGAGGTGTGAGTGACCTTTGCAAATGATAGCCTCCTACTAATGATTTCGAGACAATGGGCATGTTGCCTTGATGAACTGAACTCAGGGGTAAAAATTATTGGCCCTGCATGCCCATGGGCCTGGCCATGATGTTAATCATGTGACTTAAGTTTATCGTTGCGGCAGATTTTCAAAAAAAAAAAGAGTATGTGTCCAATATAATCTAGAATGTTTTCACAATTTTCTCATTATAACGACAACAACATCATCATCTCCTCAGCTGGTAGACATTGAGTTATGACAGGGAAGAATTTAGCGCATGATGCATGTGGTAGGCTATCTCAAAAAAAATTAAAGAAAAAAAGACATAGTTAGGATCCAGTCTTATTTTGAATGTTAAGATTCTACTCCCTCGGTTCCAAAGTAAGTGTTTCAACCTTAGGACAATTTTGTACTAAAGTTAGTATAAAGCCGAGACATTTGTCTTTTTAGGACGAAGGGAGTATATAAAGGCAGCCAACAACATTTCACATGCAATCGTCAACTCTGCACTAGCTCGTATCAGCAACTACTCTTTTCTCCCCCTTTGTAGATGCACCACAACTCTGATTTTACTCCGGCGTTGGGACACAGTCCACCCATGCTGGTTATATGGCTAAAACCATACTAATTCACATTCACAAGATTCAGAGACGACGATTGCACCATATGGCAACGCAAACTCTGTTCTTCAATCTGTACATTAATATAATTAGCCATATACAACGTTAAGATATTTCCCAGTAAAAGAAGCACCAATCCTACCTGCAGTGCGGAGAGCCGTCCAAGCAACTCGTGACACTCCTGTAACCGAGCTCGCTCCTCACTAGCCACACGAACCAGCTTCGAGATCACCACGGTCGTATCTTGAGCCTATAGTATGGAGAGATTCCAGTTTAGACATTCATACAGTACAACGTACAGAGATGGCTACACATAAATTATTTACCATAGGGCTAAACGAGCGAACTGATATCCTGGCCGTCATTGTGAGCTCGAACATCTGCTCGAGTATGGAAGCCATTGCCGGGAGGGAGGCCTGTACATGAATAAACAAACAATTTGGTTCAGATTACATGCATGTTGCAACTATCGCTATAACTTTGGTTCTTATCCGAATGCAATAGTAACCATGTTCTCACTCAGGACGGTTTTATATACAGCCTCCACTTCAAATTAATTGAAAATTTAGTTTTGTTCTAAATTAAATTTCTTTAAGTTTGGCCAAGGATATAGAAACATATACTAATATATACCACATCAAATACATGTGATATGAAATTATATTTTATGATAATCCTATTGAAACTAATTTAGTGTGCCGTAGATGTTAATATATCTTTCTACAAACTTGGTCAAAATTTCAAAAAGAACATACAAAAAAAACTAGAGCATAATTGATCAAAGTACAAAATCACCCCAAAAAAGTTACAAATCCACAGAAAAATTTGCGCATTGAACTGCCTGCATACCACCATGTGTCCATGTGACTGGCGGCCGTAGACAAGATCCCAAACGCTATATACCGATATAGTCCATGGTACTTGTGTGCTAGTGGGCCGACTCACTTTGTTGGGCTATCATTTGATTTCGTTTTCTGTTAAAAATATTCCTTTTCAGTTTTATTTCTTTTCTGTTTCTATTTTCCTTTTTGCTGGTTTCATTATTCTATTTTTTCCATTCATTTTTAAGAAATAAAAAAGAGAAATTCACTTACATTTTCCACCATACGGTAATATTGTGAATATTATTTTTAAAGTGGTTGAAACTTCATTGATTGTATGAATAACCTTTTAAAAATATGGATATTTCTTCAATTACCCACACATTTCTGAAAATACATGAGTATTTTTATTAAATAAATAACATCCAAGTTACGTTAATATTTTTTTGTTTTGTTGGGGGGCGGGGGGAGGGGGGTGTCTAAAAATGCTATTTTACTTTCTTTTATTTAAGAAAGAGCTACTATAGCCCAGGCACCCAATCATATTATCATTCCCGCTACCTACTAGTTGGCCGCAATCTTTCTCCTCATCTCCCATAGGGTTTAGGATTTATTGTGAATTAATCAAGAAACTTTTGTGAATTAATCAGATAACGGCTAGCTGACTTCGCTAAGATTAGTTGAGTTTTGTTTATTGCTTCTAATCAAAAGATTGAACATAGTGCTATTAACATACCTTTGCACCATTTGTAAGAGGAAGCCTGCAAATGGCTGATTTGGCGCACTCAACTGTGGACTCCAGAGCGAAGGAATGCTTGCTCTCTAGCTGCCCCCAACTTTCTAAATCCCTCATCTATAGAATTCTCCAATAATTTGCGGACGATTGATATCATCAAATTGTGAACATTGGGGATTGTAGTTGTGCAAAATTAATAAGATCAAAGATAAATGGGTATCAAATTTTAAGCAAAACTATACCTGAGAAGAGAGTATCTCATTCAACCTAAACTTCAACTTCCCCTTCTCGAGTTGTGCTTGCTTCCTTGCTACCTTTCCTCTTAGCTCCGACACCCGGGCCCATGTACCCATCAACTGAACCTATATGAATCAAATTAACTTGCATCATTCAAGGAAACTGCAATCCGCTACTAGTTCGGTCCACATCCTGTGTTGCGTGTGGTACATCTAAGTTTTTTGAAAAAAATTTGGGAGAAAAATCATGGACATGGGTTGTGTTGTATCATGTGTACATACGCAAGTTTATCCATGTCTATACACATTTGGGAACTTCACAAAAAGAACAAACTATGTGTGAATATTACATGATATGCCTTCTCCTTTTTTAGATTAGCTTTGGATGAAATCGGTATGAACTAATACGAATATGCATATGCATGTAAATGGATATGAATTTGAAAAGCTTGAATTCTGGAGCTATCGACCCATACCTCGGCGTTGGCCACCTTGCTCTTGCACGCGGCGTCTGCCTTGGCGTTCATGAAGCGCCACTGCAAGAAGCGGCAATGCATCATCCTCATCTGGTGTCCGGTCTCCCCTATTCCCCCGTTGCTGCGTGACACCGGCGACGACGGCACGGTGGCCGGGATCGCAGGAATGGAGTTATCCGCTCCGCCGGACTTCTTCCTGTTAAACAGATGGCCCCACCCCATGCTCAGCAGGCTCTTCTTCCCCTTCGACTCCGACACGGTCGCCAGGGTCTTGGCGGGCGAGCTACTCCGGCGCCCCGGCGAGAGCGCCCACTGCGAGTTGCTCGAGCCGAGCAGCCGGACGGAGCTCGTGCGGGCGATCATCGGCGAGTTGGGCTTGGGGATCGCCGACCTTGCGCTGGACCCCCTGGAGGCGTCGCTGCACTCGGACCCGGAGCTCCCCACGTCGGCGCGGGCGTCCAGGGAGTAGCCGGCGGCGAGCCTGCGGAGGTCCGACGGCGCGACGCGGCCCGGGGTGAGCGTGACGGCGGCGGGCTTGGACGACGGCAGGAAGCGCATGGAGCGGCCGAAGGCGTGGCCGGCGCCCTTCCCGGACGACCTGCCGATCTTCCTCTCCTCGGCGTCGGCGTCGGCGTCGGCCTCCGCGAAGCGCGGGAGCTCGGTGCAGCTGCGCTGGCGGGAGAGCGACTGCAGCGACGGCGTCGCCACGGGAACGGCGTCGGCGCTGTCCATGGCGTCGTTTGTAAGGTGGTCGGCGAGGGTGGCCACCGAGGGCTGCGCGGGGGTCAAGGGCGACGGGGACGGCTTCTTGATCTTGCCGTCGGAGGAGGAAGGCCACATGCTGCGAGCGGGGACGGCGGCTCCTGATGCCGATGCGGCGGCCGTGTCGGAGCGTGAGCCGGAGCGGCGGGCGCTGTGGCGCAAGGGCGAGAGCGCCGCGGCAGGGATGACAGAGCGGCCGGGCAGGTGCTCCGTGGCGGAGGAGGGGGAGGAGGACCACCGTCTGGACGACGACATGGCGGATGGCGCGAGCTTCCTTGCGTGCTCTGCCTAGTGCAGGTGCGGACTGCGGAGTGCGGACAGAGGACACACAGAGCTGGCGTCTTGTATGTATGGAGGCATGCGTACTGATTACCGGATAAAATTGGCGTAGTAGAGACGAGCCGGCCGGCACGAAGTGATCGATGGAGAGCGACGCCGGCTGAGGCTGAATGGGTCTGCGGGGCTTGCCGCCGTGCAGGACAGCGCGGGATGCGTGAGAGACAAATGGAGGAGTCTCTACCTGCAACGACCACGCGTACAAGGAAATGATCCGTGCGGCCGTATTTTATCCGTGCTCATGCATACCCACATGTAATAACAACGAGCACCTTCGAAAGGGTGAGCCGGCACATTATCTTAAGATTAATAAAGTTGTCACAGACGCCTTCGCAGTCGAGGAGAAGTCCCCTTCCATAAACACACAGACCTGAAATAAATCCAGAAAAATGCGAGCGTTTTTTTTTTTGCGATCTCCAAGTCGCAAATCCTATGATATGATATCATAACAATGTTGCCGTAGGTGGGGTTTCCTGCCAAAGCCACCACCACAACCCCATGTTGCTCCGGAGAAAACATAGCTTCCCCAACCCTTGTCCTGCCGCTGCTGCAGGCGCCGATCAGACTTTCCAGGCGGCAGGACATCTCCTCCCCTTCGCACATCCCTTGGCGGCTGGTACTGGAAGGCCTGGTCACGCAGAGGCGTCGTGCTCATGTGGGGTGCGGCAGCGCCGCAGCAAGCGCATGTTGGCGGCGGCGTTTGCTCGTGTTGTTGGGTTGTGGCCGCTTCTGCGCATGCTCGTTGTGCGGTGGAGTGTGTAGGCCTCCTGGTAGTGGTGTGTGGCACCTTGCGGCTTCCTGTCTGGTGCCCTGGTCATGGCAGGCGGCACAGGGTGGCCGCGATGATCCGGCGTGGTCACCGCACGGGATGTGGGCTGGGCCGGTGATCTTTTCCGGGTTCTGGAGCGGATCTGAATGATGGCGCGGCCCAACTTGCAGGTGCTGCTCGGGGTCTCTTGGGATGCGATGGGGCAGTTCTGCTGGTGGTGTTTGGCAGCGATGTAGTCCGCGAGGCCGCCGTGCAGGCGTGGCCCAGTGTGGTCAGGTAGTGGTNCCAACCCTTGTCCTGCCGCTGCTGCAGGCGCCGATCAGACTTTCCAGGCGGCAGGACATCTCCTCCCCTTCGCACATCCCTTGGCGGCTGGTACTGGAAGGCCTGGTCACGCAGAGGCGTCGTGCTCATGTGGGGTGCGGCAGCGCCGCAGCAAGCGCATGTTGGCGGCGGCGTTTGCTCGTGTTGTTGGGTTGTGGCCGCTTCTGCGCATGCTCGTTGTGCGGTGGAGTGTGTAGGCCTCCTGGTAGTGGTGTGTGGCACCTTGCGGCTTCCTGTCTGGTGCCCTGGTCATGGCAGGCGGCACAGGGTGGCCGCGATGATCCGGCGTGGTCACCGCACGGGATGTGGGCTGGGCCGGTGATCTTTTCCGGGTTCTGGAGCGGATCTGAATGATGGCGCGGCCCAACTTGCAGGTGCTGCTCGGGGTCTCTTGGGATGCGATGGGGCAGTTCTGCTGGTGGTGTTTGGCAGCGATGTAGTCCGCGAGGCCGCCGTGCAGGCGTGGCCCAGTGTGGTCAGGTAGTGGTGGGCATCATGGACCTGCACTGTGGTGGTGGATGGCATCTTGGCGATGGCGACGTCAGTCCGAGGTGGGGCTCCTTCAATCCTATATCGGTCTGCGCCGAGGCCATAGGGCTTACCACTCCCATGTTTGTACCACCTCCAAGGGGTATGATCTGCCGCCATGTGGGCCATGGATCCATCCCCTCCCCTGCTTGTTGGGTGCTTGCCCTTTGCCCACCAGGGCCGGGTGTTCTGATTTCTTTACTGCAAAACTGTCTAGAAGTGGCGGTGAGGGAGTCCCGGATTAGGGGGTGTCCGGATGGCCGGACTACCATCATCGGCCGGACTATCATCGGCCGGACTATCAACATCGGCCGGACTTCAAGACTATGAAGATACAAGATTGAAGACTTCGCCCCGTGTCCGGAGGGGACTTTCCTTGGCGTGGAAGACAAGCTTGGCGATACGGATATGTAGATCTCCTACCATTGTAACCGACTCTATGTAACCCTAGCCCTCTCCGGTGTCTATATAAATCGGATGGCTCTAGTCCGTAGGACTATCAGAACAACAACCCTTACAATCATACCATAGGCTAGCTTCTAGGGTTTAGCCTCCTTGATCTCGTGGTAGATCCACTCTTGTAAACATCCACAATATCAATATCAATCAAGCAGGACGTAGGGTTTTACCTCCATCAAGAGGGCCCGAACCTGGGTAAAACATCGTGTCCCTTTTCTCCTGTTACCATCCGCCTAGACGCACAGTTCGGGACCCCCTACCCGAGATCCGCCGGTTTTGACACCGACATTGGTGCTTTCATTGAGAGTTCCTCTGTGCCGTCACCGATAGGAAGGATGCCTCCTCCCGTCTTCAAGGACGGTATTTTCGCCAAAGGAGCCCTGGCCGCCGGCCAAACTATCCGGCTAGGTGGTTTTCTTATGACCGCCTGTCCGGCCACCGCTTCGACAATGACCTCTCAAGTCGTCAAAAGCAATTTTCACGTCAGCTCGGAATTCGCCGAGCGGCTGGATCCAATAGAGCTCTCGTCCGTAAACGAGCTCTTGGATCGCATCGCCGCCCTGGGAGTCGCTACAGACTACAAACAGATTGGGCTTAAAACCGATCTGAGAGAGATTAACTCTCCCTAGGTCACCCACCACGTTGCAGTGCTAGAGGAACAATGCGGCGACGCTTCTCCTATATTGAAAACTAGTCATGTACGGGCTTCCGAACCCCCCATGCCGGATTCCCGCGGAGGGACGGACTTCGATCAAGCACTGAACTTAAAGTCAGGCATCGGACCAGACTCGTTGGACAACGTCCAGCAATCCAAGCTTCCAAATTCGGAAACTTCTCGGCCTTCGAGCCTTGAGATGGGTAGGGTTCCGGACTTAATTCCACCCGCCCGTCCAGACATATGCGATCTATCTCTAATCTGGCAAGAGCCCGCTGAGACAGTACATCACTATTGGGCCAGATTCCTCCTGGTTATGGACAGGATAAAGGACTGCCGAGAGGAAAACGCAATCTCAATTTTTTGCAATAATTGCACGGACGAGGGACTCTTGAAGGCCGTCAGCCGTCGCGAAATTACACGCTTCGCCGACCTGGCGTCCATAGTACGAAAGTACTATGCGATAGAGAGTTTCCGGACAACCGAAAATAATTTTTGGGACAATCCGGCCCCGAATACAACCCTAGTCCGCAACAAAAGGGTGCATTACACTCAGGCACCAGATACAAAAACCAAAAAGCAAAGACCCCATAAAGGGCACGGAACCGTACTAGAGGGATGGCTTAGCGGACCCTGTAAAATTCACAGTACAGAAGGCGCCGTCCCAACACATAACCTTCGAGCATGTTGGATATTACGGCAGGTGGCCAAAAGTGGAGAGGAGCTTCTAGCCCCGGAAAACCACCCCAACAACATCGGTACGGTATCAACAGTCTTCGAGACTTTCGCATCAAATAATATGCGGAAACGAACAATCCGCGGCCTCGCCGAGGTCTACCAAGTAGCAACAACCAATCCATGGAGCGACACAGCCATCACCTTCAACGCCAGCGACGAACCTAAATTCCGGACAGCCCGAGCTCCAGCCGCACTGGTACTTAGTCCAATAGTGGACGGCTTTCGACTCACAAAAGTCCTCATGGATGGCGGCAGCGGATTAAACCTCATCTACGAGGAAACCCTTCAAAAAATGGAAATAGACTGGAGCCGCATTGAGCGAAGCAGCACAACCTTCAGAGGAATAATCCCTAGCCGGGAGGCGCGCTGCACAGGCAAAATCACACTCGATGTGGTATTCGGCTCACCGGACAATTACAGATCCGAAGAAGTCACGTTCCAAGTGGCCCCGTTCAACAGCGGATATCACGCTATATTAGGACGAGAGGCATTCACAATTTTTCAAGCCGTACCCCATTGCGGGTACATGAAGCTCAAAATGCCTGGGCCCGGCGGAATAATCACTCTAGTTAGTGATCCGGACATAGCACTCCGCGCCGAAAACAAGACAGCCGCATTAGCCTTAGAGGCACTATCCGAAGCCCTAGCGGCAGAGGAACTCACCACGCTGCGCTCTACGGTGAATAGGGACGATGTGATACTCGATAAGAGATCCAAGTCCACCTCCTTTAAACCAGCAGATGAAATAGTAAAATTCCAGGTCCACCCAACGAACCCGACAAAGACGGCCTCCATCGGGGTACAATTGAACCCTGATGTGGACGCCGCACTACGAGAATTCCTTCGGGAAAATTGGGACATTTTTGCCTGGCACCCCTCGGATATGCCCGGAATCCCACGCAGATTGGCAGAACACAGCCTAAACATCCTAAAAGGATTCAAGCCAGTCAAACAGGCTCTTCGACGATTTTCCGAACCCAAAAGACAGGCAATGGGAGAGGAGCTTGCCAAACTATTGGAAGCCGGATTCATCAGAGACATCAAGCACCCGGATTGGCTAGCAAACTTGGTAATGGTACCAAAGAAGGACAAATCCTGGCGCCTATGTGTCGATTTCAAAGACCTAAATAAGGCCTGCCCAAAGGATCCCTTCCCCCTCCCCCGCATCGACCAAATCATCGATGCCACCGCAGGGCACGATTCATTGTGCTTCCTGGACGCATACTCCGGCTATCATCAAATCAAGATGGCAGAAGCAGATCAAGCCGCAACGGCATTCATTACTCCATATGGACCATTCTGCTTCAACACGATGCCCTTCGGACTTAAAAACGCCGGCGCAACATATCGGCGCATGATTCAGACATGTCTGGCTACCCAGATCGGCAAGACAGTAGAGGCATACATAGACGACGTGGTCGTCAAAACTAAACACGTCGAAACTCTAGTAGACGACTTGAGGCTCACATTCGACAACCTCAGAGCATATGACATCAAGCTGAATCCGGAAAAATGCGTTTTCGGTGTACCAGCTGGAAAGCTGCTGGGCTTCATTGTATCCGGTAGAGGAATTGAAGCAAACCCAGCCAAGATCCGAGCTCTGTCACAGCTAGATATCCCAAAAGACCTCAAGCAAATACAAAAATTGATTGGATGCGTGGCGGCTCTAAGCCGCTTTATCTCCCGTCTAGGAGAAAAGGCATTACCCCTCTATCGCCTCCTTAGGCACACCGAACACTTTGAGTGGACGGATGCTGCCACTGCCGGACTCGAAGAAATAAAGGCCATATTGGCAACAAATCCGGTCCTGGCTACGCCCAACCTAGGCGAACCAATGTTGTTATACATCGCAGCTACGCATCAAGTTGTAAGCGCGGTACTCGTCGTCGAACGAGAAATAGAAGGGCATAAATTCCCTCTTCAAAAACCAGTATACTACGTATCCACTGTGTTAACCCCCTGCAAGTCCCGTTACCCGCACTATCAGAAGATAGCATACGCGGTGTTCATGGCATCCCGGAAGCTCCGTCACTACTTTCAAGAGTGTTCGATAACAGTGGCCTCTGAAGTACCACTTAACGACATTATAAACAACCGCGACGCGACGGGCAGGATTGCAAAATGGGCCATTGAGCTCTTACCATTTGATATATCTTACAAACCTCGGCGAGCTATAAAGTCACAAGTTTTGGCTGACTTTGTCGCTGAATGGACCGAAGCCGAACTCCCTAAAGAATACGGCGCATACTCCAATTGGATCATGCACTTCGACGGCTCTAAAATGTTAGCCGGACTGGGGGCTGGCGTCGTATTGACGTCCCCGACCGGGGACACAGTCCAATACGTACTTCAGATAATGTACACGGACTCCAACAACGCAGCCGAATACGAGGCCCTTTTACATGGTCTCCGGATGGCAATCTCCATGGGCATTCAACGCCTAGAGGTGCGCGGGGATTCAAACCTCGCAATATCCCAAATAAACGGAGACTTTGACGCCAAAGATCCGAAAATGGCAGCATATCGCAACGCCGTCCTAAAAATGTCAGCCCGGTTCGAAGGACTCGAATTCCATCACGTAGCCCGGGATAATAACCAAGCAGCCGACGTACTGGCACGCATTGGCGCAAAACGCGACGCTGTCCCTCCTAACATCTTCCTGGAACGGCTCTTCAAGCCATCCGTACTATGGGAAGAGGATTCCGGAACTAACAAACCGGAACAAGCCGCACCAACCGGCGATTCAGCCGATGATATAACACCTTCCGCCCACGACATAATGGCAGTAATTGCCCCGTGGACAGAACCATTCCTCGCCTACTTGCTTAGGCAAGAGCTTCCCGAAGACCAAAATGAGGCTCGCTGCATTGTCCGACGATCTAAAGCCTACAAGGTCTATGAGGGAGAACTTTATAAGAAAAGTACAACCGGAGTCCTTCAAAGGTGTATCTCCGAAGAGGAAGGGCGAAACCTCCTGGCTGAAATTCATGCCGGACTAGGCGGACACCACGCCGCAGCTCGGGCCCTTGTAGGAAAGGCATTCCGTACAGGATTTTACTGGCCGACGGCCCGAGCAGATGCTCAGGACTTAGTCCAAAGATGCGTCGGTTGTCAGCTCTTTGCTAATCAGAGCCATATGCCACCTCCCTCAAAACTATACCCATTGCCTGGCCGTTCGCGGTCTGGGGGCTTGACATGGTTGGACCACTTAAAGGGGGAACCCACAAGCATAGGTACCTATTGGTCATGGTGGATAAATTCACCAAATGGATAGAGGCCAAGTCAGTTAAAACGGCAGAGTCCGGACCAGTGATAGACTTTATATCCGGGGTAGTACACCGTTATGGTGTCCCCCACAGCATCATCACCGATAACGGCACGAACTTCACCGCCGATGAGGTTAAATCATGGTGCAAAAATATGGGCATCAAGCTCGATTACACTTCAGTCTATCATCCTCAAACCAACGGTCAAGTGGAACGAGCAAATGGTCTAATAATGAGCGGCATCAAACCCAGACTAGTGCCGTCCCTTACGAAATCTGACACGCACTGGGTAGAGGAGCTCGACTCCGTACTCTGGGGGCTATGGACAACGCCTAACCGTACTACCGGATTCACACCATTCTTTATGGTATACGGCGCAGAAGCAGTTTTGCCCTGCGACATCATTCATGACTCACCTCGAGTGCGCATGTACGAAGAAAGACAAGCCGAGTTGGATCGGCAGGACAGCTTGGACGCATTGGAGGAAGAGCGCGACGTCGCCAAGGCTCGTTCCGCATTTTATCAGCAGCAGACTCGGAGATATCAAAGCAGAGAAGTACGGGCCAATACTTACAACGTTGGCGAACTGGTTCTACGCCTGCCAGACAAGAAAAAGGACAAGCTCAAGCCCAAATGGGAAGGCCCCTTCATCATCGATCAAGTCCTGACCGGCGGAGCGTACCGTCTACGAAATGCATCGGATAACCTACTCGAGCCGAACCCATGGAACGCAGCCCGCCTCCGACGATTCTATGCCTAGCGCCGGACTAAGAGTTCGTCCCCTTCCCCCCGTCCAACAAATTTTTTTTTTACTTCAGCTGCCTTCTGTTTATCTTTTTCTTCTCAACCCTATTCATCCAAGCCTCAAAGGGCCTACTTGCGCAACGTTCGCGCGCACTTGATGTGCTATCCGCACTCATTATACCTGGGGGCTTCTTTACCAGAAGCTTAATTATACGGGCTTCATGCCCAACACATGTGTCAAGCCTCCACATGTACCTTTTATTCACCATTATATGCATCGATATGACTTAAGTTTTGGCCAAGCTGGGTTGCCTGGATCCTGTGCTTACCCCTACGTTCCCGATTGTTCGGCTAGGAGGTCAAGGGAGCACCTCTGCGATTGTTACTGCCGGGTCAGCCGGATGTGTACCTCAGACTGGGTGAAGCCGAAAGCTAGCGTTCTTAAGGGAATATTCGGTCGGTGACTTAAAAGATGATTTTTTATCCACTTATTTATCTGCCCCCAGATGTTTTTCTGCTTTTTTCGCAGACCGGACATGCACTTTAGGGCATGCCACCCCCAGAGGAAAGGGACCCTTGACGGAACTATTCTCCCTGGAAGATGTTTCCTACTACCCATGTAATATAACATAACTAGTTGGGCACTTGTCTGATAAAGCACTGATGACCCCTATGCCTGGTCTCCATGCATACCCCGGTTGTTTCATAACCGAGACGGTATTCGGACACACTCCGGACTCTAGGGGTCCCGAGGTCGAAGCGAAAAGGTCGGCAAAGACAAACGATCTACAATCCGGCTAGAAGGAATTTTGTATGTCATTTTACAATACATTGTCAAATCGACTGGTTGTATTCTTCCTCAATCCCGTCTAACAGGGTGTCTAATTTACAGTCCTGTTGGGAAAATTTAGCGGCCAACTCCACTTGGCCGTATACTAAACTCACAGGGATCTCCTTCCCATCGGGCCCCACAGGTCCGACTTCGGCCATGTGGTTGGGATCCGCCTTCTTGTACCGCGTCTTTACCATGGCCCAGGCCTCCCTGGCACCTTGGCGGCAGGCCGAAATCTTCCATAAATGGAAGCGCTGCCGCACTCCCTGCAGCTTCTCCGCAAGCTCCCCAAGACCCTCGGGTAAGGAGAAGGCTGGCCACAACGCCTGGATGACGCCGCTCATTGCCTGCCGAACTCGTTCGATCAGTTGCA
>LR880966.1:25129567-25172115 GCA_904067115.1 Aegilops sharonensis | reverse complement strand
AAGTTATCTTGTCGGATTGAGTCTTTAATGATTTGAGAACACTTGATGTATGTCTTGCCGTGCTTATCTGTGGTGACAATGGGATATCACGTGATCCACTTGATGTATGTTTTGGTGATCAACTTGCGGGTTCCGCCCATGAACCTTTGCATAGGGGTTGGCACACATTTTCGTCTTGACTCTCCGGTAGAAACTTTAGGGCACTCTTTGAAGTACTTTGTGTTGGTTGAATAGATGAATCTGAGATTGTGTGATGCATATCGTATAATCATGCTCATGGATACTTGAGGTGACAATGGAGTATCTAGGTGACATTAGGGTTTTCGTTGATTTGTGTCTTAAGGTGTTATTCTAGTATGAACTCTATGATAGATTGAACGGAAAGAATAGCTAGCTTCATGTTATTTTACTACGGACTCTTGAATATATAGAACAGAAAGGATAACTTTGCGGTGGTTTCATACCCTACCATAATCTCTTCGTTTGTTCTCCGCTATTAGTGGCTTTGGAGTGACTATTTGTTGCATGTTGAGGGATAGTTATATGATCCAATTATGTTATTATTGTTAAGAGAACTTGCACTAGTGAAAGTATGAACCCCATGCCTTGTTTCCTAGCATTGCAACACGGTTTACGCTCACTTTTATCATTAGTTACGTTGCTGTTTTTATATTTTCAGATTACAAAAACCTCTATCTACCATCCATATTGCACTTGTATCACCATCTCTTTGCCGAACTAGTGCACCTATACAATTTACCATTGTATTGGGTATGTTGGGGACACAAGAGGCTCTTTGTTATTTGGTTGCAGGGTTGCTTGAGAGAGACCATCTTCATCCTACGCCTCCTACGGATTGATAAACCTTAGGTCATCCACTTGAGGGAAATTTGCTACTGTCCTACAAACCTGTGCATTTGCAGGCCCAACAACGTCTACAAGAAGAAGGTTGTGTAGTAGACATCAAGCTCTTTTCTGGCGCCGTTGCCGGGGAAGCTAGGTAAGCGACACTCACACCCCGTCAACTAAGCTCTTTTCTGGCGCTGTTGCCGGGGAGTTGAGTGCTTGAAGGTATATCTTTAGATCTTGCAATCGAATCTTTTTGTTTCTTTTTTATCGCTAGTTTAGTTTATAAAAGAAAACTACACAAAAATGGAATTGAGTTTGCCTCATACGCTTTATCTTTTTAATATCTTTCGTGAGAATGATGGAAAGGAAAATTGTGCTCAAGTGCTAGAAGAAGAAGTCTATAAAATGTTTGGCACTAGATCTTTGTATGATGAGCATGATTGCAGTGTTGTTAGTATGAATTCCTTGAATATCCATGATGCTAATGATATGCAAAGCCACAAGCTTGGGGAAGCTATGTTTGATGAAGATGATATTTTTTGTCCCCCCAAGTTTTGATGAGAACATTTATTATGATGAAAGCATGCCTCCAATTTATGATGATTATATTGATGAAAGTGGGTTTGGAAGAGTGTCAACTTTAGGAAGTAATGATCCCACTATTTTGGAGGATGTTGAATATTATTGTGATAATTATGAAAGTGGATTTGGAGAGGTCATGACTTTATTTAGTGATGAATCCACTATTTCGGAAGAGGTTCCAATTGATTATGAGAAGAAAGTTGCTATATATGATGATTATTGTGATGACTTGTATGCTATTAGGAATAATGATAACCATGAAACTTGTCATCATGATTTTAGTTTTCAATTGGATTATGCCTCACATGATAATTATTTTGTTGAGTTTGCTCCCACTATTATTTATGAGAAGAATTTTGCTTATGTGGAGAGTAATGTAATTTCTATGCAAGTAGATCATGAAAAGAATGCTTTAGGTGCTGGTTGAATTTATTCATGATGCTACTGAAAATTATTATGAGGGAGGAATATATGCTTGTGGGAATTGCAATAATATCAAGTTTCCTCTCTATGTGTTGAAAATCTTGAAGCCATGCTTGTTTTGCCTTCCTATGCTAGTTGATTATTGTTCCCATAAGTTGTTTGCTCACAAAATCCCTATGCATAGGAAGTGGGTTAGACTTAAATGTGCTAGTCATATGCTTCATGATGCTTCCGTTATGTTTCAATTCTTTTCTTTTATGTGAGCATCATTGTCATCATCATGCCTAGCTAGAAAGGCATTAAAGAAAAGCGCTTGTTGGGAGACAACCCAATATTTATCCTTACTGTTTTTGTGTGTTAACATGATTATGCTACTGTAGTAATCATGTTTTATAGCTTTTGTTTCAATAAAGTGCCAAGTAAGACCTTTAGGATAGCCTACGGTGATAGTTGTGTTGATCCTGCTGAAAATCAGAAACTTTTGCACCCAGTAAATTAGTTTTGATAATTCACATAAACGTGACTTTGATCTGATTCTTTTTGCTATGGATTGGTACACGAATTTCTTAGGACTTCCTAATTTGGTAGGATTTTTGGAGTTCCATAAGTATACGTTTGATACAGATTCCTACAGACTGTTCTGTTTTTGACAGATTCTGTTTTCTATGTGTTGTTTGCTTATTTTGATGAATCTATGAGTAGTATCGGAGGGTATGAACCATAGATAAGTTGGAATAAATTAGATATTACACCAATATGAATTTAGAATGAGTTCTTTACAGTACCTAAGTGGTGGTTTTATTTTCCTATACTAACGGAGCTTACAAGTTTTCTATTGAGTTTTGTGTTGTGAAGTTTTCAAGTTTTGGGTAAAGATTCGATGGACTATGGAATAAGGAGTGGAAAGAGCCTAATCTTGGGGATGCCCAAGGCACCCCAAGGTAATATTCAAGGACAACCAAGAGCCTAATCTTGGGGATGCCCCGGAAGGCATCCCCTCTTTTGTCTTCGTTCATCGGCAACTTTACTTGGAGCTATATTTTTATTCACCACATGATATGTGTTTTTCTTGGAGCGTCATTTTCTCTTGTTAGTATTAGCTTTCTGTTATTTATTATAATGTTTTGCATATTTAGTTTCAATAAAAATGTCAAGGATGGCCTTTACCATGCTTATTTTGCTAGTACTAGTCATCAACCCGTGCAACAGCACGGGCTAGCATATCCACAATTTTAAACATATTATACAAAAATTTCCGTTCTTGATTGTTTCAATTTCACTTTCTTCATTGGAGGGTTGCTTGGAAAGTGCGATAGTTACGGCGCTTGGAGTATACGGATAGAAGCTTTGAACGTAGACCCGGATACAAATCTTTCACTCACTGAAAAGTGAAAACCTATGACTATATCGTCCGGAAGACGGATGCGGCGGGAAGCGACGCTTTTGATTCAATTATGAAAGTACGTTGTACTGGACTTGCACCCCTAGTTACACAGAAGTGCAAGCACAGAAGTCGAACAACCTCGTTTCTCGCTTTTGTCGATTGACTCGTGGGACTCTACTGAATTCCAGCATGGGTGTGGTAGATTACTAACGTGAAGTCGGACCTCTATGAATGATCTACATGGCCGGATCAAAGCTCCAAATCGTCTCACTTCTTTCATTCCTGGAACCTGGGGAGATCCTATTCATGGTGCACACGTTCCCCCGGGACTTTCCTCTGCTCGAGATCTTGGAACAGTACTCTCTCCTTCCATCTATATACGTCCTAAAGCGTTTTTCGAGGCTAACTTTGCCCATATTAATGTTAGAGCAATAATATATGACATGCAACTTACACATAGCATACCATCAAATTCATATATAAAAGGAGCTTCCAATGATATAATTTTCACATTATACATCTCATGTACTATAAATCTTGTCAATAGTCAAAAGTGGCCTTTAGAAACGCATTAGGCCCTATTTAGATGCAAGGAGGGAGTATGTAATTAGAACTTTAATATATGTTGCTAATAGAAACTTACATATTACATGAATCCATATTCAAAAATTCAAAAATAGAATGCACAAAATTCCCAAATACATATTTACACGTATCTACAATTCCTTTACAAATGAAACGAATGGACAGAAAAAGCGTATAGACATGCACATTATTATACAATCATGATAATTGTGTAAGATGAAGCAAACTTATTTTATATTGTAAGCAAAGCTTTTCCATTTGTGACTCATAGACATGTGAACCTAATTAAGGTAAGGAGGATACATCAGAAATAAAAAGGAAAACTATCGATAGGATTTATCACTGAATTTTGAATAATATTTTGTTGTGATAACAACAGTATATTTAAATACTCGTGTTTTGTAGCTGTACAATAGGTTTGTGTTAAATACGAAAGTCAAATAAAACTGTACCCCAAAGATAGATGTAAATATTGTGATTCTTTAGTTTCAAGGAGATATCAATGCTCTTCTAGTATTAGTGACTTTAGAAACAAACGGACATTAAAGGTTTCGATGTACTATTGTTATGCACCCATCTAATAGTTCCAAAATCTAGTACCATAAATTTGGGGAGTGGTGTCAGTGGACCAATGCATCAATAAACCTGGAAACCATCATGTGACAGAAAAAGTTGCCAGTTTAATTTCATAATGGCATTTGTGCAAGAAAACAACAAAGATTTATGGGAATATTTACAATTAGTTACTTCGGTACACAAAGTAGACTTTTGCTTGAATAATAAAATCATGCAAGATCCATGTTATGCTAGTTGTTAGTATTGTGTCACGCTTTGTATGATACTTAAGCTAATATTCCTTTGACCCTGATGAAAGTTGTCTCTTTCATTGGAAAAAAAATGATTCGACGCTTTTGCCAAATTAACTGTGTGTTATGCATAAGGGTAAGAAATAGTGTTTCTCTGCAAAGAAACGAAAAAAGTTTTGTGATAGTTTTTTGTGCCAACAACGATTGCTAGATATTGAGGCCAAAGCATTACTGAACTGAAGATTTTACTCCTCTCTACTTCAGCCGGACAGATGTACGTACGGAGGATGGCCTTGAGTAGGCAATAATCAATGTGGTGAAAAATACATGGTACTCATTTATTCTGCTGAAAATACATGGTACTTAATCTAACCTTATTCTGAACCCGGTGGATCATATATATATCTAAGATAGTTCCTTTACTGGTAAAAAGAAACCAACAGTTAGCAAGTTTTATTTTTCTCTGACAGCCATAAATATTAGTTGTTTCCACTTATTTCCACAATACTCTTTTTTAGGCTTTATTATATATTGTTAGTTATGTAAAATGATAAATCATGGCAGGTAAATGTAGCGTACTACATGATTTTCCAAACATACACAACTGAATTTTTCAAGTAGCACTACTTATTAATCAAATCGCCAAACAACCACATGCTTATTATGACCACTCTGAAGCTATTTCCTTTAGTCTTCAATATATTTGAAATATTTGTTTGCCTGAGGTAAGAGATGAATAATTTGAATATATAATACTTTTTCTCTAAAATAAATTAGTACTGCAATTTGACATACAAAGCAAGAAATGAGACGTACACCGCCTTAAGAAAGGAGTCATGCGTTCATAGTTCATTCCAATGCAACGTGAAGGCTGCAGCTTGGGCGAGACAGTCTAAACCATTTATATACAACCATGTGGAGCATCGACAGAACTGCCACCACGCGAACATCTCAAAGGATCAATCTGTTGTTGTTGTGTGTGTATGTCGTCTTGGTCGTTCATTTCGATGGCTCAACCAAGCATGCTGCCGTCAACATGGCCACCGTCATGGATGCAAACTGCATGGCCATTAGCAAGTGATGCATGTTGCACGGTTGCACCCCACGGACCTCTACATGAGCACTTAATTGCTGTCTCCAAATTCACATCAGATGTGTACAGCGTGGCTCAGAAATTGGGTTTAGCCAGTGGTGTTTGCAGCAAGCAGATTGGAAGCCTTATGAAAAAGGAGCCTGATAAGAAGGATCAAAGGATCCGGTGTTGGAGAAAGTGAGACGACTGAAGAGAGGAAGCTGCGGTAGCAGAACAATGGCAGCGTGGGGAGGTACTTCAACAACCGTGCAGAGCGATCAATCTTCTGTAGTTCCTCCACTCAGCATCCCCGCCAACAATTGCGGCTATCTTATCCGGATTATACTGCCGATGGTTTTTCATGGATTGCAGTTTGGTCGGGCATGGAAGATTAGAAATCAGGAAATTGAAAAACATCCTCCTCAGTCGCATCAATATAGTTGGATTTGCATCTAGTGCATCATGATTGGGAGCGGAGATTCAAACAAAAGGGAGAGGTAGGCCGCATGCTCTTTTAGATTGATTTCTGCCTTGAGACTATAGAGGAATAGGAGAAGGATAAACAGGAGCGACCCATAAGGGTCATGGATCGATGCCTCGTTGGGGATTTTTTTCCAGACGTACGGAGGAAGGAGAACGCCAGGGAGATTTAATCCATGAAATTGAGTACGCGGGCCAGAGGGTCAGGACTCCATGAGTTAACTCATCATCTGACTGCTGTAGATAATCAATTTATAAATCTGATGGTCAATTTGACGTGGGGAATCAGCTGGATCGTGGATTTCTTTTACCTTTTATCGTCATTTTTTTGATATTTCATTATGGTTGGAGATTCTTTTTTGAGGGACGGTTTAAGATTGTAACGAAGGATTTCCATCTTTTTTTTTTATAAAATCACGAAGGCTCTCCTTCTTACCTTCTGGGAACAGGTTGAGGCTTTCCTTCTGTGTTTTTTTTCACGTGAGGATTTCGTTGTTGTTGTTGTTGTTGTTGTTTTGACGCCAGCCTTTTCTTATTTTGTTTCATTAACGTTAGACGTGTCACATGCGTTTGTAGCACTGGATCGTTTGCATTACGCAACTTTTCTTTTTATCTTGGCCGTAAAATTTACAATCTAACGGTTTAATTAATTTGGATGATGTGGATTAATGACACATCATGAAAGGTGCCTTCAATTAGTAAATATAAGATACATGTTGCTGTTTGAAAACAGAAAGTTTACCGCTGTTGCAAAAATTCCCTAGAAAAATCAGAGCATGATATAGTGTTGAAACTTTTTGAATAATGAGCTCTGATAAACCTTCTACAGCGTAGTATTTTTCTCATAATTTTTGGAGTTAGGTAAGTATTGATACTCTTGCATTCTTTACAGACAGTACTGTTTTGGCAGAATCCTGTTATGTTTGCATTGTTTGCATATGTTTGCTTGTTTAAAGATTCTATTTGAGGATAGGAGTATTAAATATGCATAGACATTTAGTATGCAATGTGGAATAATAATTTTAGTGATTTGTTACAGTAGAAAATGATAAGGTTTTGCATTGGTTTATACTAACCTATCTCACGAGTTCTTGTTGAGTTTGTTGTGGATGAAGCTTTTGAGAAATAGAGAAACCATGATATGAGAGGAACTAAGGAGACACAAAAGCTCAAACCCTCGGAATTCCCAAGGCACCCCAAGATAATATGTCAAGAAGTCTCAAGCATCTAAGCTTGGGGATGCCCCGGTAGGCATCCCACCTTTCTTCTTCAACAACTATCGGTTAGTATCGGTTGAGCCTAAGTTTTTGCTTCTTCACATGAGTTGTGCTATCCTTGCAATGTCATTTTAGTTTGTTTTGCTTGCTGTTTGAATACAATACCAAGATCTGAAATTCTTTAAAGATAGAGAGTGTTCACATAGTTACATAATTATTTAGCTACTCATTGGTCTTCACTTATATCTTTCGGAGTAGTTTGTCATTTGCTCTAGTGCTTCACTTATATCTTTTAGAGCACGGCGGTGGTTATATTTTGTAGAAATTGTAGATCTCTCATGCTTCATTTATATTATTTTTAGAGTCTCTTAGAACAGCATGGTATTTGCTATGGTTTTAAAATTGGTCCTAGAATGGTAGGCATCCAAGTTGGGTATAATAAAAACTATCATAGGAAGTGAATTGGATGCTGCTACGTCTTGAGCTTGTGTTGGTTTTCCTTGAAGAGGAAAGGGTGATGCAGCAATAGTAGCGTAAGTATTTCCCTCAGTTTTTGAGAACCAAGGTATTAATCCAGTAGGAGGCTCCTCAAAAGTCCCACGCACCTACACAAACAAACAAAGAACTCGCAACCAATGCAATAAAGGGGTTGTCAATCCCTTCAAGGCCACTTGCGAAAGTGAGATCTAATAAAGATAGTATGATAAGATAAATATATTTTTGGTATTTTATAATATAGATGCAAAAAATAAAGATGCAAATAAAAGTAGATTGGAAGCAAATATGATAAGAGATAGACCCGGGGGCCATAGGATTCACTAGTGGCTTCTCTCAAGATAGCATAAGTATTACAGCGGGTGAACAAATTACTGTCGAGCAATTGATAGAAAATAGAATAATTATGAGATTATCTAGGCATGATCATGTATATAGGCATCACGTTCGCAACAAGTAGACCGTCTCCTGCCTGCATCTACTACTATTACTCCACACATCGACCGACTCCTGCCTGCATCTAGAGTATTAAGTTCATAAGAACAGAGTAACGCATTAAGCAAGATGACATGATGTAGAGGGATAAACTCAAGCAATATGATATAAACCCCATCTTTTTATCCTCGATGGCAACAATACAATACGTGCCTTGCAACCCTTTCTGTCACTGGGTAAGGACACCGCAAGATTGAACCCAAAGCTAAGCACTTCTCCCATGGCAAGAAAGATCAATCTAGTAGGCCAAACCAAACTGATAATTCGAAGAGACTTGCAAAGATAACTCAATCATACATAAAAGAATTTAGAGAAGATTCAAATATTATTCATAGATAAACTTGATCATAAACCCACAATTCATCAGATCTCGACAAACACACCGCAAAAAGAGTTTACATCGAATAGATCTCCACAAGAGAGGGGGAGAACATTGTATTGAGATCCAAAAAGAGAGAAGAAGCCATCTAGCTAATAACTATGGACCCGTAGGTCTGTGGTAAACTACTCACAACTCATCGGAGGGGCAAGGATGTTGATGCAGAAGCCCTCCATGGTCGATTCCCCCTCCGACGGAGCGCCGACGAAGGCTCCAAGATGGGATCTCGCGGATACAGAAGGTTATGGTGGGGCAAATTGTGTTTCGTCCGCTCCCTAGATGTTTTCGGGGTATGTAGGCTTATATAGGAGGAAGAAGTACGTCGGTGGACGCCCGAGGGGCCCGCGAGACAGGGGGCACGCCCTATAGGGGGGGGGGGGGCGCCATCCTATCTCGTGGAGTCCTCGACTGCTTCTTGACTTACACTCCAAGTCCTCTAGATCACGTTCGTTCCAAAAACCACGCTCCTGAAGGTTTCATTCCGTTTGGACTCCGTTTGATATTCCTTTTCTTCGAAATACTGAAATAGAAAAAAAAACAGCAATACGGGTTGGGCCTCCGGTTAGTAGGTTAGTCCCAAAAATGATATAAATGTGTAAAATAAAGCCCATAAACATCCAAATGGGGTAATATAATAGCATGGAACAATAAAAAATTATAGATACGTTGGAGACGTATCAAGCATCCCCAAGCTTAATTCCTGCTCGTCCTCGAGTAGGTAAATGATAAAAAGAGAATTTTTGATGTGGAATGCTACCTAGCATAATTCTCAATGTAATTTTATTTATTGTGGCATGAATGTTCAGATCCAAATGATACAAAATAAAAGTTCATATTAACATGAAAATGGTGATACTTCAAGCATACTAATCAAAGTAATCATGTCTTCTCAAAATAACATGGCCACAGAAAGTTATCCATACAAAATCATATAGTCTGGCTGTTGCTCTATCTTCATCACACAAAGTATTTAATCATGCACAACCCCGATGATAAGCCAAGAAATTGTTTCATACTTTAATAATCTCAAACTCTTTCAACTTTCACGCAATACATGAGCGTGAGCCATGAACATAGCACTATATGTGGAATAGAATGGTGGTTGTGGAGAAGACAAAAAGGAGAAGATAGTCTCACATCAACTAGGCATATTAACGGGCTATGGAGATGCCCATTAATAGATATCAATGTGAGTGAGTAGGGATTGCCATGCAACGGATGCACTAGAGCTATAAATATATGAAAGCTCAACAAAAGAAACTAAGTGGGTGTGCATCCAACTTGCTTGCTCACGAAGACCTAGGGCACTTTTGAGGAAGCCCATCATTGGAATATACAAGCCAAGTTCTATAATGAAAAATTCCCACTGGTATATGAAAGTGACAACATATGGGACTCTCTATCATGAATATCATGGTGCTACTTTGAAGCACAAGTGTGGAAAAAGAGATAGTAGCATTGTCCCTTCTCTCTTTTTCTCTCATTTTTTTTCTTTTCCCTTTTTTTCTTTGGCCTTTTTTTCTTTTTGGCCTTTCTCTTTTTTTCCTTTTTTTTCTTCTTTTTTTTTCTTTTTGTAAAGTCCGAAGTCTCATCCTGACTTGTGGGGGAATCATAGTCTTCATCATCCTTTCCTCACTATGACAATGCTCTAATAATGAAAGTCATCACACTTTTATGGATTTACAACTCAAAGCTAGAACAAGATATGACTCTATGAATGCCTCCGGCGGTGTACCGGGATATGCAATGAATCAAGAGCGACATGTATGAAAATTATAAAGGTGGCCTTGCCACAAATACGATGTCAACTACATGATCATGCAAAGAGCAATATGACAAAAGTAATGCGTGTCATACGAATGGAACAGTGGAAAGTTGCATGGCAATATATCTCGGAATGGCTATGGAAATGCCATAATAGGTAGGTATGGTGGCTGTTTTGAGGAAGGTATATGGTAGGTGTATGGCACCGGTGAAAGTTGCGCGGCACAAGAGAGGCTAGCAATGGTGGAAGGGTGAGGTGCGTATAATCCATGGACTCAACATTAGTCAAAATAACTCATATACTTGTTGCAAAAATCTAGAAGTCATCAAAAACCAAAGCACTACGGGCATGCTCCTAGGGGGATAGATTGGTAGGAAAAGACCATCGCTCGTCCCCGACCGCCACTCATAAGGAAGACAATCAATAAATAAAATTGTGCTCCAACTTCATCACAAAGCGGTTCACCATACGTGCATGCTACGGGAATCACAAACCTCAACACAATTTACTTTTCATAATCACCTCAACTAGCATGACTCTAATATCACTACCTCCATATCTCAAAACAATTATCAAGCATCATATTGATCATAGCATCCAATTCTTTTCTATGATAGTTTTTATTATACCCAACTTGGATGCTCATCATTCTAGGACCAACTTTGTAACCATAGAAAATACCATGCTGTTCTAAAAGACTCTCAAAAAGATATAAGTGAAGCATGAGAGACTAGCAATTTCTTCAAAATTAAGACACCACCGTGCTCTAAAAGATATAAGTGAAGCACTAGAGCAAAAACTATCAAGCTCAAAAGATATAAGTGAAGCACATAGAGTATTCTAGCAAATTCTAATCAAATAGGCTTCTCCCAAAAGGTGTGTACATCAAGGATTATTGTGGTAAACTAAAAAGCAAAGACTAATATAATACACGACGCTCCAAGCAAAACACATATCATGTGGCGAATAAAAATATAGCTCCAAGTAAAGTTACCAATGAACGAAGACGAAAGAGGGGATGCCTTCCCGGGGCATCCCCAAGGTTAGGCTTTTGGCTATCCTTGAATATCTTGGGGTGCCTTGGGCATCCCCAAGCTTAGGCTCTTGCCACTCCTTATTCCATAGTCCATAAAAGCTTTACCCAAAACTTGAAAACTTCACAACACAAAACTCAACAGGAAATCTTATAAGCTCCGTTAGTGAAAGAAAACAAAACCACCACATAAGGTAATGTAATGAACTGATTCTTTATTTGTTTTGGTGTTAAACCTACTGTAATCCAACTTCTCTATGGTTTATAAACTAATTTACTAGCCATAAATGCATCGAAATAAGCAAACAACACACGAAAAACAGAATCTGTCAAAAACAGAACAATCTGTAGCAATCTGTAACTAACGCAAACTTCTGGAACTCTAAAAATCCTACCAAAATAGGAAGTCCTGGACAATTTGTTTATTGATCAGAAGAAAAAATAATCAACGCAAATGAACGTTTCTGTGATTTAACAAAATTATATTCGTGCGTGCAAAGTTTCTGTTTTTCAGCAGAATCAAATCAACTATCATCATAGGTTATCCTATAGGTTCTACTTGGCAAAAACACTAATTAAAAGGTAAAAACACATCTAAACAGAAGGTAGATGCATGATTTATTACTAAACAGGAACAAAAATAAAAAACATAAAGAAAATTGGGTTGCCTCCCAATTAGCGCTATCGTTTAACGCCCCTTGCTAGGCATAAAAGCGAAGATAGATCTAAGTAGTGCCATCTTTGGCACTAAATTCATAAATAGAGCACTTGTGATCTCTAGGGATTTATCCCCTTTTAGCAATGGCTAAACCTTTAGGCAAAAATTCAAGAAATTCATTGGTAGCAAAAGGTTCCTTAACGATAGAGAGACAATTGGGATGAACACTTATGGATTTGAGATCCGCGTCTCTCTTACTAGAAGATTCACCCTTATAACATAAATAAACTTGGCAGTTTTAGTAGGGAGTTTTGGAGTGTTTTTCATGGAAGAAAATGTGGAACCTAAGTTTGTAATGATATCCTCAAGTTTACCGATTCTAGCAGAGTCTAGATCTATTTTCTCATTAACTATAGGTTCTTTTTCTTTACGATTTTTCAAAGTAACTCCAACCCTAGATCCATATTGGGTAATGTGATTATGAATATTTTTATCTAAATTTTTAATCAACTCAACAGTGGCAATTTTATTTTCAATAATCTCAAGCCGTTGCAAAACATGTTCTAAAGTTAAAACAGTTCCATTGATCAAAAGAGGTGGTGGGCCAAACAAATCTAACATAGCATTATAAGCATCAAACTATGGCTACTCATGAAATCACCGCCGGTAGCAATATCAAGAACACATCTATTCCAAGGAGTAATTCCTACATAAAAATTGCGGAGAAGAACGGAAGTGGAAAGCTTCCTAGAAGATTTATATTGGGCATTGCAAATTCTATGCCAAGCATCTTTTAAATTTCTCCCTCCCTTTGCTTAAAATTGAGAATTTCTTGTTCGGGAGTAATAATAAGGATAGGAGGACTAGCCATGGTGACAAGGTAAACAAACTAGCACACGACAAACGGAAAAAGGGCAAGCGAAAAAGAGAGGAGGAGATTGGGAAAGAGAGGCCGAATAAAACGGCAAGGGTGAAGTGGGGGAGAGGAAAACGAGAGGCAAATGGAAAATAATGTAAATGCGAGGGAGATGAGTTTGTGATGGGTAATTGGTATGTCTTGACTTGAGCGAAGACCTCCCCGGCAACGGCGCCAGAAATCCTTCTTGCTACGTCTTGAGCTTGCGTTGGTTTTCCTTCAAGAGGAAAGGGTGATGCAGCAATAGTAGCGTAAGTATTTCCCTCAGTTTTTGAGAACCAAGGTATCAATCCAGTAGGAGGCTCCTCAATAGTCCCACGCACCTACACAAACAAACAAAGAACTCGCAACCAACGCAATAAAGGGGTTGTCAATCCCTTCAAGGCCACTTGCGAAAGTGAGATCTAATAAAGATAGTATGATAAGATAAATATATTTTTGGTATTTTATAATATAGATGGAAAAAATAAAGATGCAAATAAAAGTAGATTGGAAGCAAATATGATCAGAGATAGACCCAGGGGTCATAGGTTTCACTAGTGGCTTCTCTCAAGATAGCATAAGTATTACGGTGGGTGAACAAATTACTGTCGAGCAATTGATAGAAAAGAGAATAATTATGAGATTATCGAGGCATGATCATGTATGTAGGCATCACGTCCGCAACAAGTAGACCGACTCCTGCCTGCATCTACTACTATTACTCCACACATCGACCGACTCCTGCCTGCATCTAGAGTATCAAGTTCATAAGAGCAGAGTAACTCATTAAGCAAGATGACATGATGTAGAGGGATAAACTCAAGCAATATGATATAAACCCCATCTTTTTATCCTCGATGGCAACAATACAATACGTGCCTTGCAACCCTTTCTGTCACTGGGTAACACCGCAAGATTGAACCCAAAGCTAAGCACTTCTCCCATGGCAAGAAAGATCAATCTAGTAGGCCAAACCAAACTGATAATTCCTTTTCTCCGAAATACTGAAATAGGCAAAAAAATAGCAATATGGGCTGGGCCTCCGGTTAGTAGGTTAGTCCCAAAAATGATATAAATGTGTAAAATAAAGCCCATAAACATCCAAAAGGGGTAATATAATAGCATGGAAAAATAAAAAATTATAGATACATGGAGACGTATCTGATGCTATGATCAATTTGATACTTGATAATTGTTTTGAGATATGGAGGTAGTGATATTAAAGTCATGCTAGTTGGGTGATTATGAATTTAAAGAATGCTTGTGTTAAAGTTAGCAAGTCCCGTAGCATGCACGTATGGTTAAAGTTGTGTAACAAATTTGAAACATGAAGTGTACCTGGCTTGTGCATCCTTATGAGTGGCGGTCGGGGACGAGCGATGGTCTTTTCCTACCAATCTATCCCTCTAGGAGCATGCGCGTAGTGCTTGATTTTTTGTGACTTCTAAATTTTTGCAATAAGTATATGAGTTCTTTTGACTAATGTTGAGTCCATGGATTATACGCACTTTTACCTTTCCATCATTGCTAGCCTCTTCGGTACTGTGCATTACCCATTCTCACCTTGAGAGTTGGTGCAAACTTCGCCGGTGCATCCAAACCCCGTGCTACGATACGCTCTATCACACATAAACCTCCTTATATCTTCCTCAAAACAGCCAACATACCTACCTATTATGGCATTTCACATAGCCATTCCGAGATATATTGCCATGCAACTTTCGACCGTTCCGTTCATCATCATCATGACATCCATTACTTTTGTCATATTGCCATTGCATGATCATGTAGTGGACATCATATTTGTGGCAAAGCCACCATGCATAATTTTTCATACATGTCACTCTTGATTCATTACACCATCCCGGTACACCGCCGGAGGCATTCATATAGAGTCATATCTTNTCTAAATTTTTGCAATAAGTATATGAGTTCTTTTGACTAATGTTGAGTCCATGGATTATACGCACTTTTACCTTTCCATCATTGCTAGCCTCTTCGGTACTGTGCATTACCCATTCTCACCTTGAGAGTTGGTGCAAACTTCGCCGGTGCATCCAAACCCCGTGCTACGATACGCTCTATCACACATAAACCTCCTTATATCTTCCTCAAAACAGCCAACATACCTACCTATTATGGCATTTCACATAGCCATTCCGAGATATATTGCCATGCAACTTTCGACCGTTCCGTTCATCATCATCATGACATCCATTACTTTTGTCATATTGCCATTGCATGATCATGTAGTGGACATCATATTTGTGGCAAAGCCACCATGCATAATTTTTCATACATGTCACTCTTGATTCATTACACCATCCCGGTACACCGCCGGAGGCATTCATATAGAGTCATATCTTGTTCTAGTTTTGAGTTGTAATTCATGTGTTGTAATCAATAAAAGTGTGATGATCATCATTATTAGAGCATTGTCCCAAAAAGAAAAAAAGAAAAAAAAAGAAAGGCTAAAAGAAAAAAAAGAAAGGCCAAAGAAAAAAAAGGAGAGAAGAAAAAAAAGAAAAAGAAAAAAAAAGAAAATAAATAAAAGGGGCAATGTTACTATCTCTTTTTCCACACTTGTGCTTCAAGGTAGCACCATGTCCTTCATATAGCGAGTAAGTGATGGATAATTATGACGGATGCAATTCCCCATGTAATAGCTATAACATAGGGTGACACAGAACTAGCTCCAGTTCATCAATGTAATGTAGGCATGTATTCCGTAAATAGTCATACGTGCTTATGGAAAAGAACTTGCATGCCATCTTTTGTCCTACCCTCCCGTGGCAGCGGGGTCCTAGCGGAAACTAAGGGATATTAAGGCCTCCTTTTAATAGAGAACCGGAACAAAGCATTAGCACATAGTGAATACATGAACTCCTCAAACTACGGTCCTCACCGAGAAGTATCCCGATTATAGTCACTTCGGGGTTGTCGGATCATAACACATAATAGATGACTATACACTTGCAAGATAGGATCAAGAACACACATATATTCATGAAAACATAATAGGTTCAGATCTGAAATCATGGCACTCGGGCCCTAGTGACAAGCATTAAGCATAGCAAAGTCATAGCAACATCAATCTCAAAACATAGTGGATACTAGGGATCAAACCCTAACAAAACTAACTTGATTACATGGTAAATCTCATCCAACCCATCACCGTCCAGCAAGCCTACGATGGAATTACTCACGCACGGCGGTGAGCATCATGAAATTGGTGATGGAGGATGGTTGATGATGACGACGGCGACGAATCCCCCTCTCCGGAGCCCCGAACGGACTCCAGATCAGCCCTCCTGAGAGAGATTAGGGCTTGGCGGCGGCTCCGTATCGTAAAACGTGATGAAACTTTCTCTCTGATTTCCCCCCCTCCGAACGTGAATATATGGAGTTGGAGTTGAGGTCGGTGGAGGTCCAGGGGGCCCACGAGACAGGTGGGCTTGCCCAGGGGGAGGGGGCGCTCCCCCCACCCTCGTGGACAGGGTGTGGGCCCCCTGGTCTTGATTCTTTCGCCAGTATTTTTTATATTTTCCAAAAAGTGCCTCCGTGGATTTTTAGGACACTCCGAGAACTTTTATTTTCTACACATAAAACAACAGCATGGCAGTTCTGCTGAAAACAGCGTCAGTCATTAGTTTCATTCAAATCATGCAAGTTAGAGTCCAAAACAAGGGAAAAATTGTTTGGAAAAGTAGATACGTTGGAGACGTATCAACTCCCCCAAGCTTAAACCTTTGCTTGTCCTCAAGCAATTCAGTTGATAAACTGAAAGTGATAAAGAAAAACTTTTACAAAATCTGTTTGCTCTTGTTGTTGTAAACATGCAAAGCTATCATTCAGGTTTCAGCAAATATTATGAACTAACCATACTCACAATAACACTTAGGTCTCACAATTACTCATATCAATAGCATAATCAGCTAGCGAGCCATAATAATAAAACTCGGATGACAACACTTTCTCGAAACAATCATAACATGATATAACAAAATGGTATCTCGATAGCTCTTTCTGAGACCGCAAAACATAAATGTAGAGCACCTTTAAAGATCAAGGACTGACTAAACATTGTAATTCATGGTAAAAGAGATCCAGTCAAGTCATACCCAATATAAACCAATAATAATGAATGCAAATGATAGTGTGCTCTCCAGCGGGTGCTTTTTAATAAGAAGGGTGATGACTCAACATAAAAGTAAATAGATTGTCCCTTCGCAGAGGGAAGCAGGGATTTGTAGAGGTGCCAGAGCTCGACTTTAAAATAGAGATTGAATAACATTTTGAGCGGTATACTTTCACTGTCAACGCAACAACTATGAGATGGCAATATCTTCCATACTACATGCATTATAGGCGGTTCCCAAACAGAATGGTAAAAGTTTATACTCCCCCAACCACCAACAAGCATCAATCCATGGCTTGCTCGAAACAACGAGTGCCTCCAACTAACAACAGCCCTGGAGGAGTTTTGTTTAATTATTTTGATTTGCTTTGATCTTTTTGGATCATGGGACTGGGCATCCCGGTTACCGGCCCTTTCTCGTGAATGAGGAGCGGAGTCCACTCCTCTTGAGAATAACCCACCTAGCATTGAAGATATAGGCAGCCCTAGTTGAAACATGAGCTGCTCGAGCATACAAAACAGAATTTCATTTGAAGGTTTGGAGTTTGACACATACAAATTTACTTGGAACAGCAGGTAAATTCTGCATATAGGTAGGTATGGTGGACTCATATGGAACAACTTTGGGGTTTAAGGAGTTTGGATGCACAAGCAGTATTCCCTCTTAGTACAGGTGAGGGCTAGCAAAAGACTGGGAAGCGACCAACTGAGAGAGCGACAAGAGTCATAAACATGCACTAAAATTAATTTACACCGAGTACAAGCATGAGTAGGATATAATCTACCATGAACATAAATATCATGAAGGCTATGTTGATTTGTTTCAACTACATGCGTGAACATGTGCCAAGTCGAGTCACTCAATTCATTCAAAGGAGGATACCATCCCATCATACCACATCATAATCATTCTAATAGCATGTTGGCACGCAAGGTAAACCATTATAACTCATAGCTAATCAAGCATGGCACAAGCAACTATAATCTCTAAATGTCATTGCAAATACGTTTACCTCATAATGAGCTGAATCAGAAATGATGAACTCATCATATTTACAAAAACAAGAGAGGTCGAGTTCATACCAGCTTTTCTCATCTCAATAAGTCCATCATATATCGTCATTATTGCCTTTCACTTGCACGACCGAACGATGTGTATAATAATAAGAGCGCACGTGCATTGGACTAAGCTGGAATCTGCAAGCATTCAACTCAAGAGAGAAGACAAAGTAATATGGGCTCTAAGTTAAATAAACGATCATGCATATGAGAGCCACTAAGCATTTTCAATATGGTCTTCTCGACCCCCAAAGAAAAGAAAAGAAAGAAAACTATTTACACGGGAAAGCTCCCAACAAGTAAGAAGAAGAATAAGAAATCTTTTTGGGTTTTCATTTTAATTTCTACTATAGGCATGGAAATTAAACTAACTAATTTTTTTGGTTTTTCTTAAGATTTATCAAACACACAAGAAGAAAACTAGAAAAAGAAAATTAAACTAGCATGGATAATACAATGAAAGAGTATGAGCACCGACGACTAGTGTGTGAACATGAATGTAAGGTTGGTGAGAAATACGTACTCCCCCAAGCTTAGGCTTTTGGCCTAAGTCGGTCTAATACCAAGGACCGCTGCTACTCTCCCCGGTGTACTGGGAGGTGTAATCAGGATACCACTGGTTGGTCATCTCCGGATCCCACTGGAAAGATGATGCCCGATAAGGGTCCAGTGCAGGTTCCGGCTCAGGTTCAGGTTCTGGAGTGGATGCTAGGGCTCGATGAGCATACACTGCCTCCGGCGTGACAAGAAAATTTTCTGCAAGCAAATCAAACAACAGAGGTGCAGGCAAAATAATAGTCTCATTGTGTTTCTTATTAAATCTAAGGTTATACAATTGCATCTTCTATTCGTTGTCAACAATAAATGTGTGGGCTACCATGCTCTTGTAATCTGAAATGTGAAGAGGCAATTTTGTCTCCTCTTTCTCATGGTGCCTAATAGGTATCTGAAAATGTCTAGCAAGACGTGAAGCATAGATACCTCCAAATATGGGGTATTTTGTACGATTCATGCTTAGCCGTTTAGCAACGACGACACCCATACTAAAACTATTATCTCCAAGCAAGGCATGTTGAAGAATGATAATATCAGGAACACTAAAGTTTCCACTATTTCCACGACCAATCAAGCATCTACTAGCAAATATGGCAAAGTAGCGTAAAACAGGAAAGTGTATGCTAGAGATTTTCGCCTCGGAACCCTTCTTTGGCTCCTCTACAACGATAGTGTTAACAAAGCCACCCACATCTTTACAATGGGGTTCCTCTAACTCTCCCTCATAGGGTATCCTACATACCGCGCAAAAATTACGTAAAGACATTTATCTGAATTCATCATATAAATGAAATGATACTGAAGGCGGTGACTTCTTAGGAAAATAATAAAAATTTTGCACAAAAGTATTGGTGAGTAAGAGATACTGATCGATCCTGTCGTGGAGGAAACCGGTGAGGCCTGCATTCTTGATCAAAGAATAAAATCTTCATGAATTCCAGCTTCTTTCAAGAAGTCATTGCATGGCCATTCGCACGACCGTACTTCCGCTAGGAGAGGAAGATTATACTTGGCCTTTTCCTTCTCCTTCGCTTGTTTTTCCTGAGAGCCCTGGCTAGAAGAGCCCCTCAAAAGTTTCCTTAACATTTTCTAAAAATTTCTGAAATTTTAGTAACTTCAAAATAAAAGTGAATAAAACTAAACAAGATTGGTAGTAACTACTCCTACAAGTGCCTAGAGCCTATATCATGCATTACAATTGCTTGGGACCTCATAAATTTAACATGCAAGCTCAAGAATATGGTCACCTATGTAGAAAAAAAATTGCAACGAATAAAGCACTAGAACAAAAATTAATTGGACCAATGGAGGAGTCACATACCAAGAAACAATCTCCCAAAGCAGGTTTGTGAATGGAGCTTTGAGCAAGGAGATCGAAAATCGCAGCAAAATGAGCTAGAACTCGTGCTTGAGCTGGATGGGAATTTTTTGGGGTAGAAGATGAAGTGTGTGGGTGCTGGCATAAGTGGAGGGGGGCCACCAGGGGCCCACGAGACAGGGGGCGCACCCAGGGGGAGGGGGCGCACCCTCCACTCTCGTGGACTGGTGCTTGCCCCTCCTAAAGTGATTTCAGTGCCTAAAATCCTTAAATATTCCATAAAAAATCATACTAAATTTTCAGGGCATTTGGAGCACTTTTATTTTCGGGATATTTTTTAATGCACGGATAATTCAGAAAACAGACAGATAATACTATTTTTGCTTTATTTATTCTAAATAACAGAAAGCAAAAGGAGGGTACAGAAGGTTGTGCCTTCTAGTTTCATCCATCTCGTGACCATCAAAATGAATCCACTAACAAGGTTGATCAAGTCTTGTTAACAAAATCATTCCGAATAGCACGGAACCGGAGAAATTTCGAATAACACTAAGTTACCTCAATGGGGATATGAAAATCCCCAACAAAAAGAATATCATACTTTCTCTTAACAGTAGGAAGAGGAAAGTCAAAACCTCCGATAATGATAGTTGGAACTTTTCCAATAGAATTGATGCTATGAATTTGAGATTGTTTCCTTGGAAAGTGTACCGTATGCTCATTACCATTAACATGAAAAGTGACATTGCCTTTGTTGCAATCAGTAACAGCCCCTGCAGTATTCAAAAAGGTTCTACCAAGGATAATCGACATACTATCGTCCTCGGGAATATGAAGAATAACAAAGTCCGTTAAGATAGTGACATTTGCAACCACAACAGGTACACCCTCACAAATACCGACAGGTATGGCAATTGATTTATCAGCCATTTGCAAAGATATTTCAGTAGGTGTCAACTTATTCAATTCAAGTCTACGATATAAAGAGAGAGGCATAACACTAACACCGGCTCCAAGATCACATAAAGCAGTTCTAACATAATTTCTTTTAATGGAGCATGGTATGGTTTGTACCCCGGGGTCTCCAAGTTTCTTTGGTATTCCACCCTTAAAAGTGTAATTAGCAAGCATGGTGGAAATTTCAGCTTCTGGTATCTTTCTTTTATTTGTAATGATATCCTTCATATATTTAGCATAGGGATTTACTTTGAGCATATCAGTTAAGCGCATACGTAAGAAGATAGGTCTAATCATTTCAGCAAAGCGCTCAAAATCCTCATCATCCTTTGTCTTGGATGGTTTAGGAGGAAAGGGCATGGGTTTCTAAACCCATGGTTCTCTTTCTCTACCGTGCTTCCTAGCAACAAAATCTCTCTTATCATAACGTTGATCCTTTGATTGTGGGTTATCAAGATCAACAACAGGTTCAATCTCTATATCATTGTTTTTGCAAGGTTGAGCATCAACATGAACATTATCATTAGCATTATCACTAGGTTCATGTTCATCACCTGATTGTGTTTCAGCATCAAAGATAGAAATATCACTGGGATTCTCAGGTGTGTCTACAGTAGGTTCACTAGAAGCATGCAAAGTCCTATCGTTTTTCTTTTTCTTCTTTTTAGAAGAACTAGGTGCCTCTAAATTGTTTCTCTGAGAATCTTACTCAATTCTCTTAGGGTGGCCTTCAGGATACAAAGGTTCCTGAGTCATTCTACCATTTCTAGTAGCCACTCTAACAGCATAGTCATTTTTATTATTTAATTCATCAAGCAAATCATTTTGAGCTTTAAGTACTTGCTCAGCTTGAGTAGCAACCATAGAAGCATATTTGCTAACGAGTTTGAGTTCACTTTTAACTCTAGCCATATTATCGCTCACGCGTCCTATATCGAAAGCATTATTCTTTAACTCTCTACCAACATAAGCATTAAAACTTTCTTGTCTATCCATAAAGTCATCAAATTCATCTAAGCATGGGCTATGCAATTTAGTAGAAGGAATTTCAACTTTATCATATCTATAGAGAGAATTTACCTTTACTACCTGTGTCGGGTTATCAAGACAATGAGGATCTTCAACAGGCGGTATATTAAGACCATGTATTTCTTCAATAGGAGGTAAATTCTTAATATCTTCAGCTTTAATACCTTTTTCTTTCATTGATTTCTTTGCGTCTTGCATATCTTCAGGACTGAGAAATAAAACACCTCTCTTCTTCGGAGTGGGTTTAGGAATAGGCTCATGAGTTGGCTCAATTGGTCCAGGAATTGTCTCAGGAATTGGCTCAGGAAGAGTCCAATTATTTTCATTAGTCAACATATTATTCAATAGTAATTCAGCTTCGTCGACTGTTCTTTCCCTGAAAACACAACCAACACAACTATCCAAGTAGTCCTTGGAAGCATCGGTTAGTCCATTATAAAAGATATCAAGTATTTCATTTTTCTTAAGAGGATGATCAGGCAAAGCATTAAGTAATCGGAGAAGCCTCCCCCAAGCTTGTGGGAGACTCTCTTCTTCGATTTGCACAAAATTATATATTTCCCGCAAGGCAGCTTGTTTCTTATGAGCAGGGAAATATTTAGCAGAGAAGTAATAAATCATATCCTGGGGACTACGCACACAACCAGGAGCAAGAGAATTATACCAAGTCTTAGCATCACCCTTTAATGAGAACGGAAATATCTTAAGGATATAAAAATAGCGAGATTTATCATCATGAGTAAACAGGGTGGCTATGTCATTCAACTTGGTAAGATGTGCCACAACAGTTTCAGATTCAAGGCCATAAAAAGGATCAGATTCAACTAAAGTAATGATCTCAGGATCAACAGAGAATTCATAATCCTTATCAGTAACACAAATAGGTGAAGTAGCAAAAGTAGGGTCAGGTTTCATTCTAGCATTAAGAGACTGTGGCTTCCATTTAGCTAATAATTTCTTAAGATCATATCTATCATTGCAAGCAAAGATAGCTCTAGCAGCTTCTTCATTCATAACATAACCCTCAGGAACAACAGGAAATTCATAATCATTGGGAGAATTTTCATCATCACTATCATCAATAATAGCATCTTCAATAATTTCATTCTCCCTAACTCTAGCAAGTTTTTCATCAAGAAAACACCTAATGGCAAGTAGTATCACACACAGAAGTAGTTTCATCGTAAGTATCATGCATAGTAGAAGTGGCATCATCAATAACATGCGACATATCAGAATTCATAGCAGTAGCAGGTTTAGGTGTCGCAAGCTTACTCAAAACAGAAGGAGAATCTAGTGCAGAGCTAGATGGCAGTTCCTTACCTCCCCTCGTAGTTGAGGGATAGATCGTAGTTTTCGTGTCTTTCAAGTTCTTCACAGTGATCAACAAATATAAATCCCAAGTGACTCAAAGAATAGAGCTATGCTCCTCGGCAACGGTGCGCCAGAAATTAGTCTTGATAACCCACAAGTGTAGGGGATCGCAACAGCTTTCGAGGGTAAAGTATTCAACCCAAATTTATTGATTCGACACAAGGGGAACCAGAGAATATTCTTGAGTATTAGTAGTTGAGTTGTCAATTCAACCACACCTGGATAACATAGTATCTACATCAAAGTATTTAGTAGCAAAGTAGTATGATAATAAAGATAACGGTAGCAAAAGTAATATTTTTGGGTTTTGTAGTGATTGTAACAATAGCAACGGAACAGTAAATAAGCGAAACACAAGATGTGAAAATCTCGTAGGCAATGGATCAGTGATGGATAATTATGCCGGATGCGATTCCCCATGTAATAGCTATAACAAAGGGTGACACAGAACTAGCTCCAGTTCATCAATGTAATGTAGGCATGTATTGCGTAAATAGTCATACGTGCTTATGGAAAAGAACTTGCATGACATCTTTTGTCCTACCCTCCCGTGCCAGCGGGGTACTAGCGGAAACTAAGGTATATTAAGGCCTCCTTTTAATAGAGAACCGGAACAAAGCATTAGCACATAGTGAATACATGAACTCCTCAAACTACGGTCATCACCGAGAAGTATCCTGATTATTGTCACTTCGGGGTTGTCGGATCATAACACATAATAGGTGACTATAGACTTGCAAGATAGGACCAAGAACACACATATATTCATGAAAACATAATAGGTTTAGATCTAAAATCATGGCACTCGGGCCCTAGTGACAAGCATTAAGAATAGCAAAGTCATAGCAACATCAATCTCAAAACATAGTGGATACTAGGGATCAAACCCTAACAAAACTAACTTGATTACATGGTAAATCTCATCCAACCCATCACCGTCCAGCAAGCCTACGATGGAATTACTCACGCACAGCGATGAGCATCATGAAATTGGTGATGGAGGATGGTTGATGATGACAACGGCGACGAATCCCCCTCTCCGGAGCCCCGAACGGACTCCAGATCAGCCCTCCCAAGAGAGATTAGGGCTTGGCGGTGGCTCCGTATCGTAAAACGCGATGAAACTTTCTCTCTAATTTTTTTCTCCCCGAACGTGAACATATGGAGTTGGAGTTGAGGTCGGTGGAGGTCCAGGGGGCCCACGAGACAGGGGGCGCGCCCCCACCCTCATGGACAGGGTGTGGGCCCCCTGGTCTTGATACTTTCGCTAGTATTTTTATATTTTCCAAAAAGTGCCTCCGTGGATTTTTAGGACATTCTGAGAACTTTTCTTTTCTACACATAAAACAACATCATGGCAGTTCTGCTGAAAATAGCGTCACTCCGGGTTAGTTTCATTCAAATCATGCAAGTTAGAGTCCAAAACAAGGGCAAAAGTGTTTGGAAAAGTAGATACGTTGGAGACGTATCAACGTCTCCAATGTATCTACAATTTTTGATTGTTCCATGCTATTATATTACCCGTTTTGGATGTTTATGGGCTTTACTATACACTTCTATATCATTTTTGGGACTAACCTACTAACCGGAGGCCCATCCCATATTGTTGTTTTCTCGCCTATTTCAGTGTTTCAAAGAAAAGGAATATCAAACGGAGTCCAAACGGAATGAAACCTTCAGGAGCGTGATTTTTGGAACGAACATGATCCGGGAGACTTGGAGTACAAGCCAGGGAAGCTTCGAGGAGGCCAGGAGATAGGAGGGCGCCCCCACCCCCCTGGGCATGCCCCCCTGTCTCATGGGCCCCTCGTGGCTCCCCCGACCGACTTCTTTCACCTATATATTCCCATATACCCTAAAACCATCGAAGACGAAGATAGATCAGGAGTTCCGCCGCCGCAAGCCTCTATAGCCACCAAAAACCTCTCGGGATCCCGTTCCGGCACCCTGCCGGAGGTGGGGGGGATCCCTCACCGGTGGCCATCTTCATCATCCCGGCACTATCCATGACGAGGAGGGAGTAGTTCACCCTCGGGGCTGAGGGTATGTACCAGTAGCTATGTGTTGGATCTCTCTCTCTCCTGTTCTCTCTATGGCACGAGCTTGATGTATCGCGAGCTTTGCTATTATAGTTGGATCTTATGATGTTTCTCCCCCTCTACTCTCTTGTGATGAATTGAGTTTTCCCTTTGAAGTTATCTTGTCGGATTGAGTCTTTAATGATTTGAGAACACTTGATGTATGTCTTGTCGTGCTTATCTGTGGTGACAATGGGATATCACGTGATCCACTTGATGTATGTTTTGGTGATCAACTTGCGGGTTCCACCCATGAACCTTGGCATAGGGGTTGGCACACGTTTTCGTCTTGACTCTCCGGTAGAAACTTTGGGGCACTCTTTGAAGTACTTTGTGTTGGTTGAATAGATGAATCTGAGATTGTGTGATGCATATCGTATAATCATGCCCACGGATACTTGAGGTGACAATGGAGTATCTAGGTGACATTAGGGTTTTGGTTGATTTGTGTCTTAAGGTGTTATTCTAGTATGAACTCTATGATAGATTGAACGGAAAGAATAGCTTCATGTTATTTTACTACAGACTCTTGAATAGATATAACAGAAAGGATAACTTTGAGGTGGTTTCGTACCCTACCATAATCTCTTCTTTTGTTCTCCGCTATTAGTGGCTTTGGAGTGACTCTTTGTTGCAAGTTGAGGGATAGTTATATGATCCAATTATGTTATTATTGTTGAGAGAACTTGCACTAGTGAAAGTATGTACCCTATGCCTTGTTTCCTAGCATTGCAATACCGTTTAGCTCACTTTTATCATTAGTTACCTTGCTGTTTTTATATTTTCAGATTACAAAAACCTATATCTACCATCCATATTGCACTTGTATCACCATCTCTTCGCCGAACTAGTGCACCTATACAATTTACCATTGTATTGGGTGTGTTGGGGACACAAGAGACTCTTTGTTATTTGGTTGCAGGGTTGCTTGAGAGAGACCATCTTCATCCTACGCCTCCTACGGATTGATTGTCGGTGTACTAGAGTAGGGGTACCCTAGTATCCCGAACTCGTGCAGGGCAGTCGCAGCACCCCGCGGCAGGGCTGGCCTAGTGACTGCCAAGGTCCCCCGCGGCTCCTTTGGAGCCATTCAAGAACAAAGTCTTCAAGACCCCGGCAAGAGGAGCTTGCCGGGAAGGCCACTCAAGGCACGAAGGAAACAAGAACCCGGCAAGAGGAGCTTGCCGGGAAGGCTTGGTGAGCGACAAGCTCCCAAGCGCGACAAGGATTCAGCCGCGGCAAGGCGCTTGCCGCGGCAAGCAACTCTCTTCATCTCCGCTCCAGCTCATCCGCCAACGTGTCGCCGTGGGGCTACTCCAGGCACGCGTGTCAAAGGGCTGTGCAGCCAGCGGGGAGCAGCGATAAGCGGCGCTGACAAGCTTACCATCGTGGCAAACGGTGGTGCACTTGACGGTCCCTGTTGCACTGTTTAGGCGACAGGGACGGGCATTTATTAATCTTGTCCCTTGCCGTCAGAGTTAGGTATAGATCACTGTACACTGTACAAAGTGGTGTACCAACCACTGTTTTTCCTATTTTACCCTTGTCTACTTGCCACCTGTGGTGACCCCTTGAGCCTATAAAAGGAGGCCCATGTGCAACGTAGAAAGGGTTTGGCTCCGTTCGGTTCATTCGACACATACGAGACTAGAGACACTCAGGCTAGGTTTTGTAGCTCTCATTGCTCCCTAGCAAGAACACCATACAATCAACCAAGCAGCAGTAGGAGTATTATCTCTCCGGAGAGCTCCGAAGCTGGGCAAAACTGCTCGTGTGCATTGCTTCGATCTGCTCTTTGTGCAATCTCCGCCCCCCTCCGAACCACAAGGGACTCGGTCCGCCAGGTCCCATAGGTGTTTGTGGGTCACGATCAGCTTCCCCGACATCTTTGGCGCGCCAGGTAGGGGTCGTCGAGGCTGTGTGAACCTGATCCAGCGGTCACACGAGCAACTTCTTCATCACCTTCATCAACATGCCACCGAAGAGGAAGTCTTCGGCGGCAGCAGAGCCGTCCGCGTCAAACCCACCACCACCGGAGCTGACTAGTGGTGGGGAAGACGCTGGCGGAGGAACGGGCGTCGTCGAGGGAGCCCACGACGCTGCCAGGTCCAAGGACAAGGCGGCGCAGGCTTCGGTGTCCGAATATGTACCGCGTCCTTCTCAAGAGGAGCGGGACCGACAGCGTCATGGTGCTCGCAGGGCCATACGCTCGTTGGATCAAGGCCAAGCTGGAGGATCCCGAGGCCCTCGAGACCCGCATGCACGCCAGCATGCTGGTACGAGCGGAGTACGATCGCTTGGACGGGATGCTGCTCCTTCTAACTTGGTTAGAAGTCCGAGCACATCCCGTTCCTCGCTCCGTACGCCATTGCCACCCACCACTCCAGCAGAAGCCTTGGCGAGAGCTCAATTACTTCTAGATTACCCTCCAACGGCCGACAAGGTCGACGAATGGAGGGCCACCATCCAGAGTCTCATCGGCTTCGCCAACGGCGACACTCCACGACAACCAACTGCATCCTTGTCGCGGCGAGACGACAAGGCACGAGCCGGTGGCGACGAGACCTGCAGGGGTGCCACCACCATGCACTCCCCTTCCCGAAGGCCAAGATCACCAGCTCCTCGGATCCGCATCGACAGCGACTCCACCGCGTCGTCGGATCCACGAGCTCGCCATGATCAGCGCCAAGTTCTTCAAGAACGGCAACAAGAAGACGCTCGAACTCGCATCGAGCGCCGAAGAGAAGCGCGGCGTCAATCCGACCAGCGCGCCGGGCCCGCTGTTGACATGCATGCGCCAGGGGAACCAGGCGACTTGCCGTACGCGGTAGGTTGCCCTGCGTTCACCCGTGAGGTGCGGCAAGTCCAGTGGCCCGACAAGAAAAACTTCAAGCCAGATGTGCCAGAGAAGTATGATGGCAGGACACACCCATCGGAGTTCCTCAGCATCTACACCATTGCGGTGCAGGCTGCGGGGGGACGAGACGACAAGATCCTTGCCAACTACTTCCCGCTGGTACTCAAGCCAAACGTCAGATCTTGGCTCATGCACTTGCCGGACAGCTCCATATCTTCTTGGGCGGATTTGTGCCATCAGTTTGTCGGCGCCTTCACAGGCGGCCACAAGCCTCATGGCCAAGAGAGTGACCTTCACCTACTCGCCCAGAAGGAGGGAGAGTCCCTGCGCAAGTTCATCTAGAGATTCAGCCGTGTCCACTACAACATCCCAGATGTTCACCCTGCCGCGGTGATCAGCGCGTTTCATCAGAACGTGCGGAACCGCAGGATGAGGGAGGAGATGGCGATGTGCAAAGTAAAGGACGCCAGTGAGCTCTACGCCCTGGCCGACAAGTGTGCACGGGCTGAAGAAGGAAGAAGACTCCCAGGAGAGAACGTTGGAGCAGGATCTGACAGTGAGGATACCGCCCCGGCAAAGAAGAGCCGGCGGCGGAACAACAGAAAGAAGAAGAGCAAAGAGGTACTAGTTGTCGAGCAGTCCGGCAACGGAGGTGGCGCCAACAAGGCAAAAGTTGGTGGCTCCGGCAAGGAGGTTGCCACTGACACCGATCGCCAAGCTGTGGCGGCCGCTGACAAGCAGGACAGCTCCAACAAACAGTACTGCAAGATTCACCGCACCAAGGGCCACGATCTCCAGAGCTGCAAGAAAGTCGAGCGGCTCGTTGAACTACAGAAGGCTGAGTACGAGCGGTGAGACAAGGAGAAAGCCCAAGAAGGTGCTGGTGCAGCTAGCAAGAAGAGACCCGGCCGGGGAGGACGCCGCGGCAAGGCTAAGCAGCGGCAAGGAGATAGACCTCCCCGCGGCCGCGATAAGGATGAAGACGAAGATGATGATGAAGATATGGAAGACGATGAAGCTGATGAGCAGGAGTTTCAGAAGGCAACAGAGGTTCTCTGCGTTGACGGTGGTGCTTCTCTGCATACCTCACACCGCCAGCTCAACCAATGGATGCGGGAGGTTAATGCAGCAGAACCGTCCGTAGAGTCACATAGGCCTCTGAAGTGGTCCGGCACGCCTATCATCTTCGATATTGAGGACCACCCTGATCGCGTAACTGCGGTCGGGTGTTTGCCGATGTTGGTTTCACCAACCATCCGCAACCTCAAGGTCACCAAGACGTTAGGTTACGGCGGGGCCGGCCTAAATCTGATCTCCTCCGCAGTGCTCCAGAAGCTCCAGATCCCTGACAGCGAGCTCGAAGAGACTGGAACTTTCCAAGGAATCAACCCAGGAAGGAGCAAGCCCAAGGGGAAGATCACACGGCCGGTAACATTTGGCAGCGAACTGAATTTCAGGACTGAGAGGGTCACGTTCGACGTTGCTGATTTCCCATTGCCCTACAATGGAATACTTGGCCATCCAGCACTCGCCAAGTTCATGGCAACCTCTCATTATGCATACAATCTGCTCAAGATGCCCGGCCCGATAAGTGTCATTTCTGTTCATGGCGACAAGAAGGATGCGCTTATCTGCGCCGACAAGATTTACCGGGATGCAGCAGCTGCAACAGAAAGCAAGTCACTTGCCGCTGAAGCTCCCGGGGGGAAGAAGAAGACCAAGTCCGGCAAGAGCTCTGATGCCCACTCCGGCAAGCGCACCTCTTCGGAGTGCTGCGCTACCGTTGAGGATGCACCATCGAGCTCCACCGGCAAGTGCAAGAAGATGATGGCAGCTCCGCCGAAGACCAAGAAGGTGCCTGCCAAGGAGGACGGCACTGGTGGTACCTTCACCATCAGTGCCACGCTTGACCCTAAATAGGAAAGCGAGCTCGTTGCTTTCCTGCGGGCGAATGTCGATGTGTTTGCATGGCAACCATCTGACATCCCCGGTGTTCCCAGGAGAGTAATTGAGCACCACCTAGCTGTCTGTCCTCACGCGCGGCCCGTCAAGCAAAAAGTCAGGAAGCAGGCAGTGGAGCGCCAAGAGTTCATAGCAGAAGAGATCAAGAAACTGGAAGCAGCAGGCCTTGTCAGAGGAGTGCTCCATCCCACGTGGTTGGCCAATCCGGTAGTTGTACGCAAGGCAAATGGGAAATGGAGACTTTGTATTGACTTCACGGATGTTAATAAAGCTTGTCCCAAAGACTCATTTTCCTTGCCGCGTATAGATCAGATTGTTGACTCCACAGCTGGATGTGATTTGCTTTCATTTCTTGATGCATATTCAGGATATCATCAGATATTCATGGCAAAAGAAGATGAAGAGAAAACCGCATTCATTACACCATGTGGCACATACTGTTTCATACGGATGCCTTTTGGTTTGAAGAATGCTGGTTCAACGTTTGCAAGAGTGGTCCACGATGCTTTTGAGCCCCAAATGCACAGAAATGTAGAAGCATACATGGATGACATAGTGGTCAAGAGCAAGGACAAAGCAACTCTGGTTCAAGATTTGGATGAGACCTTTGCAAATCTGCGCAAGATCAACCTCAAGCTCAATCCCGAGAAGTGCGTGTTTGGAGTTCCTTCCGGCAAGCTTCTCGGGTTCTTCGTGTCTCAGAGGGGGATTGAAGCCAACCCCGACAAGATCAAGGCCATTGAGCAAATTGAAGCACCAAAGCGCGTCAAGGATGTAAGAAGGCTTGCCGGTTGCGTGGCTACTCTCAGCAGGTTTATCTCTAGGTCAGCTGAGCGCGCCCTGCCATTTTTCAAGATTTTGAAAAAGGCAGGTCCAATGAAATGGACTCCCGAAGCGGAGGCTGCGCTGCAGGACTTGAAGAGGTACCTGTCCTCCACTCCAATACTTGTCGCACCTAGGCCACAAGAGAAGTTGCTGCTATTCATAGCGGCAACCAATCAAGTGGTTAGTGCTGCGTTAGTAGCGGAGAGGGAGGCGGATGATGAGCCGGCAACCGAGGCAGATACATCCAGCGACAAGCAGGGGGCTTCTCCGTCAAGCTATAGTCCAGACAAGAACGGATCTGCGCAGGATTGCGAGAAGAGTCAGAAAAGGATGGTGCAGCGCCCAGTTTACTTTGTCAGTTCCCTTCTGCAGGGGGCTAGGTCAAGGTACTCTGGTGTGCAGAAATTGCTTTTCGGCCTCCTCATGGCCTCGAGAAAGCTGCGCCATTACTTCCAAGCACATGAGATAACAGTCGTCACTCGCTTTCCGCTGAAAAGGATATTACAAAATCCAGAGGCAACAGGCAGGATTGTCGAGTGGGCACTGGAACTGTCAAGCTTTGGCCTCAAGTTTGAAAGCACTTCAACTATCCAGAGTAGAGCATTGGCAGAGTTTATAGCAGAATGGACGCCGACGCAAGATGAAGAAATTCCAGAGACGAGCATCCCCGTCAAGGAAGCAAGTAAAGAGTGGCTCATGTATTTTGATGGTGCCTTCTCGCTGCAAGGCGCCGGTGCCGGCGTGCTGCTTATCGCACCCACCGGAGAGCACCTCAAGTACATAGTCCAGATGCACTTTCCCAAGGAGCAAGCAACAAATAATACTGCAGAGTATGAAGGTTTGCTTACCGGTCTCAGGATTGCAGTGGACCTTGGGATCAGGAAGCTTATTGTCAGGGGTGACTCGCAGCTTGTCGTCCGCCAAGTAAACAAAGATTATCAGAGTCTGTTGATGGAAGCCTACGTTGATGAAGTGAGAAAGCTAGAAGAGCACTTTGAAGGCCTGCAAATGGAACATGTTCCAAGAGCTCAGAATGATATTGCTGATGGCCTGTCAAAGTGCGCTGCACTCAAGTTACCTGTGGAACCAGGGATTTTTGTGCTCAAGCTGACTCAACCAACTGTAACACCATCAACTGGACAGAACAAAAAGAGGAAGTTGGTTTCTGGTGACTACTTTCCGGCAAAGCTCCCTGAAGCCGCCGCCAAGAAGGTCCTCAAAATCAACACAGATATCGCTGAGGAGCAGTCTGCTCCGACAAGCCCTAGGGTTTGTTTCGTTGAAGCAGACGCTCCCGACAAGTTTTGCTCCGGCAAGCTTGCCGGGGATCATCAAGCTCCGGCTGAGCCGCAGGTTCTTGCCGTAGAAGCTGATGTTCCTGCAGCGGCAGATGTGCCTTTAGTTCTTGTTGTCGAGCCGCAAGCTCCAACATGGGCACAGCAGATCGTCCATTTCCTTCAGACAGGAGAACTTCCCAAAGAGCAAGAAGAAGCAGAAAGGGTAGCCCGGCAGTCAAGTATGTACCAGTTTGTTGACAACATCCTGTATAGAAGAAGACTCAACGGTGTGAAATTGAAGTGTATTTGCCGGGAAGATGGACAGAAGCTGTTGGCAGAGATACACGGAGGCATATGTGGTCACCACATTGGTGCAAGAGCACTTGCCGGCAAAGCTTTCCGGCAAGGTTTCTTCTGGCCGGAAGCCCTCCAGGATGCAACTGCACAAGTAACCAAGTGTGAAGCGTGCCAGTTCCATTCCAAACAGATACACCAGCCAGCTCAAGCTCTCCAGACGATCCCTTTATCCTGGCCATTTTCGGTCTGGGGGCTCGACATCCTCGGCCCCTTCCCTCGAGCTGTCGGGGGCTTTGAGTACTTGTACGTCGCAATCGACAAGTTCACAAAGTGGCCGGAAGTGGAAGCAGTGAGGAAGGTGACAGCACAGTCAGCAGTCAAGTTCTTCAGGTCAATTGTTTGCCGTTTTGGGATACCTAACCAGATCATCACCGACTACGGCACACAATTCACGAGTCGCACCTTCATGCAGTACGTCCAAGATCTTGGCGCCAAGGTCTGCTTTGCTTCTGTTTCTCATCCAAGGAGCAACGGTCAAGCAGAGAGGGCAAATGCTGAACTGCTGCGAGGACTCAAGACCAGAACTTTCGACAGGCTGCACAAGTGCGGAAGAAACTGGATTGAGGAGCTGCCGGAGGTTCTTTGGTCGATCAGGACGACGCCAAATCGAGCCACTGGCCAGACACCTTTCGCTCTAGTCTACGGAGCAGAGGCAGTTCTCCCCACGGAACTCGTATACGGGTCACCTCGAGTGCTCGCTTATGATGAGCTTGAGCAAGAGCAGCTGCGACAAGATGATGCGCTGCTCCTTGAGGAGGATCGTCTTCAGGCTGTTGTACGAGCTGCTCGTTACCAGCAAGCTTTGCGCCGCTACCATAGCCGCAAAGTTAACGCCAGAAGCTTCGAGGAAGGCGACCTTGTTCTTCGGCGTGTTCAATCCGCCAAGAATTCCAACAAGTTGACGCCGAAGTGGGAAGGCCCTTATCGGGTAAAACGAGTCACTAGGCCTGGCGCTGTCCGCCTTGAGACCGAAGATGGTGTTCCGGTGAGCAACTCCTGGAATATAGAGCATCTTCGTAAGTTTTACCCATAAGGCACGGTTGCCGGGACCCGTTCCGGCAACCACCCTTTTGTACAAGTCTTGCCGCTGTTGCATGTAATCCTTTGTACAAAGCCGGGCGCAGACCCCGTGCATCAGTAAAGCTCATGTGTTGCGCACAACTTGTCAAATGCATGCTTTCATAAACCTTTATGCATGTGCTATCTAACATTTTGTGCAGCATCCACACCCGGTAAGCAATAACGAGCCACTAGGCTCCATAACTTTATTTTCTCTTCTTTCTTCTCAAAAGAAAGGAAGGTTTCTTCGCCCACAAGTTAGCCAGGGGGAAGGAGAAGATAATGGTGTGGGCCGCCAAGTGTCGCTCGAGGAAATATCGCCTTGCCGGGAAGCGAACGACAGAAAAGCTAAGTTGCCAAAGTTTGAGTAATTAATTTTTAAATTCTTTAAGTTATCTTCCTCGAACGATAAGTACTTTGTATGGAAAACCTGTGCGCGAAGGAACCAACTCGCGGCTGGTTTGCGCCCTTACTTTGTTTCGAGTCCGCTCAACAACTTAAGTGAGCTGCAACCAGTTGCGACAAGGTTGCTTGTCGGAGGCGGCATCGCCAGCAGGCTGCTGACGTCCCGCACTCAGCGCTCGCGGCAAAGGTGCCCGCACCGACAAGTTACCTAAAAGCGTAGGGCACAAACATACAAAGGAAGAAATCGAGTAAAGGAAATAACATTGTGATCGTTTGCCTAAGATAGAGTATATTACAAAATAACTTGTCGCAGATCTAATAAATTGTTCTAAACATGATCAGCGGCGACAAGGGAAAGATAAACTTGGCGGCCTAGTCTACGCGGTCGCCATCGAGCCTCTTGACTCCGCTCACCCTGTCCACGATGGGTGCGACAAGGGCTTTGAGTGCTTTGACGTCAGCAGTCGGCGGCAGGGACTTGAGGACGTTGGCGAAGTTGACGCCTGGATTGCGGAAGGCCACCTTCATCAGCACCTTCTGGAGAGCCCCGGCGCAGATTTGACGCGACTCGTCGGCCAGCTGCTTTGGGATCTCTTCCCGGAGCCGCTGGAGACCCGTCACCACGCCCTTGAAGAACAGGCTGAGTTTGGCGCTAGGTTGAAGATGCTCGTCGGTGGAGTACCCGAGATCCACCATCCCCAGCTCCATCAGCTCATTGTGGATGGCGGCGGCAGTGTCCACAAGACCTTCTGTCCAGTGCACCATGCTCTCCCTGAGGGTATCCTGGGCAGTCGCGGCATTCGCCAACAGCTCCTCGTTGGCCTTGATCTTCTCCAGCAAACCTACTTCCCGCTCCTTGGCGCCGTCCAGCGTCTCCGTCAAGGTAGCCAGCTTCAGTTCAAGATCCGCCTTGGAGTCCTTGGCGGCGTCGAGCTCTTTGATCTTCTCAGCGAAACGACCCTGCAACTCACCAAGAGTGTAGGCGTCCTTCTCGCGCTCGCGCTTCAGCCCGGTGACCTCCTCGCCGCTCTTCTGGAGGGTGGCCTCCAGCTGCGCCACCCTCGTCTCCAATTCCTTCTTGGCTGCCTCGGCAGCCGCAGCGGCATCCTTTCCCTCCGTGAGTGCTCCGACAATTGATTGCTCGCGCGCGGCAAGATCTTCCTCATAGCTGTCGAGGTTGATCTTCCGCTGCGCCAGCTCACCTTCCTGCGCAGAGAGCTTCTCGCCGGCAAGCCTTTGCTGCTCCTCGACCTCGGCCTTCTCCAGGATGAAGGCCGTGCGCTCCTCAGCAAGCTGCTCCCGCGCTTCTGCTATGTCCCGGAGAGTTTCCTTGTTGGCGCGCCGGAGATCCTCTGCGCGCTTTTCCATGTCAGCTCCAGCCCTCGCGACAAGCGCCTCCCTTGACTCCACCTTGGCTTGGCGGGCGCGGTAGAGCGACAGCAGCTTCTTCAGCAGCTGCTCTTCCTCAGACTCGCCACTACTGCTGCTTGGCGCGTCAACCAGCGACAGCCCAGCGGAGGCGAGCAGCTCCTCGTCGAAGGTCTCTCCCTCGACCGGCGCCCTGGAGCTCGACGCCCATGGAAGCTTGATGAAGACACCGTCGCCGGCCTTCAGATAGGCGCCGGGCTGGGGCTCTTCGGAGCCTGGCGCTGCATCGGTGGCGGAGGGATCGGCGGTCGGTGTAGCGCCTGGCGCTCCTGCGGCCTCAGGGCCGTCAGTACGATCACCAGACCCCTCCCCAGCCTCTGCGCCAGCAGCCTTGGCGGCCTCCTCGCCGGCGGACCCATCGGCACCGGCCTCCTCCTCCATGTTTGTGGCGTCGTCATTGTTGCCGCGAGCGTCCTCCTCGCCAGCAACCTCAGTCTCCATCGGCTCTCCGGCAGATGGATCTGATGATCAGAGAAAGAAAAGAACAAGTCAAGCAAATGTTCGAAAAGAAGAACAGAAGAAAAAAGACCCAAGGGAAATTTTCAAGTAAGAAGATTACCTGCAATGGGATCTGTAGCCGCGGTCTCCACCACTGGAGGGTCGTCGGCGCTGCCCCTTGTCGGAGATTCTCCCCTTGTCGGAGAGGCCTCCCTTGCCGGAGAGCGCTCCCTTGGCGGAGAGTTCTCCCTTGGCGGCGTAGTTGAAGCAGACAGTACTTCGCCAAGCCTTCCCGGCAAGCTCCTCTTGCCGGGGTCTTGTTTCCTTCGTGCCTTGAGTGGCCTTCCCGGCAAGCTCCTCTTGTCGGGGCCTTGAAGACTTTGTTCTTGAATGGCTCCAAAGGAGCCGCGGGGGACCTTGGCGGTCACTAGGCCAGCCCTGCCGCGGGGTGCTGCGACTGCCCATGCACGAGTTTGGGATACTAGGGTACCCCTACTCTAGTACACCGACATTGATAAACCTTAGGTCATCCACTTGAGGGAAATTTGCTACTGTCCTACAAACCTGTGCACTTGCAGGCCCAACAACGTCTACAAGAAGAAGGTTGTGTAGTAGACATCATGACTTTCCTCCTCCGTTGTTTTATCACATAGTCTGCTTCCTCTCCTTACAGACCATCGGTTTCGTTGAGAAATAACGACAAGACATCACCTTTGTCGCGGATTATGTCCCCCAATATCTCTTCTTGTTTGAAGTCTCTTTGTTGATCCATAGTTTCTGCAAATATTACAACATGGCAATTAATATAAAAACATGAGAGCTGGATATATTAATAGTGGCAAACATATATAGACCTAGCCAGCTAGTCACAACACTTCTAGGGTTTGGGGTGGCCTTGACCACTCTTTTAACTTGGTAAATTTGGGTGTCCTCGATGCTTCTAGGGTTTGGCCCAGACCGCCTCTCTCATGAATGTCCGACGTCCGGACCGCCTCTCTCATTGATGTCAAACAAGGGATTTAACAAGATGGCGCCATTCTGGATGTGCAGAAAAAAATGGTCCCTGTTTTTGCCTGATCTCATCTACCATTCTATATGTCACGTTGTCTAGTGTCAAAGGATTCAATACTTTGAAACAAGAGAACGTGCACATATACAATGGTATATGAAATCAGAAAAAATAGGGTCAACTTAATTATGCACATCCATAATGGGGGCATTCTTGATAAATCTCTTATAAATCCCGAGAGAGTTTCTCGGTAGGGGCGGGAGGGGGTACGAGATCGACAATGTTTTTTTATGGTTTGGGTGTCCTCGAGAGTTCGTCGAGTGAGAGGGGGTTGATTGACGTTCTCTTAACCTTTAAGGGATTTAACAAGATGGCGCCATTCTGGATGTGCAGAAAATGGTCCATATTTTACCTGATATCAAGAAAACCATTGCTTCATCATTTGCCGAAAGTAACAGGCGCATAACGGTAGAAGCTCTCCAAAATTGTTTTGGAACGGAGTCCCGGATAGGATATTTCGCTTTTTCGTACGAAGTTCAGCAAGAGCCTTCCGAATATCGCTATTTGGAAGGCCTTTGCTGAAATCCGTACCAAAAAGCGAATCATTCTATCAGGAACTCCGTTCCAAAACAACTTGGAAGAGCTTTGTAGCGTCATACGCCTGTTACTTCTAGCAAATGATGTATCCATGGATGAGATCAGAAAAAATGGATCAACTTGTGCACATCCATAATGGGGGCATTCTTGTTAAACGGAGACCCTCGACCCTCGGCAATCCTCGACCCTTGACCCCTCGACGACCCTTGACCCTCGACCCTCGATGACCCTCGACCCTCGACCCCTCGATGACCCTCAACCCCTTGACCCTCAACTCCTCGACGACCCTCGACCCTCGACCCCTCATCGACCCTCGATCCTCAACTCTCGACGACCCTCGACCCTCGACCCTCGACGACCCTCGACCCTCGACCCTCGACCCTCGACCCCTCGATGACCCTCGACCCTCGACAACCTCGACCCTCGACGACCCTCGACCCATCGACGACCCTCGACACTCTACCCTAGTTTCCGATACCCTAGTTCCCGACACCCTAGTTCCCGACACCCTCGTTCCCAATACAAGATAAGAAGAGGAAAAAACAGAGGAGAAGAAGAAGAGAAGGAAAAAAAGAAGAAAAAAGAGAGGAGAAGAAGGAATAGAGGTTTCTATTTTTTCTTCTTCGGCTCTATTTCTTCTTATTCTCCTCTTTTTTTTCTTCTTTTTCCTCTTCTTATTTTTTTTCTCCTCTTGTTCCACTCCTCTTCTTCCCTTCTTCTTCTCCTTCTTCCTCTTCTTATTTTCCTTTTTCCTCTCCTTATTTTTCTTCTTCTTCCTTCTTCCTTCTTCCTCTTTTCTTATTTTTCCTTATTTTTCTTTTTCCTCTCCACTAACCTAAAATCTATACTAACCTAATAGTACAACTAACCTTAAAAATATTCCATGAACAAAAAAAATACATCATCTATATATATGAAAAAAACATACATCATATGAACAAAAAAATCATACATCAATATACATCAATACATACAACAAAAAAATAATACAGAAAAAATAGCCGGCGGCGCTCACAGCGAGGACGGTGACGACGAGGCAGGGCGACGGCGTCGGGGAAGGGGCACCGCGGGGACGGCAGCAGGGGCAGACGGCGGCGACGACGGGCGCGGGGACGGCAACAACGAGGCAGGGCGACAAACGTCGGGGCAGGGGCGGCACGGGGACGGTGGTGGCGACGGGCGTGGGCGGCGGGCGGCGTCGGGGTAGCCTGGCGGCGTCATTGTCGTCGGCGTCGTCGGGGGATAATGCGAGATGAAACTGAAATTTTTTATAAGTGTTGCTTATATACTCTAAGCATTGGTTCCGATTCGTGGCACCAAATGGAACCAATGCCCCTTTAGTTCCGGCTGGTGCCACCAACCGGGACCAAAGGTCAACTTCCAGCAGCCCAAAGGGCGGGAAGCAGGGACCTTTGGTCCCGGTTGGTGGCACCAACCGGAACTAAAGGGTGGCATTGGTTCCGGTTGGTGCCACAAACCGGAACCAATGCACCCCTTTAGTCCCGGTTGGTGCCACCAACTGGGACCAAAGGCCCTGTGCTACCCTGCGGCAAAAATGTTTAGTCCCACCTCGCTAGTTGAGAGGGGCTCAGAGTGGTTTATAAGCGAGGTTGTGCTGACCACTTCGAGCTCCTCTCCAATGCAGGCTTATGGGCCTAATCAGGCACTGCTATGCCTATGGGCCTACTGGGCTTTCTGCGGGCCTGAATCCTGGTCCATGGTTGGGTTTCTAGTCGTATTCAGGCCGTGGTGGCCCAGTAGGTGGCATTTTTTATTTTTTTTCCCTGTTTTTTGTTTTGTTTTTTGCATTATTTATTTTGTTTTGTTTTTTATTTTGTTTTTAAAAATTCTTTTGCTTTTAGGTAATAAAAATTATAAACTTTCTGTTAGTGCCATTTGTTTTCCAATTTGAATAGTTTAAATTTGAATTTTTTTAAATTTGTGTGAATCACTAGTTTTTGAATAACTTTACTATAAAAATAGATTTTTGAGTGATTCTTTTTCCTGCTATTTAATATTTCTGATTTTTATCATTATATTTGAAAACAGATTTTGTTATTTTAGTTTCTAACAAAAAATTCTTTATGATAATTATTTTTGCTATTAAAGTTTCTAACAAAAAATTCTTTATGAAAATTCTTTTTGCTTTTAATGTTTTGAACAGAAAATACTTTGATAATTTTGGTTGCATAAATTTTATATAATTTTAGTTTCAATAATACTAGAGGTTTATAAAAGTTTTTTGAGTTGATTCCTTTTGCTATTGGAGTTTTATTAAAGCTTTTTAGTTTATTCTTTTTGCTATTGAAGGATATTATAGTTTTGTTTTAGTTGATCATAACATAATATTTTAATTGATTATTTTTAGTTCATTCTTTTTGCTATTTTAGTTCATTCTTTTTGCTATTAGTTCATTCTTTCAGCTAAATGACCCTTAAATTGAAAAGCACTACAAATGAACTCCGAAAAGGTTGAAAGTTGGATGGTATCATCATTTCACCCACATAGCATGTGCTAAAAAGTTGAGAGGGTTACGACAAAAACTAGATGCACTTCGTGTACAAAACAGACAATCTCTTTGGAAGTATCAAAGTTTCGGACGAAAACTCATCTGTTACAAAGGGATTTCATTTGTTCACATGTAACTCTTGTGATATTCTAGATAAAAGGCATCATCATAATAGTTGTGGATAGAAAGTCTTCACTTTTTCTTTGCTTGTGTCCTTTGCTTATTGCGCCGTAACCATGGATAATCTTCATCGTTTAACAGGGTGCTTGCGTCAGCCTTGACTTTGAAGGGATGAATTTCATGAAACTTTTCATAATCTTCAGACATGTCTGTCTTGCCCTTCAATTCCACGATGTGTATTTTTCTTTTTCTCGGTTTGGTAGACATGTCCTTCACATAGAAAACCTGCGCCACATCATTGGCTAGAATGAATGGTTCGTCTGTGTACCACAGATTGTTCAGATCCACTGTTATCATTCCGTCCCGTGGGTCTACCTGTACCCCGCCTCCTGACAGATTGACCCATTTGCACTTAAACAAAGGGACCTTAATATCATGTCCATAGTCAAGTTCCCATATGTCCACTATGTAACCATAATATGTGTCATTTCCCCTCTTGGTTGCTACATCAAAGCAGACACCACTGTTTTGGTTGGTGCTCTTTTGATCTTGGGCGATCGTGTAAAATGTATTCTCATTTATCTCGTACCCTTTTTAAGTCATTACAGTCGAAGATGGTTCCCTCGCCAACGAGTACAGGTCATCAGAAACATTGTTGTCACCCCTGAGACGTATTTAGAACCAACTGCCGAAACTCCTGATGTGTTCACATGTAATCCAGTCGTCACACTGGTCCGGGTGTTTGGAGCGCAGAATGTTCTTGTGTTCATCGACATACGGGGTCACCAAGGTAGAATTCTATAGAACTCTGTAGTGTGCTTGAGACCATGAATGCTTGTCCCTACATATTATTGAGTCCCCTCCTAGCGTGCCTTTTCCACCTAGTCTCCCCTCATACCGTGATTGAGGGAGACATATCTTCTTATGGTCAGGAATGAAGTCAACACAAAACCCAATGACATCCTCTGTTTGATGGCCCATGGAGATGCTTCCTTCTGGCCTAGTGTGGTTATGGACATATTTCTTTAGGACTCCCGTGAACCTCTCAAAGGGGGACATATTGTGTACAAATACAAGGCCCAGAACGATAATCTCGTTGACTAGATGAACTAGGGCGTGCGTCATGATATTGAAGAAGGATGGTAGGAACACCATCTCGAAACTAACAAGACATTGCGCCACATCACTCCTTAACCTTGGTAGGATTTCTGGATCGATCACCTTCTGAGAGATTGCATTGAGGAATGAACATAGCTTCACAATGGCTAATCGAACGTTTTCTGGTAGAAGCCCCCTCAATGCAACCGGGAGCAGTTGTGTCATAATCACGTGGCAGTCATGAGACTTTAGGTTCTGGAACTTTTTCTCTGCCATATTTATTATTCCCTTTATATTCGACGAGTAGCCAGACGGGACCTTCATACTGGGCAGACATTCAAAGAAGATTTCCTTCTCTTCTTTGGTAAGAGTGTGATGACCCACAAGTGTAGGGGATCAATCGTAGTTTATTCGATAAGTAAGAATGTCGAACCCAACGAGGAGCAGAAGGAAATGATAAGCGGTTTTCGGTAAGGTTTTCTCTGCAAACACTGAAATTGTAGGTGATAGATAGTTTTGTGATAAGATAAATAGTAACGAGTAACAAGTAAATAAAGTAAATAAAGTGTAGCAAGGTGGCCCAATCCTTTACGTAGCAAAGGATAAGCCTGGAAAATTTCTAATAATGAGAAAGGAGCCCCCGAGGACACATGGGAATTATTGTCAAGCTAGTTTTCATCACGTTCATATGATTCACGTTCGGTACTTTGATAATTTGAGATGTGGGTGGACCGGTACTTGGGTACTGCCCTTACTTGGACAAGCATCCCACTTATGATTAACCCCTATTGCAAGCGTCCGCAACTACAAAAGAAGTATTAAGGTAAACCTAACCACACCATTAAACATATGGATCCATATCAGCCCCTAACGAAGCAACGCATAAACTAGGGTTTAAGCTTCTGTCACTCTAGCAACCCATCATATACTTATTACTTCCCCATGCCTTCCTCTAGGCCCAAATAATGGTGAAGTGTC
>LR880966.1:25063415-25120198 GCA_904067115.1 Aegilops sharonensis | reverse complement strand
TATGAAATGAGAAAAGGTGGACGCTTTGGCATTGGGTTCATTGACCCAAACACCGTTAATGAATACACATGGAAAATAAATCCACATCATGAAAAGGCCGTAGAGGACAACATGCTAGAGTTCTTGAAGCGCCTCAAATACAATGAAGATATACTACTTCCTTACAACTTCCAGTGAGTCACACTGTCTTTTACTACAAATTCTCTATTTTTGCCTACTAGCTAGCTACATGTTTTTGCTTACATATGCCCGCTTAATTAAGACATGCAAATGTGTGTGCATGCAGATTTCACTGGATCTTGTGTATGATTAAAGTGACGCCGGAACAGTTGAAATACTGGACTCACTACTCAAAGCAAATGCTGACTATAACATCTTGTTTGGCATAGTCAACAGGTAATTTCAATCATTAATAACTATATATCACGGCCTATTTAGTTCGTCATTTCATGATATGAACTATTTAATAACCCCTTTATTCATTTTCTTTGTCGGCGGGCAGGGCTTGGCAAGGTTCATCAGCGTCACGGAAGGCGAATGGAAAAAAAGCTTAAATGGTTTCGACCCAAGGTAAGTAATTAAATAGTACTAGCTAGCTAGCTAGCTGCCATCTCTTTAATTATCATGCTTGATTAATTATTATCTGATCAAATTCCATTCTCCTAAAGGCCCTGAAGCAGGCGCAGGGGACTGATCTGTGTGCATTCTGCGTTTGCGAGAACATTCACATGATGGCGTCCGAAAGGAGTAGATCTCAAAGACAGGAATGGGTACGCTTGTCACAACACTATTCACAATTTTTACACCATTATCGATATCTAGTCACACAACTAATACACATGCATATTGATCTCCTTCTTAACAGTTCACAGAGGTGCGGGACAAGCTCCTAGAAACGGAGCGCGTCGAAGCACTTCAAGAGGAAATAGCGGGGTTTTTGCTCGACCAGGTCATAAATCCGAAGGGAGAATACTATTACCCGCTACCGCCCCCATGAACCACTTCCGATTGTCATCGTGCTCCGAAGGCACCAATTAGGCTAATGCCACTGGCTCCGAAGGCAACATGCATATGTAGGAGAAATTGTATATAGCTATACATGTGTGTATGTGTGAATTAATTAATATGGTGGTTTGTGAGACATTGATGATATATATATATGCATAACGTGTACAATGTGTAGTATCGTAAAATACCAGCAAACGAAAAAGAATTAAAATGGAAACACAAAATTAAATGAAAAAGAAATCATAAAACTAAAACCCCCCAAACCTTATAGTACCGGTTGGTGTTACCAACCGGTACTAAAGGGCTCCAGGCCCCCGGAGCTGGCTCGTGCCACGTGGTTGCCCTTTAGCACCGGTTCGTGCTGAACCGGTACTAAAGAGGGGGGGGGGGGCTTTAGTGCCCACACTTTAGTGCCGGTTATGGAACCGGCACTAAAGGGCCTTACGAACCGGTGCTATTGCCCGGTTCTGCACTAGTGAATATCAAACAACCTCTTCTCACCGGCAAGTTTGAAGTCATAGTTGAGCTCTTTAATAGCCCAATATGCCTTATGTTCAAGTTCAAGAGGTAAATGACACGCTTTACCATAAACCATCTTATATAGAGACATACCCATAGGATTTTTGTATGCAGTTCTATAAGCCCATAATGCATCATCAAGTTTTTTGGACCAATTCTTTCTAGATCTATTCACAGTCTTTTGCAAAATTAATTTGAGCTCTCTATTGCTCAACTCTACTTGACCACTAGACTGCGGATGATAAGGAGATGCGATTCTATGATTGACATCATACTTAGCAAGCATCTTACGGAAAGCACCATGAATAAAATGTGAACCACCATCAGTCATAAGATATATAGGGACTCCAAACCTCGGAAAAATAACTTCTTTAAGCATTTTAATAGAAGTGTTATGATCAACACTACTAGTTGGAATTGCTTCTACCCACTTAGTAACGTAATCAACAGCAACTAAAATATGTGTATAACCATTAGAGGCAGGAAAAGGTCCCATATAATTAAAGCCCCAAACATCAAACGGTTCAATAACAAGAGAATAATTCATAGGCATTTCTTGTCGTCTACTAATGTTACCTATTCTTTGGCATTCATCACAAGATAAGACAAACTTACGAGCATCTTTGAAGAGAGTAGGCCAATAAAAACCAGATTGTAGTACCTTGTGTGCAGTTCTATCTCCAGCGTGGTGTCCTCCATTGGATTCAGAGTGAAACTTGCATAGGATATGTTCATGTTCATGCTCAGGCACACAACGTCTAATAACACCATCTAGTCCTTCTTTATAAAGGTGTGGATCATCCCAGAAGTAATGTCTTAAATCATAAAAGAACTTTTTCTTTTGCTGGTATGTGAAACTAGGCGGTATAAATTTAGCAACAATGTAATTAGCATAATCAGCATACCAAGGAGCAGTACGAGAAGCATTAACGACCGCTAGTTGTTCATCAGGAAAGCTATCATTAATAGGCAGTGGGTCATCAAGAACATTCTCTAACCTAGACAAGTTATCTGCAACGGGGTTCTCAGCTCCCTTTCTATCAATGATATGCAAGTCAAATTCTTGGAGCAGGAGAACCCATCTAATGAGTCTAGGCTTAGCATCTTCCTTTTCCATAAGATATTTAATAGCAGCATGATCAGTGTGAATAGTAACTTTGGAATCAACAATATAAGGTCTAAAATTATCACATGCAAACACAACTGCTAAGAATTCTTTTTCAGTAGTAGCATAATTTCTCTGGGCAGTATCAAGAGTCTTACTAGCATACTGGATAACATTCAATTTCTTATCGACTCTTGGCCCTAGAACAGCACCTACAACATAATCACTAGCATCACACATAATTTCAAAAGGTAAATTCCAATCAGGTGGCTGAACAATAGGTGGAGTGATCAAAGCTTTCATAAGTATTTCAAATGCTTCTACACAATCATCATCAAAGACAAAAGGAATATCTTTTTGCAATAAATTAGTCAGAGGCCTAGAGATTTTAGAAAAGTCCTTAATGAACCTCCTATAAAACCCGGCATGACCAAGGAAACTTCTTATACCTTTTACGTCCTTGGGACATGGCATCTTTTCAATAGCATCAACCTTGGCTTTATCAACTTCAATACCTCTCTCGGAGATCTTGTGCCCCAAGATAATGCCTTCATTAACCATAAAGTGACACTTTTCCCATTTCAGGACGAGACTAGTGTCTTCGCATCTCTGCAAAACTCGATCAAGGTTGCTCAAACAATCATCAAAAGAGGATCCATAAACGGAAAAATCATCCATGAATACCTCACAAATCTTTTCACAAAAATCAGAGAATATAGCCATCATGCATCTTTGAAAGGTAGCAGGTGAATTACATAAACCAAAAGGCATACGTCTATAAGCAAAAGTAACAAAAGGGCAAGTAAAAGTAGTTTTAGATTGATCCTTCGCTGACACAGGTATCTGAGAGAAACCAGAATAACCATCTAAAAAGCAGAAATGTGTGTGTTTGGATAGTCTTTCTAGCATTTGATCAATAAAAGGTAAAGGGTAATGATCTTTCTTAGTAGCTTTATTTGACTTACGGAAATCAATTACCATCCTGTAACCTGTAATAATTCTTTGTGGGATCAATTCATCTTTATCATTAGGAACAACGGTAATACCTCCCTTTTTAGGAACACAATGGACAGGGCTTACCCATTCACTATCAGCAACGGGATAAATAATACATGCCTCAAGGAGCTTTAATATCTCCTTTCTTACCACTTCCTTCATCTTAGGATTTAATCGTCTTTGAGGATCTCTAACTGGTTTGGCATCTTTCTCCACTGTGATTTTGTGTTGGCATAATGTGGGGCTAATGCCCTTAAGATCATCCAGAGTATATCCAATAGCTACTCGGTGCTTCTTCAGAGTTTTCAATAATCTTTCTTCTTCTTCCTCTAAAAGGTAAGCACTAATAATAACAGGATATATTTCTTTTTCATCAAGATAAGCATACTTAAGATTATCAGGTAATGGTTTGAGTTCAAACACGGGATCACCCTTGGGTGGAGGGGCATCCCTAAGAATTTCAACGGGAAGGTTATGTTTCAGCATAGGTTCCTTCTTAAGGAACACTTCATCTATTTCCTTTCTTTCCTTCATAAACATATCGTTTTCATGATCTAGCAAATATTGTTCTAACAGATCAGTTGGAGGAACAACAATGGAAGCAAGATCAACAATCTCATCCTTACTAGGTGGTTCCCTATCATGAGGTTGTCTACTAAACTTAGGAAAATTAAACTCATGAGACATACCATCTATGCCAACAGTGACAGTATTCTTATCACAATTAATCGTAGCACTAGCTGTATTCAAGAAGGGTCTACCGAAAATAATGGGACAAAAATCATCTTGTGGGGAACCAAGAACAAGAAAATCAGCAGGGTATTTAACCTTCCCGCACAAAACTTCAACATCTCTAACAATCCCAAAGGGTTTAATGGTATCCCTATTAGCAAGCTTAATGGTAACATCAATGTCTTCTAATTCAATGGGTGCAATGTCATGCATAATTTATTGATATAAAGTACAAGGTATTGCACTAGAACTAGCACCCATATCACATAAGCCATGATAACAATGATCTCCTATTTTAACAGAAATAACAGGCATGCCTACGACAGGTCTACGTGTCTTAGTATCTGGCCTAGCAATATTAGCAGTCTCACCACAGGAAATAAATAACATGCCCATCTAAATCATCATCCAAGAGATCTTTAACCATAGCAATACTAGGTTCAACATTAATTTGCTCAGGAGGTGTATAAGTCCTAGTATTACTCTTACGAACAACAGTCGAAGCGTTAACATGATCCTTTATCTTAACAGGAAAAGGAGGTTTCTCAACATAAGTAGTAGGAACAATAGGATCACTATAGGTAATAGTCTTTTCTTCGACTGTAATAGGTGCAACTACTTTTACTTCAATAGGAGGATTAAATTTAAACCAGTTCTCTTTAGGGATATCAACGTGAGTAGCAAAAGATACACAGAAAGAAGCTACTATCTCAGAGTCAAGTCCATACTTAGCGCTAAATCCACGAAAAGCATCGGTATCCATAAAAGATTTAACACAATCGAACTTAGGTGTCATACCTGAATCATTACCATTGTCGGAACCCCAATCTTCAGAGTTGCGTTTAATTCTTTCCAATAAGTCCCATTTGAAATCAATAGTCTTCAGCATATAAGAACCGGCACAGGAAGTATCGAGCAGGTTGCGATTATCAAGAGAAAGCCGAGCATAAAAGTTCTGAATAATCATTTCCCGAGAGAGCTCATGATTGGGGCATGAATATAACATTGACTTAAGCATCCCCCAAGCTTGAGCGATGCTTTCTCCTTCGCGAGTCTAGAAATTATAGATGTAATTACGATCATGATGAACAAGATGCATAGGATAGAACTTCTGGTGAAATTCCAGCTTCAATCACTTCTAATTCCAAGATCTCGTATCATCACATAGCCTATAGCATGTCAATGCATCTCCCTTCAAAGATAAAGGGAAGACCTTCCTTTTGACAACATCATCGGGAATACCTGCAAGCTTAAATAATCCACAAACTTCATCCACAAAGATAAGGTGTAAATCGGGATGCAATGTTCCGTCTCCTGCAAATGGATTAGCTAGCAGTTTCTCTATCATACCCGAAGGAATCTCAAAGTAAATATTTTCATAAAGTTTAGTAGGTTGAGGAGCAACTCTTTGCTCTTCTGGTTGGGGTGAAGATACCCCAAACAAGCCCCTCAAAGGATTAGTTTCCATAGTGACAAGTAACAGAAAATTTTAGCACACTATATAAATGTTTCCTTACCAAGTTCCACTCACCAAATGCGCTACACTCCCCGGCAACGGCGCCAGAAAAGAGTCTTGATGACCCACAAGTGTAGGGTATCAATCGTATTCCTTTCGATAAGTAAGTGTGTCGAACCCAACGAGGAGCAGAAGGAAATGATAAGCGGTTTTCGGTAAGGTTTTCTCTGCAAACACTGAAATTGTAGGTGATAGATCGTTTTGTGATAAGATAAATAATAACGAGTAACAAGTAAATAAAGTGCAGCAAGGTGGCCCAATCCTTTATGTAGCAAAGGATAAGCCTGGACAATTTCTAATAATGAGAAAGGAGCTCCCGAGGACACATGGGAATTATCGTCAAGCTAGTTTTCATTACGTTCATATGATTCACGTTCGGTACTTTGATAATTTGATATGTGGGTGGACCGGTACTTGGGTACTGCCCTTACTTGGACAAGCATCCCACTTATGATTAACCCCTATTGCAAGCGTCCGCAACTACAAAAGAAGTATTAAGATAAACCTAACCACAACATTAAACATATGGATCCATATCAGCCCCTAACGAAGCAACGCATAAACTAGGGTTTAAGCTTCTGTCACTCTAGCAACCCATCATCTACTTATTACTTCCCCATGCCTTCCTCTAGGCCCAAATAATGGTGAAGTGTCATGTAGTCCACGTTCACATAACACCACTAGAGGAAAAGACAACATACATCTCATCAAAATATCGAACAAATACCAAATTCACATGACTACTAATAGCAAGACTTCACCCATGTCCTCAGGAACAAACGTAACTACTCACAAAGCATATTCATGTTCATAATCAGATGAGTAATAATATGCATAAAGGATCTGAACATATGATCTTCCACCAAGTAAACCAATTAGCATCAACTACAAGGAGTAATCAACACTACTAGCAACCCACAGGTACCAATTTGTGGTTTTGATACAAGATTGGATACAAGAGATGAACTAGGGTTTTGAGAGGAGATGGTGCTGGTGAAGATGTTGATGGAGATCGACCCCCTCCCGATGAGAGGATCGTTGGTGATGACGTTGGTGATGATTTCCCCCTTCCGGAGAGAAGTGTCCCCGGCAGAACAGCTCCGCCGGAGCCCTAGATTTATTCCGCCAAGGTTCCGCCTCGTGGCAGCGGAGTTTCGTCCCGTAAGCTTGCCCACGATTTTTTCCATGGTAAAAGCTCTGATATAGCAGAAGATGGACACCGGAGGCCCACCAGGGGGGCCAGGAGATAGGGGGCACACCCTATAGGGGGGCGCCCTCCTCTCTCCTGGACAAGGTGTGGGCCCCCTGGTGTATTTCTTTCGCTCAATAATACTTATAAATTCCAAAAAGATGTTTCATGGAGTTTCAGGACTTTTGGAGCTGTGCAGAATAGGTTTCCAATGTTTGCTCCTTTTCCAGCCAGAATTCTAGCTACCGGCATTCCCCCTCTTCATGGTAAACCTTGTAAAATAAGAGAGAATAGCCATAAGTATTGAGATATAATGTGTAATAACAGCCCATAATGCAATAAATATTGATATAAAAGCATGATGCAAAATGGACGTATCAGAGTGTAGCTAGCAGGACCTTCATACTGCTTTGGAGGCATGCCATCTTTTTCGTGCAAACCGTTGCTGGTCCTCCCGTGCCTCTGATTTATCTTTTGTCTTCCCATACACGCCCAAGAAGCCTAGCAGGTTCACGCGAAGGTTCTTCGTCACATGCATCACGTCGATTGAAGAGCGGACCTCTAGGTCTTTCCAGTAGGGTAGGTCCCAAAATATAGATTTATTCTTCCACATGGGTGCGCGTCCCTCAGCGTCATTCGAAACAGATAGTCCGCCGGGACCCTTTCCGAAGATCACTTTTAAATCATTGACCATAGAAAGTACGTGATCACCGGAACGCATGGCGGGATTCTTCCGGTGATCTGCCTCGCCTTTGAAATGCTTGTCTTTCTTTCGAAATTGATTGTTCGTCGGAAGAAATCGATGATGCCCCAGGTACACATTCTTCCTGCATTTGTCCAGGTATATACTTTCGGTGTCATCTAAACAGTGCGTGCATGCATGGTATCCCTTGTTTGTCTGTCCTGAAAGGTTACTGAGAGTAGGCCAATCATTGATGGTTACAAACATCAGTGCATGCAGGTCAAATTCCTCCTGTTTGTGCTCATCCGACACACGTACACTGTTTCCAGTTCACAACTATCAAAGTTCTTCAACTAATGGCCTTAGGTACACATCAATGTCATTGCCGGGTTGCTTAGGGCCTTGGATGAGAACTGACATCATAATGAACTTCCGCTTCATGCACAGCCAAGGAGGAAGGTTATAGATACATAAAGTCACAGGCCAGGTGTTGTGATTGCTGCTCTGCTCCCCAAAAGGATTAATGCCATCCACGCTTAAACCAAGCTATACGTTCCTTGCGTCACCTTCAAACTCCTCCCAGTACTTTCTCTCGATTTTTCTCCACTATGACCCGTCAGCGGGTGCTCTCAACTTCCCGTCTTTCTTACGGTCCTCTCTGTGCCATCGCATCAACTTGGCATGCTCTTTGTTTCTGAACAGGCGTTTCAACCGTGGTATTATAGGAGAATACCACATCACCTTGGCAGGAACCCTCTTCTTGGGGCGCTCGCCGTCAACATCACCAGGGTCATCTCGTCTGATCTTATACCACAATGCACCACATACCGGGCATGCGTTCAAATCCTCGTACGCATCGTGGTAGAGGATGCAGTCATTAGGGCATGCATGTATATTTTGCACCTCCAATCCTAGAGGGCATACAACCTTCTTTGCTGCATATGTACTGTCGGGCAATTCGTTATCCTTTGGAAGCCTCTTCTTCAATATTTTCAGTAGCTTCTCAAATCCTTTGTCAGGCACACCATTCTCTGCCTTCCACTACAAAAATTCTAGTACGGTACCGAGCTTTGTGTTGCCATCTTTGCAATTGGGGTACAAACCTTTTTTGTGATCCTCTAACATGCGATCGAACTTCAGCTTCTCCTTTTGACTTTCGCACTGTCTCCTTGCATCAACAATGACCCGGCAGGGATCATCATCGGGCATATCGTCTGGTTCCTCTTGATCTTCAACAACTTCCCTTGTTGCAGCATCACCGTATTCAGGGGGCACATAGTTGTCATCGTCCTCTTCTTCTTCGGTATGTTCCATCATAACCCCTATTTCTCCGTGCTTGGTCTAAACATTATAGTGTGGCATGAAACCCTTGTAAAGCAGGTGGGTGTGAAGGGTTTTCGAGTCAGAGTAAGACTTCGTATTCCCACATATAGGGCATGGACAACACATAAAACCATTCTTCTTGTTTGCCTCAGCCACTTCGAGAAAATTATGCACGCCCTTAATGTACTCGGAGGTGTGTCTGTCACCGTACATCCATTGCCGGTTCATCTGCATGCATTATATATAATTAAGTGTGTCAAAAACCATTACAGAACATCATGAATAGATAAGTGACCAAATTAATATAAGTTCATCATCACATTAAAACCAAAGTACATACATAGTTCTCATTGAACGACATATATAGCTTTCCAGAGCATCTAATTAAACCATACATTGAAACTATGTAAAACATTTCAATGCAACAACAAATACGATCATAATCGCAACCAATGTAACAATTGATCCAACGACATAATGATACCAAGCCTCGGTATGAATGGCATATTTTCTAATCTTTCTAATCTTCAAGCACATTGCATCCATCTTGATCTTGTGATCATCGATGACATCCGCAACATGCAACTCCAATATCATCTTCTCCTCAATTTTTTTATTTTTTCCTTCAAGTAATTGTTTTCTTTTCCAACTAAATTTAACCTCTCAACAATAGGGTCGGTTGGAATTTCCGGTTCACATATCTCCTAGATAAATAAAATCTATGTCACGTTGGTCGGCATAATTGTCATAAACAATAAATGAACCAAATAGTTATAAAAGATAATATATAACACATCCGAATCATAGACAGGACGAGGGCCGACGGGGGTGGATACCAAAACCATCACACTATATAATAAGAAGCAATAATAAAAGTAAGAAAATTATACAAGTATCTATTTAAACATACAAGTAAGAATTTTTTTTCCTTTCAGAAAGAAGATAAGAACAAGAGCTCACCACGGTGGTGCCGGCGACGAGATCGGCGCGGGCGATCGACGGTGGTGAAGAAGGGGACGAGACATGACGGGCCGCTAAACCTAGACAAATATTGAGGAAAATGGAGCTTGGAGGTCGAGCTTGGAAACGAAAAAGCTTAAGTAGTGTGGTTCGGGCACTGCATCGAACACCTCAAGTGCATAGGAGGTGAGCTAGAGCACCACAAAGCCCTCCCCTTGCCGGCCAGAAAAAATAGAGCAGTGTGGAGAGCTCGGCTCACCGGCGAGGGGGTATATATAGGCATCACATTGGTCCCGGTTCATGGATGGAACCGGGACTAAAGGTCACCCTTTGGTTCCGGTTCAAGCCACCAACCGGGACCAATGGTGGTGCGCGGGCACATTGGTCCCGGTTCGAGCCTCGAACCGGGACCAAAGGTGCCAGATGAACTGGGACCAATGCCCCACGATGGCCCGGCCGGCCCCCTGGCCTCACGAACCAGGACCTATGCCCCCATGGGTCCCAGTTCTGGGCTGAACCGGGACTAATGGGCTGGCCCGGGCTGAACCAAAGCCATGTTTTCTACTAGTGACTATCAATCAGCTGAGAAATGAAGAGAGTAGGAGCACTGATGGAACATCAAGGAGGCCAAACTACAACCCCTTCTTTCAAGAGTGAAAAATAGGTACTAGGTTTTTTTAGCATTAAACTAGTTACTAGGTATATTCAACCATCTTCCCAGCCTATGAATGGAGCAAAGCTCATGGTGTACCCAGATTTGGGCCCTCATTGCAGTGATAAAACCTTACTCCTGTTTGGATTTGCATGAATCTTAATTACTACCTCCGTGTTAAAATATATGACATGTTAGTAGGCTAGTTTAGCCTAATAAAACATAATATATTTTCGAACGGAGGTAGTAGTTGCTACCGACCAAGAGTTCGACTTCATGGAGGAGTCGTCTTCTTGTACGATAAGTAAGTGGACTTCTGAAGGAGGGTCACCTGCGGGTTGAGGAGCCTAGGCCCAGACGTGAAGCCCGTTGGTGGGCCGACTTCCCTTTTGGTCTATCACCCCTGGTACCTTGTATCGTCTAGAAATTTTAAATGAAAATTGAATCATTGCACTATGCCTAACATGAACAAATTATAAATACTTAGTGTGAAACTCTATTTTGATATGTAGAACTTAGAAATATATTGATAAATTACACATCAATAACACAAAACTTGCATTGTCCCATACTGTAAAAAACAATCATAAAATAATGCAAATTTAATAATAATCATAATTTAAGACAAGATGAGACCACAGTTTAATAAATAAAGTTTTGCATGACATCACATATATGTTACTCCACATTATAGATGCAGTAATATAGACTAGCAACATATGCATGTTATTGCTCTAAGTTACTCCCCACTATGAGTAGTCTGAACCAAAGAAGGCCTAGATATTTCATTCTTCTCACCAACCACGAGGGGGGGAGAGACATGTTTCGTCCGGTGGGGTAATGATGGAAACCGAGTGGCATTGGTTTCTACATTAGGCTGCTTTAGGCTGGTCATAGTGGAGAGTAACTTAGACTAGTAACATACATATGTTACTAGTCTATGTTACTACCTTCATAGTGGGGAGTGTCATATGTGTGGTAACATAGATGTGTTCAATTATTGCTTTGTAGACTCATCTTGCATTGGAAAGCGCTATGTGATGGTAACATATTATGTTACTCTATTTGCCTCTTTCCTCATTAACTACTTGCCACCTCATCATTCTTGCTTATGTGGCATCTATGTTACTACTTATGTTACTCCCACTATGACCAGCCTTACATGTCATTGGAAGGACTTTTAAATTCACGGCCAGCGCAAGATCTGAGGCTTCGTTCCTCCCAACCGGATGCTTTACTTATTGGGCAACTAATTTGATTTATAAATTAAAAGCTTGCAGTTGCCAAGGCAGTGGTGTATTCCATGATTGCGTGAGTACTAAGCCTGGTTGTAATGGGGAGTATCATATACTAGTATCATGCATATGATACTACCTCCCTAATGCATAGTATCATATATTAGTATCATGTTGTACTTTATTTATTGCCATGCGTGACACAAAGTAGCATAGCATTTAATATGATACGGTATCATGATATGATATTACACCCCCTCTTTCTTCATTTAATGCTATGACACATCATCAAAACTGCCTAGTTGGCATGCATGATACTAGCTATGATACTACCATTACGACCAGCCTAAGGCTGGTCACAATGGGCAAGAACATAAGCTAGTAACTTACACACTTCCCTAGACTATGTTACTACCTTCATAGTGGGTAGGAACATCTATGTAGTGTCATGCAATGATGTATTTATTAGGTTATAGACTCATTGTTTCTTGGAGTGTGTGATGTTCCGGTAACTTAGCTAGTTACCACAAGCACCTCTCTCTTCATTAAATATGTGCCACATAAGCAAAGTTGTATTGGAGTGTGTGATGTTACTCCTAAGTTCTTCCCCATTGTGACCAGAATCGGCTGGCCAGCTTTAGCAGCCAAAGAATTAAATATTTCAAAAAGTTGTAACATACTCTGATGAAAACGAGGCTCCAGTCAGCTTTCAAAGGTGCCGTTTCAAACTCTTTGAGAAAAGCAAATACTCCATAGATTATATAGTAGTACACACACAAAATTTATGACTAATTCAACACAATCAAAAATAAACCAGGAGTCACCAATTCACCACATGCCAAAACAAAATTCAACAATTCATACATCGACCTAGGGACGATGGTGGAAAAGAGATCCTATGGATCAGCTCGATGGCAATGGTGTCATTTTAAAAATCAATGGTGGTTAAACTAAATTTAGTGAAGGATTTCAAAAAACCATTGGCGTGACATGACACTAGTAGATGTTTAATATATTTGTGTAATCGGTAGCCTTTCATTCTATTCATGTCTTACTCGTATAAATTTTATAATAAGTAACTAGTTTATTCACATTAGTACAAATTCACATTAGTAGATGTTTAATATATTTACATAATCGATAGCCTTTTATTCTATCCATGTGTTATCTGTTTGAATATTGACATGCATATTTATTTGGAGTGCTCCAACAATAGATGGCTTCAAAATAGTGTAGAAAATATCATGAAACGTTGATTAATTTCCGTTTCGGGACATTTCAGACACTCAATGTTACATTTTTTAGCATAATTCATGCCCAGTCTTTTCGTCCATCCACAAGTTTTATTGCTTATTTCAAACATTAACTTATAGAATTATTCCACGACGTGAACGTAGGCAATGAATGAAGGATGCCGCCACCTGTGTGGCGACACGAGGCTAGGTGCATTTTACGAAGTTCACCTAACTTGCAATGAGATCTGTGTCGATCTTCATGACGACTTTATGGAGTGGGCGGTATGTTTCATTTAATTAGTGTTATAGATTGTGGTTTCGTAATGTTGCGCCCCTAACTGTCTAATTTCTGATTTCTTTTTATCATGCTCATCGTATCCCATGTTGGGGAAGGGAGGAGTTCATGCGTGTGGCCAATCTGGCCATCGATGTGAAGTGGACAATTCAGTTCGACATGATGTTAAAAAATGACATTCCCTCTACCCTCACTCTCACCAATGAGGGAGGGATAACATATTTTAATGGTTAAAATTGGACTGAGATTGCTACACGATTTGAGATGCAAGATGAGAAGTCATTCTTACTATTTCTTAACGAATTAGAGGAGGGTCATTAGGGCGGCAACAAAATCTATCTGTGGTACGATGTCTAAAAACAATTGCATATAACTCCTCCGCATAATAGGCTAGAAGGACATTATATTAGAGTTAAAGTTTGTTATCAAAAACAATTGCATATCGTTCCTAGCTTCCATGGACAAAACACGACATTAACGCCTAAGAATAAAATGGTATTCATTATTGTGATCTAAACGCTCTTATATTTCTTTACGGAGGGAGTACTATCTAGCTGTTGGGCGCAGCTATGACTGCGGTGAGGGCAATGTGTACAACACAGAAAGCTCGAGTGATTTTGCACTTGTAATTGTCGGCAACTTTTCTGATTTCTTCCTCCACTTATTCAAAGAGGAAATGATTCGTGCTCACATCCGATCTCCTTTTGCCATCCCACGGACATGGAACATGTGAGCAGGGCGTGGCTCGCACAAATCACGGCTCACACTAAAAAACTACTCCCATCCGTTCTAAAATATAAAACCATTTTCAACAATATCATATCGTGAAAAATGATCTTACATTTTGGAATAGAGGAAGTAGCTAACAAAAACGGAAAATAGTTTTAGGAAAAAAACTAAATCCTAACTAATAAGATAAATGACGTGCCAGGATTAATCAACACAAGCTAGGAGCAGCAAACCTGGATCTATGTGCTCAGAAAATAATCATCTATTCCAGTTGGCTTACCAAGCACGCGAGCCTCTGTGTCCGGGAAGAATTCAAATCCCGTGACCGTTGAGACCGTGCCGGCCTTGTCTACGGCGACGGGGTAGGTGAGCAGGTGGCCTGGGAGGTCGTCCGTGAGCTGGTCGCCGATGTAGAGGCTCCAGTACTCATCGGCCATCTTGTTGACCCTCTGCACGCACTCTAGGCTCCCAGGGCGAAGGAAGTCGTCGTGCATCTTGCCGAGGTGCTCGTTCCACAGCGACATCCGGAAGCCATGGACGTGCCCCTTGGCGAGCTCGGCGCCGGTGTTGATGCGGTGCGGCTGGTACGCGCCAATAGCGATCTCGGTGTCCCTGTACCCCGCCATGGACCGCTCGTTGAGGTTGGCAGATCCGACGATGATGTACTCGTCGTCAACTGAAGGAGGCGAGATCGATCACGTATATAGTACTTAGCTATCAAGAGAAGATGATGAAGCAGATTAATGGAGTGCAGTACCTATCATCATCTTGGAGTGAACGTAGATCATGAACCGGCGTGCCATCTGCGCCCTGGCATAGTCCGTCCCGTCCCGTGGGCGCTGCGGAGGCTGGTACTCGCCGCCCTCTGCTGGGTTGTTGGCCTCCCGGTTCCCTAAGCAGAAGAAGGTAAGGTAGTCTCTTGGATTGGCGTCTATCTTCTTGGCCTGCAACGCAACGGCGATGTCGTCGTACATCAACGCCATCGTCCTCCTCTGGTTGTCCAGCATGGCCTGCCTGTATCGGCCCGTAGGGGAGCCTTCCGACCACATGGGCACCACGATGTAGACCGCGAAGCGTTCGCCGTCCTCGATCTTCCTCACGATCTTGAGCGAGAGCTCTCTGGGGATCAGCTGGCACGCCCCGACGTCCGCGGGGTCTATGCCGTCGTGGGACTTCCACTGGAAGGAGCTGCCGATGAAGTACTGGTTCTCGATGTAGATGAAGCTCTTGGCGGCGCGTATGGCGTGGATGTAGGCGTCCTGGATGCTCCTCTCGTACACCCGGTGCTTGTCCTGGAGGAGACCGGCCTTGAAGGTGTCCTCCATGGAGTCGGGGAAGCCCACGGTGTCGATGTTGTCGATGGACCGGAAGAGCTGCACATTCCACGCCTCCTGGTCGTCGGGGAGAGTGACCGCCCACGAGGCCGGCGCGACCTTGGCCTCGAGGGCTGCGAGGTCGACCAGGTGGTCCTTATCGCCGCCTTGTTTCCCCCACCGCTGCTCGAAGTTGCGGAGCACGTCCCACGCGACGGGGCCCTCGACCTTGGCGTGGATGTCGTGCCATGGCTCCCTGGGCCCGCCCTTGCCGAGCGTCGCGTCCTCGTCGCTGAAGTTGACTTGGCTGAAGTCGTCGCCGTGCGGCTGCCCCGTGCCCAGCGTCCTGAACAGGGAGTGGGACTGCGTGTCGTAGCGTCCATGGCACACGTCGAGGCCGCCGAGGAAGCTGACGATCTGGCGGCGGCCGTCCAAGCCCGAGTCCGAGTCCGACGACGAAGGCGGCAGCTCCTGGTCAACGACGATGGCCTTCTGGTGGTGGCTGTAGACGAACGTGTCCGTCTTGGCGTCGAAGATGTGGCCTCTGACGTGCATGTTCCTCGGGCAGAGGACGCACTGCACGCGGCTGCCGCCGAAGTAGTTGGCCGTCTGCTCGTCCCTCGTGTCCATGAGGCCGGCGAGCAAGCCATCGATGGAGGAGACGTCGTTCCACACCAGCATCAGCACGCGCACGCCCTCGCCGGCCTTGCGCTTCAGGAGCTCGCCGAGAGTTTCCTGCTTGCCGTCCCGCTCCCGCAGGAGCGTGATGTGGGGGAACACCGACCAGCCGGTGATGTACACCAGGTGCCGTGCGTTGCTGATGGCGTCGTACAGGTCCTCCCAGCAGTGCCCAGGCTTGTACAGCCCGCCGCCGTCGAGCTGGATCTTGGGCTCGAACTCCTCGGACGTGTGCGCGTCCTGGTACAGGGTCACCCTGCACCCCGGCCTCTGGGAGAAGAAGGTGCGGGGCACCCCGAAGCTGCCGCCGCCGGCGACGCCACCGCCCCACGCCGGGCCTTGTTGCTCAGCGACGTCGCGGAAGCTGATCTGCACGTGTATCTTGGGCCCATCCGGGAGCTTCTCCCTCTTGGCGCCAAGGACGTCGAACCAGCGGTCGATTGATGTGTCCTCGTTGAGAAGCTCCCGGGCGGGCAGGTAGGCGCGGCCGAGGACAGTGTCGCCGTTGAGGCCGAGCTGCTCGATCATGACGGAGATGACGACGTCGGCCGCATGGTGGGCGCAGTACGCGCGGAGCGGCTCGTTCCATTGCGCGCTTCCGGCTGCAGGGACGGTGATGGTACGCGTCCGGGCGATGCATGCGCTGCCGAGGAAGATGGCCGCGTACATCCGCGGCAGGCCCTTGCCCAAACCCGTCGTCTCCTGAACACCTTGCACAATCTACGTACGAGAATTAATTACTTTTAGTAAGTCTTCACACAGCTCTTTCCTTTCTTCGCCCGGTGAAAAGTATAGATATAGAAATTTTAGAACAAATTATGAAGTGTAGAAAAAAATGCACTGAAAATATATAAGCCACCATCTCTCTTCTATTTAATTATCAAACCCCCAATGGGCTAAGTGCATATAGAATTAACGAGACCATGTGAAGAATCGTCATCTAATATGTTATTGAACTTGTACATATTATGTAAAGAAAAACATCTACATATATATATATATGTGTATATGTGCAAATCCGTCATCTAGATGTGTTTTAGCAAAGATGAACTTTATGAATAGCCTTTTTGATCTTTTAAATAAACCAGGCTCCCTGCAGCCCGGTCTCTAAAACGCGACTCTCCCGGAGCATCACACTAAATTGCTCTACAGGATGCTAAATGATGCAAAATAGTGCTAAACGGCTTAACATGATGCCCCTCCAAGCGGTATAGGGCCGCTATAAAATAGATAGCACACCATTTCAAAGTTCAAACTATGATGTAAACTGAAAAGATTAAGAAGACATACATTGCCGAGGAAACCGGGGACCTTGCCGGTGTGGCGCGAGCGGTCATGGAGGTTGTCGGCCCCCACGATGGTAGCATCGATGGTGCCGTGGAGCCGCAGATGCGCCATTGCTTGCAACTACGTCCTTGGATCCCAATAGGTACGCCAAGGGGAATAGTGGAGGATATATGTGGTGGTGACTGCTGGGCAAGCTGCTGCTTCACTAGTAGCTAGGATGGTGGCGCAATGGGTGCTGCTATGCACTGCATTTATAGCCGGCCGGAAGATGCTTCAGCACGTGTAGATTGAGAGCCGGAGGCTAAGTTAATTGGGCGCTAGTCGTGGTAGGTCTCGTTAAAGATGAGCAGTGTCCACAAGGAGGTTCAGCTTTATAGGTTAATTCATCATGTGCCACATGGCTAGTTGCCTCAGTCGATAATAGGCAGTGCCTATTCAAATTACCAATTGGCAGTGCACTTATAGCCGGTACGGGTCCTACGAGAAAGAAAGATGCTTCAACAGGCACGCGTAGATTGAGAGCTTGAGGCTAAAGTTCATCGACTCTTTGCTTGGGACCAGCAGCGCGTGCACAAGGATCGAGGTGCAGCTGTGGATGCTATTCAGATTACCTAGCGCCCAATTAGCCATGTGTTTTTATAGGTTAACCCATTGTGTGCCACTTGCATGGCTAGTTGCAATTAGCCAAATTGTTTATAGATTAATCATGTGCCATGCATGGCTAGTTGCCTCGATCTCACGTGCTAAAGCCTAAAGCAAACTGCGCGGAAAGCCCCATCTTGACGCTACGTACATCCTTATCCTGTTCAGTACGTCTTTAACATGCTTTCTTGTCTGCTACTTTTGTATACACATGGGTAATCACTGGACACAAGCTTCACTGAAATATTATTAATGAGAAGTTCAATATTACTATTTTCACCTTAATAATCGATATATTTAGTCTTTAACATGTTGTGTCGTCGATCTAGTTGATTACTCTTAAAAGGGAATAATGCCACTAATTCACATGCACATATATTACGAGCTGCAAAACTAGTTTGCTAAGACATTGGTGGTCTAGTTTTACTTCACATGCACATATATTCAGGACCTTGCTTCAACAGTAAACACAGCTGGAGGCGAAGTTAATCGAATCCTACTTCAGTCTTCAGATCAGCAGCGTCCACAAGGAGGTGCAGCCTTGGATCATATTCAAACCGGACCAGCTACCAGTCAGTTGACTGGAAAAATAATTTAGGTCGTCGACTGACCAAATTTTTTGCTTCAGGCGAGTCTGGTTCAGCTAGCTACGAGCATCTACAGCTGGGTGCCTCAAACTCATCTCAAATGTTTGGGCGGACGGTCCGGTCACTGACTGGTCACGAAAATGTCACCTAGACGGGCGCCTCAAACGGATCTCAAATGTCTGGGCTGACCGGCACCCCTCATATTCAGCCCAAATTTAGGACGGATATGGGGTGCTCGGGCGCGTCTGGCAGCCCTATCCTATCTTAAATTGCACCGAATCCACTCCCTCAACCTACCGGATCCAGTTGCTCTTTCCTCTCTTCTTCCTTCTCCGTGACGACCGTCTCGCAGCTCCGCAGCCGCGTGCGTTCCGCAGCCGTTCTGAGCCTCTGCGCCGCCAGCACCGGCACAACACTCCTCCCTCCCGTCCTCGCCGACCGAGACGTCTTCGCCGGCACGGACGCCACCGCGGTACGTCCGGCAACTCTCAGGCTCCTCCTTGCACTCTATTTGTTCGACACATTGTCCGACTTGATTTTTTTGGGGAAAACAATAAATTATGATGCTTCATCGGACGAGGAGTATGGGCCGACGAAGCTTGAACAAATCCTCCAAGATGAGTTCTTTGATTCATTGAATTCGAATGAAAAAGTGGACATGAGCATGCAAGAGGAAATGGACCGGCAGCTGGATCATATTCTCAACTTCAAGGGCCCAATCAAAGGTAGAAAAGTGATCAATCGTGATAGGGTGTCCGGGCATGGCTACTAGAGAAGGACTACTTTGCTCCGAACCTAACTTTTCCAGATGATCCATGGTTTTGTCGCCGTTTTTGCATGCGGAAACCATTGATTTTGCGCATTGGGGAGGGAGTGGACTGTGGAGGCACATGATGACTATTTCAAGCTCACAAGGAATTTTTTTTTGACGAAATACAGCCAAATGCTGTTTTTCATTCATTAAGAGGAATAATCCATCGGGAAATACATGAGAGCAAGGTGTACCAGAGTTGTTGGCACCCTCAACCAGGAACTTTACATATGAAGAAACGAGAAAAAAAAAGGAAAAAAAAAGAGAAAAACTAGGCTACTATGCCAGCCACTGTACGCCTTTGACACCAGCCCGAAACCAAGTGTGCAACTCGTCAGTTATCACGTTACAGGTTCCCATGAAGTCGGTGTCTTTGCCATTGAAAATTCTGTTATTTCTCTCTTTCCAAACCTGCCACCAGATGATCATGCAAAGAGATGAGAATTCTTTCTGTCGATGCAAAGGAATATTGTCCAGAGTGTGAAATAGTATCATAGCTTGGTCGGAGGTCAAATCGATATCTGAATTTGGTCAGAAAGAAACCCCATATAGCAGCAGTGAACGGGCAAGTTCCAAAAAGGTAAATAGCAGACTCCAAACCAATGCAGCACAGTGGACACACAGGGTTGTGTGGCCAATTTCTTTTTGCGAGGTTATCTGCAGTTAGGCATTTACCTTGAATGGCGAGCCACACAAAGAACTTCACCTTTTGTGGTATCTTGATCTTCCAAATAAGTTGTGAGAGAGGGGTGTAAATCCGGCCAATGAACTGGCAATGGTATGCAGAATTAGCAGAGTAAATCTTGTTGGAGGTCCATTTCCAAATGATTTTGTCATCGGCTTGGGAGAGCACCACCTGGTCAGCACGATGCCAAAAGTCCAAATACTCAGCAATCACTTCAACGCATGGGTTTGGCTTAATCAAGGTGACCCAAAATCTGTTGTTTATACCCTGAGAAAGAGTGATGTTCCTCCTTTTACTATGTTTGAAAAGTTTGGGGTAAGCCAAGGAAGGGGAGATCCCATCAAGCCAGTGATCATGCCAAAAAGATATGCCAGTGCCGCTGCCGATCTCCCAGGACGTAGATGCACAGAAAAGATTCTTGATCTCCTTGTCGATAGGTAGGGGTAGCCCATGCCAGGGTTTGTCAGGACAGGAAGCATTCTGCCAAAGCCATCTCACTTTCAAAGCCTTGCTTTGTCTGTATAAGTCATGAATTCCCAGACCACCAAGTTCCAGGGGAGAGCAAACCAGAGCCCACTTCACTAAACATTTGCCTCCACTGACCGAGTCTGAACCAGCCCGTAAGAAAGCCCTTCGCAATTTATCAATCTGCTTGAAAACCCATTTGGGTTGTTCCACTGCCAGCAACTGGAAGATGGGCATGGCAGAGAGCACAAATCTTACAAGAGTGACACGCCCAGGAGTAGAAATCCATCGAGCCTTCCACCCAGCGATTTTCTTCATATTTTTTTCAATGAGAAGCTGCAGATCTTGCCATTTGAGCCTCCTATCAGACAGTGGCATCCCAAGGTAAGTACAAGGGAAACTACCAAGCTGACATCCCAGTGCAGTCTGAATGTCCGAGAGGTCGATGTGCTCGCACTGGATGGGAATGATTTTGCTCACAAGGAATAAGCAGAAATGTACTTGGTACTACCACAGATGCTGTTGGTGAAATGGTCAGGATGGGGGAGGGCACATGCCTGAAGACTACTGACAAGTTAGCATGTCGTGGTATCAGTTGTTTCAAGCAGAGTATTCGAGAGAACCAAATATGAAGGATACAGAAAAGTTGTTGGTTATTGATGAGAAGCCAGAGGGCTTTCAGAAATGCTTGGATCAATTGATTGTAGGGATTGTATGCGTTGACAATGGAAGGACTGCCGGCTTGAAGGGAACCCTACCTTGAAGTGCTAATTCCAAAGGATTGCAAATTTCCACTGGAATCTCATTTTTGGGCGGATGCTCGAGGGAAAGCAACATAACTTGGAATAAGAAAACTAAACAGTACAACCATGCATGAGGCAAGAGAACAACGTAAGATGCGAATAAAGAATTGCATAGAATCTGCCACGACGTACACGGTCTTCATCGGTAACAAAGATTTTCACACCTACGTTTCGAACGCCACGCATGCTTCTCTTCCTCTGATTTACAACCTCATAGGCTGGTACTGTACAATCAATCATATTCCTTTGTAGTTTTCTTGTCCTGTGTTTTTTTTAGATATGGTCCTGTGTTTTCTGTACCTACAAACCGAACGCAGCCACTGGGTACAATGCGTCTATAGTACCCGGTCCAGTTGATATTACATCTTTTTTTCGGCTTCCCATATGCTGTTCTGATGGGTTTATTTATTTATATACATACAAAATTTTGCTGAAATATATACTTTTCAGGAAACATCTTATTGTTTCTAAAACATGTTCATCGTATATCTAAATTGTTCATCATGCATTAAAATAACGTTCTCCACGTCGTTAAACACATTCAACGTGTACCTTCAATATGTTCAACATAATTTAAAAAATATTTCCCGTATTTTATAAAAATCATGATATGTTCACTGAATGATCATTGTGCATTTAAAATGTTAGTCATATATTTAGAAGATGTTCAACATATTCAAAAAAATTCACCGACAATCTAAAAACTTCTTTGACTATTATTTTTGAAAAGTTAACCGCGTGCCTAAATAATTTTCATCATGTATTTAAAAAATAGTTGCTGCATATATATAAAAAAATTAATGTGTATTTAACAAGGTGTTCAACATGTATTAAAAATATTCAATATGAGTTTAGAAAACAGTCAAGATGTATTTATAAAATGTTCACCATGTATCTAAAAATGTTCAACCTATATGAAAATATGTTCAATGTGCATTAAATAAAAGTCAACAAGTATTTAAAAATTGTAAGGAAATAAAGAAAATGGAAACAAACAAAGAATGGAATGAAGAAACAACTGAAAGAAACTTGATATAGAGAACCAAAAAAAGGAAAGCAAATAGCGTGGAACCTTCCCAATACCGTTTGAAAAATTGGAAGGTTTTCCTAGCCGCTCCTTGAAAGCTTATCAAAGCAAATCGCTACTACCATGTTGGCCCGGCCCACTTGACTGGTCGCTTGAGGCCTTCTGTCTCGCAATAAGTGAGACATAGCATTTGCGGCTCAAATGATTTGTATTTGTTTCAATTGAGATGCAAAACTTTAGGATATAGATTTTTATCGCATTAAACGTCAAAGTGTGCCCTTTCGAAAATGAACCACCGTGCGAGCAACGAAACTCGGCCAAGCTTAGGTCACAGCCCCGGATTTTGAAGCCAAGGTTATTGTCTAGTTATTTTGGTGTTTGGGAACCTTCTAGAAGGATATTTATTTTCTGATTTATTCCAGTGACTTTTAGGGGGTTTCTTTGAAATTCTTAAAGAAATGCTACAAAAATTCCGAAAATGTCCACTTTCAAAAAAGGATCACAATTGTAAAAATCCGTGTCTTTAAAAAAATATTCAGTTTTTTGGAAATCATTTGGAATTTTAAAAATTGTGTGCTTTTTAGAAATGTTCAATTTTTTTATAATAAGTCACTTTCAGAAAACACTAAATTTATTATTTATGGGGAAAACCAAAAATACCAACGGAAAAAGAGAATACACAAAACAATACTGGCCGAAGCGAGGCCTACATTATATTGGTCGCCTAGTCGTCGGCACACTGCGTGAATGGGTGATGTTATGTTACAGAATGCAGCCCGGTTACTTCATGCACCGAATAGTTGCTATATCATGCAGGGATGGGCAGACCCGGCAACTTGCTAGCTCACTAGAGGCTGGGCCGCGCCTCTTGGTCGTGAGTGTGCGCACTAATCCTGCTTATGTAGTTGTCCACATGTTTACATAGTCTAAATTAGCGCTAGTTTTCCTCTTCTAATACACTTGCTGAAATTGAACATCTGCGATGAATGGTACATCTAGAGACGATGGACAGTGAGAGACTAAATTTTGTAAATTCAAGCATTCACAAAATGAAATCACCAGGTGAGGATGATGGAGAACATATCCTGTGCAACACCCCAACTCATGCACCAGGTGCGCCAATGTCCCATGAGCCATCAGATTGAAAATGAAGGGACAAAGTCTATCTACCATGTGTGCTGCTGGCACATTTATGAATTAGACCTTGTAGTACAGCTGAATCATTCAAAACACTTCGAGAGCCACTCATGTTCTACCTTTGACCTCTCTTTTCCCGCTGAACCAGGAAGCTTGGGTCAGAAAAATTGCCCCATCGCCTATCTCAGTCTCCAGTTCTCCTGTACTAGTCGACACATACTTCCTAAAACAGAAGATATAGGATGCGCTTGGTTGCCCGCATGCAGCCCAACCAGGCCCGCGTGGGATGTGCGCGGCCTGTTTGGTTGCCTGGCCTGCATGCGGGTTATGACCCGCACGAAACTTAAAGCAGGTCGGAGCCTGGCCCGGCGGAAATTGCCGAATCAGCAATTTATCAAAAGCCTGGCTCGGCGCGGCCACGCATGTGGGGGCCTGCACACCTCGGGTAGCGCGAGAGATGGACGTGACGGCTCATAACTCGCCCCACTCTCCTGTCACCGCCCAGCCCGCACTGTTCCCACCGCTCCCTCTCTGCCTCGCCGCCTCTCCCTCTCCTCTCCTCCGATGGCTCCGCCTCACCCACCGCCGCGCCGCCCTCTGACCCCTGTCGACTAGCTCATCGCCAGCATTTAGGAGCGCTGGCTGGCCGGGCTCCAGACTCAGGCCGGGACCTGGCGTCGGTGTTGCGAGTGTCGTCCCCCATCTGCTGCCGTCCACCACGAGGGCCAGCCAATGCGGTGCCTGTTGTTCCTGCTCCGTCGCCGATTCCGGACCTTGTTCTCCTGGGCTCGGCGCTGGCTCCGGTGAGTCAAACCCCCCAATGCTTGCTCGTAGATGTAGATTAGGGGTTTATTTTCTTAGGCATATGATAGTAGTTAGTGGATTCTATCAGATTAGATAGGATTCGAGTAGATCCGATTGGATGCGACCCCAATCGAATCCAATCGGACCGATTTGTTCTTGTTTCCTACAGTGTGTGTCCTAGGATAATTTTTTTCTGCTACTGCTAGTGTATCCTAGGATCTGTTCATGCTAGGGTTTTTGTTGATTGTTATACGTCCATGTAATAGGACCATTTTAGGATGATGCCAAATGTGCATGGTGCACATGGGTGCTATTGGCACTTGCTGTTGCTATTTTTAGATGTTTCCATGCTTAGGATAGTTCACTGATGAGTGACAGTTGCAAAAAAGCAGATGCCGCTGATCAGTGGCATTTGCTCATGCGCAAGTACCACTGATCAGTGGCACTTGCTGTTGGGCAAATGCCACTGATCAGTGGCACTTGCTGTTGGGCAAGTCCACTGATCAGTGCCACTGAAATATGGCATTTTCCCAACAGCAAGTGCCCATTTTGCAAAGAGTTTGTGCGCTAATACTTGTCATCTTACCTGACAAGATATTGACGAGTGACTGGAATGTGGCGGGTGGAGGAGCTCAGGTGGTGGCCGGAGCTGAGCGCGCCGAGGATTTCATCCCCACAAACAGGTGGCTCGGGACGGTGGACCTGCCTAGCAGGATCGCCTTCATGAGCCTGCCTCGTTCAAGGGGACGATCTCTGAGGAGGGGGCCCGGGAGCCGCTGCGCTTCTACCAGTAGATCAAGGACAACGAGGACCTCGCCATGCTCGTCGCCCCTTGGAAGTTCGTGGACGTGATGAACACCTGGCTGGTCATCAAGCGGCTCTCGCGCGTGGTCAGGCTGTCGGCCAACAAGCGGTGCGTGTTCTGGGTACAGGTCCAGAACTTCGAGAGGCACATGGTGCTTGGCCGGGGCTGGGACTACTTCTGCCGCCGCCACTGGATCGTCCTCGGCGACCTCATCGTTGTGCGCATCTTAGGACCCGGACTGAAGGTTCAGATCTACAACCACGACTCCTCGGTCATGTGCAGGTTTCATTGCAGCAGGCACAACTGTGTTGGTGACATTGAGCATGCTATGTAGTTAAGTAAGGTGTTAGTGTTGAAATTTTATGGTGTGTGGCTAGACTTATGGTACTTGTGCTGGGAACTTGTTAATATTTTGGCCAGGTGCAGCACCCTGGCCTGGAGCAGGGAAGGAGCATGCCCCTGCTGTTAATCAAAGTAGTTTGCTGTCATTTCTTTGCTTGTTTCCTTGCTTTGTTTGATCGTTCTTTGTTTGTGCTGTTGCGCTGATCATGTGGTGGTAAGGCCACCAAATTTGAATTGGGTTAGCAGAACACAGACGTTGTTTGCAACCAAACAGCAGAAGTTTGCATCTGCTCACACCCTAAGTACAAAAATGGCAAACCAAACAGCAGGGGGAAAGTGCCCCTCAATGCGATGCAACAAGCAAACAGGTTGCATCAGCTGCATATGAGGCTGCATTTCAAGAACTAGACTGGCTGGAGATGGACATGCAATGCAGCTACTATTGCAAATTGGAACCAAACACGGCCATAATGTGCTCTCTAGATTAACATTGTCACTCAACTGTTTCTCTACCCATACACTGCCTTTTTTACAGAAGCATCCACAAATAGCTTAATCACCATGCAACCTCCTGGTCAATTGAAAGAGATATCTTCAATTCCTAAAACGGAGAAACTGGATGCAAGTCGAACATTACCTTGAAGAGCAAACGGTATTTTGAAAAGATGAGCTTGCAACTGAACATTTAGAGAGGATCTGAAAAACACAGATAACATCTATTTTCTGATGTACATAAAAAGGGATAAAACAAAAGTGATCTGGTTGGATAACATTTATCTTTGTAGTGTTGAAAATTCAGTAATATTTGGTCTGGATTTCTGTACCAGATCATGGTTCTTACTAATAAAATCATGTTTGAGTGTCAACTAGAAGAATCTGTTCTCACTTGTTGGAACAAGTTAAAGCTTTTCTTGTTCCTTTTTTGCTAATTCTTTGTTACAGGAAATGCAAACTACAAAGGAAAGAATCCTAATCCAAATTCCTCTGCAACAACCTGAAACTGTTATATACCTAACAAAATTGTGTGATTCCATAAAATCAAATAAAGTGTTGGTCCTATGAAATTTCACATATGCAACGTGTACATGTCTACGGATTTAATACAGCTGCCAGGGGAATTATTAAACACTGTTGTTCAAACATCATAGCCTCATAAAACATATTTATTGAGTAGTTGCAGAGAACAAAACAACTAAGCTAAGTGAATATGCCTAACGGCGGACGAGCACTATGAGGACTTTATCCAGTCCGTCTGTTTGACATACTAGCAAATATGCCCGTGCGTTGCACCGGGAGAATCAAAACACACTTCCCTGGCCCAATGACCCAAGACAACATTCTGTTGCATCAGCCATGTAATATATATTTTATCAATGGTCTTAAAATGCATGTATGAGATGCTACACTTCAATCATGAAAGAATTGATTAATTTAAATATCTAAATTACCTTCCTAGTTAATTTGTAGTATAAGGAGTCATTACCTTCATCATTTGATTTATCATTGAGAGCCTAAATCATGAGGATCGTACATGTATGTACATATATAAGAAATTAAGGTTTAATTGGTAAGTTACCAGATGCCCATTACTGATTTTCGTTACCAAATTTCTTCTAAACATACATGCACGGAGACCTATAAAGTACAACTCAATTATCTTTCATATATAAGGAAACATAATAAACGGATTTGCACATACCACACTAAAACGATTTTTTTATTTGAAGAGGTCACAATAATTTTCATGAAATCAGGTGTATGATTCAGAATTTCTTTTTTAACCATGCATGCTTCAGATTCCATGAAAAGGCATTATTCCCCGTGCGTTGAAACGAAAAAAAATCATCCCTCATACACACACCTGACAGCATCGGCGAATCCCTTCAAATCTTTCACAATGCCACACGAGAAACATCATGATAAGTGGTGTCGCGCAAAGTTCATAAGGTTGTATTATTTGTGAAATGTACTCAACATGTTTCCAGTTTATTAGACAACAGAAATATCAACGTTAAGACGGGATTTTCAAAATACCCCGTATAAAGAAGATATTAATAAAGGTTGCATCTTAAATGGAATTTTAGGAATGATGATTAATATAATAGCATATTTCAAATCTACACATCTTTTTAAAGGGATCTCTATATATAACATGTTAGATTTGGAGTTAGGATTTGAAAGTGATTAATATAATACTACCATATTTAAAATCTACACATCTTTTTAAGGGATTTCTATATATAACATGTTAGATTTGGAGTTAGGGTTTGAAAGTTATGAGTTTTTTGAAATATTTGAATATGTCCAAAAATAGAAAGAATGGAAATAGAGTAACTGGTACATTGTGCAGCCCATCTGCTAAGTGACGCTGGGGCGAGTAGTAATATCCTACGCCTACCAACATTAATAGGAGAGAAAAAGAAGAAAAGAGAGAAAGGGGAATCGAACCTGGGTTTCCCAGGTCGAGAGGTGAGGCTCATACCACTACACCAGCCACCCGCAAATTATTGACTACCTGGGCTTAATTTTAATAACCGAGCCTGCCGCGGATTTTAGAAGGGGCAAACCGAACCGTTTTTTCCACTTACTAATGGCATGGTGCGTAATTCTTTACAACCTCAGGGGCAGTTTTAATAACGGACGACAGAAACCCAATTCTCTTTATTATTACCAGTAAACCTACCCGTGCGTTGCACCGGGAGAAAAATATCACTCTCCCTTAACCCAATAGCCGAAGACCACACTTTGCTGCATCACTGAGATATTCTCGCTTAGTCTATCTCTGTACGGACACATTGCTTAGAGCATCAACCATGTAATGCATTTACAGACCGTCTTAAAAATAGAAAGTGCATGTATGAACTGCTATACTTCAAACATAAAAGGATAGAACAATTGACCTCAATGTATTAGAATTGTGTTGGTGTCGATTGCAGCCTCTTTTTCCCACAAAAGGACATGTGCATCCCTTCAGACATGGACCAGCTGAAGGAAAATAAAAGTCTTATCTTCACACTACTTATAAATGACATATTCATTGTCACAGTAAAGAATTGGTTAATTTAAATATCTAAATTACCTTCAATAGTTGAAATATTATTGAGCCTAAAATCATGAGGACAATACATGTATGTGAACAAACTAAAGAAATTGTTGAATAAGAAACTGAGGTTTATATTTGTAGGTTACCAAATGTCCTCATGTAATTACGAAATTACCATATACTATAGAAAAAAACATAAGAAAACATCATCTTCAATAATGAAAAGAAAATCAAGAATTCACCACAAGAATTCTCTACAAATCGCTCATGTCCAATATGAGGTTCGTGGAACTACATACATGATATGACAAAGAACATATCACTCTAGATGCATATGAGTGGTTGTACGTAGCCACAATCATAAGCATGATAAGTGGCCTTCAGTTGGCTGTGCTCCAATTCTTCACAAAAGAGTATGAATTCGACACTGCACAAGTTAGATGGTGGTGGTGGCCTTCAGTTGGCTGTACTCCAATTCTTCACAAAAGAACATGAATTCAACACCATATGATTGGTTGTATTGGTCTGGCCTCTGCCACCACCCAACATGGCGAGACCAGGATGATGGTGCTCGAGCCTGGCTGCCCCTGGACTGGAACAACTTGGTGGCTTGCGCCTAGAAAAAGACCAAAGTACATATTATGCAGTGTTTACATTCATTCCACACAAAAAAAATTATGTAAAGCAACATATCATTGCAAGGAATATGTGCTACTGAATTTTATCCAGACTGGGCGCACAATTAGGAAATAGCAAAAACAAGAAGTCGTAGACATGAGTAAATAATTAATTTAAAATTCAATGACAGGAAAATCCGCGTAAATGGCGATAAAATTTAGAAAATCCGAGAAGCATGGACTCCATATCTAATACATGAAAGAAAATTAAACCCACCATCAGTTCCCCGAACCACTAAGGCAAGCTATTGGTGTAGCAAGACAGAATGGAGCTGCAGAACAGGTTAAGTTGGAGCTGAGCATCCTAACTTAACATAGTACCACATCTTTCTCATTTTGAAAAGAATTACATGTTAAATAAGAAATGATAATTCATGTACATCAGGTAGAGTCCAGCAAAAAATCATTTCTCTAGTTAGATTAGATCTCACTTGCAGATTTGGCAATGCTCCAATTAGTTTCAGTCGCTTCACTGAACACAAACCATATCCTCTAGATTTATTTTAACTTTAATTCCCTCTGCTTTAAGCCTCTAACTACCAGGGAGTCCACATTCATTCTCATGGGATGTGCATTAGTATGAAGGACACACACATATGTGCTAAGTTTAGGTACTCTGTACAACTGCAAAAAAACATATACATCATGGTCGATGTACGCCGTCGCTTGCCCTCATTTAGATCATTTATAGGACAGTTAGTATAACATAACCCAATTGTTTGAAGTGCACACATGCATAGATACTCTGCTACATAAACTTTAGATACGCGGCTACAGCAAAAAAGAAATTGCAAAACAACGTTGCAGAACTTACATTTTACATCTCACAGGAGAAATCAAGCTAGTGAGCATAGCTTCTAATGAAGATGTGCAGACTTCAGTTTTAGGTTGTTGTATATCAGACTACAACTACAAACATATTTATTCATTTGAAAATTTCAACTATAATCCATAAGTATACAACCAATATAACTCCAATTTCCAGTTTGTCGAGAAAAATATGCAGGGTGAACTATTTTCAACATAATCATCTAGAGGACATGCTCTGAGCATGAATAAACCATTTTCAAACATATACTGCAATTTGAACAAAATCAAAACCCAGTAGTCATAAAAAATTTGAAAGAATAAAAGCCACATATAAAAATGGTCTTATAGAACTTGTTCAAAATTTTCCTCCTGGCATCATTTACTCTTAACTCGGTAAAACATGTTTCCTGTTGTACACATATGGTGCCAGCAATGTGAATACTTTAAGACTGGGAATGATAAAATCACAAGTGCTGCTACATTTAATCCTACAAAAACAATTGAAGACATGTTTGTACTGAATATGTTAAATGCCAATACCAATTTATCAAGAAGAGTGGTGAATTGTGAGCAGAACACGCTAGAAAGACAAAGCCTTTAAGATCCTGCCATTTACCTAACAAATGATTCAAGTTCCCCGGTTGCATCCAATTTTTTCAAGTAAAGATGTCAGATGTTAAGTTATTCACGAGGAATACAAATCTGCATCTCAAGCTCAAAGATGCGGCATACAAGATTTTGTTTACTCATAGTCACACAATTTTTACAGAATTCATACACACAATTGATCGAATGGCACTCTCATTGAACGAGGCATTATCAAACAAAATCACAAGCACAGAACAAACTCACCTCCATCTACCTCTCTGAACCAGCAAAGACATCCAAAATCCCACAACAATTCCACCATATTGCCTGATCCCCCGCAGCAGCCACCGCCACAGCTTGCCCCCACACAACCAGCAACAAAAGTAGCCCGCCTAATGAGACATGCAGCTTCAAAATGTTGGGGATGGATGGTACNCATAATCATCTAGAGGACATGCTCTGAGCATGAATAAACCATTTTCAAACATATACTGCAATTTGAACAAAATCAAAACCCAGTAGTCATAAAAAATTTGAAAGAATAAAAGCCACATATAAAAATGGTCTTATAGAACTTGTTCAAAATTTTCCTCCTGGCATCATTTACTCTTAACTCGGTAAAACATGTTACCTGTTGTACACATATGGTGCCAGCAATGTGAATACTTTAAGACTGGGAATGATAAAATCACAAGTGCTGCTACATTTAATCCTACAAAAACAATTGAAGACATGTTTGTACTGAATATGTTAAATGCCAATACCAATTTATCAAGAAGAGTGGTGAATTGTGAGCAGAACACGCTAGAAAGACAAAGCCTTTAAGATCCTGCCATTTACCTAACAAATGATTCAAGTTCCCCGGTTGCATCCAATTTTTTCAAGTAAAGATGTCAGATGTTAAGTTATTCACGGGGAATACAAATCTGCATCTCAAGCTCAAAGATGCGGCATACAAGATTTTGTTTACTCATAGTCACACAATTTTTACAGAATTCATACACACAATTGATCGAATGGCACTCTCATTGAACGAGGCATTATCAAACAAAATCATAAGCACAGAACAAACTCACCTCCATCTACCTCTCTGAACCAGCAAAGACATCCAAAATCCCACAACAATTCCACCATATTGCCTGATCCCCCGCAGCAGCCACCGCCACTGCTTGCCCCCACACAACCAGCAACAAAAGTAGCCCGCCTAATGAGACATGCAGCTTCAAAATGTTGGGGATGGATGGTACGCAAGCAGAAACATTATGTACCTCTGTAGTCTGCGCATCAGCTGCCTCACGAGACCATGACACCTCACTTCCTCACCCTTTGCTTACGGTTCCTACACCACAACAGCCGTGTCCATATCCCTGACCAGCAACTCCTCGGCACTCGTCTCTGGTTGATGCGCAGGATGCACCTTGGTTTTCCCGGACCACCACCTCCTCGCTCTTCACCTCTGGTTCCAGCACCTCAGGTGCTTCGGACACCACAACATCCTACACCATGGCATGCGCCTCCGCCCTCACATCCACCTTACCCTCTTGTTCCCGGTCAACAGCTTCAGGCAGTAAAGCATCAACCATGACCTCCTCCCCGTCCTCGCCAGTGTCGCTGTCATCAACGTCCTCGACGGCGTGCTCCACCGGCACCTCCGACGTGCCCCCCTTCTTCTCCTCCTCGGCCCAACATGAAGGCCTGCATCAACGAAGCTCCGGATCAAGGTTTTCTTCTCTGATAAATCAAGCAGTCCTAATCTCTCTGAAAAATCCTTGATTTACCTGTTCTCCTTCCTTCCCTGTTCTCCTTCCTTCCCAGCCATGGCCAAGACCATGGGCGGATCTGGGCCCCAGGCAGCCCAGGCCATTGCCTGGGGTGTGGGAATTTTTGTCAGCCCATATTTAAAAAAAATATAGGTTCGGCCTGGGGCGCAGCCCACTTGTAAGCCCAGGCAGGCCAGGCCAACTGGCCGAGCCGCCCAGGCCTGGGGCGGCTTCGTTGTCGCACGAACAGAGCTAGTCTGGACGAACCAGCGCCCCTTTCCCCCGAGCAGGACGGAACCTAGGATTGGCTCTCCTCCGCCCGCCGCCGCCAGAGGAATCTCTGGCCACCGGAGTCCCTTCTCTCCATCCTCCTACCCAATTCCCCGCCTCCGAGCTTCCCCTTCTAGCCTTCCTGCGCGCCTTACGTCGCCCCCGACGACCGAACGCACCGACGCCGTCCTCCTCCTCGCCTGCAATGCCTCCGCCCCGAACCTCCTCTCTTCCAACGCCGCCTACCGTCCTGATTCACTTTGGACATCGCAGGCCCGCCTGCTTCGCCTCCGAATCCAAGGTAGCGGCGCCACCATATTTTCTTAGTTATGCTGCTGATTTAGCTGTTTTCCCTGGAGTGAAGTTTAGAAGTTTTTGGGGTGACCTCTAATTCTTAAGGAACCGCATAAGATCAAATATATATACTTGGAATAGAACTTCGAAAGGGAGCTCAAAATGTTGTTTCTAGATGCCACTGTAAACTGTTTTTGTTTCTAGATGCCACTGTAAACTGTTTGATAATGATTTTCGTAGCTAGATGTGCTAGATGCCAATGTTGTTGTTTGATGCCACATTGCCACTGTTTGTTAGATGTAGAAGCTAGACAATTAGTAATTTTTGTTTCTATGTATTATTACATGAAGACAAGATGAGTAAAACAAACCAGACATTGAATTCCTTTTTTCAAGTTCGAATCACGGGAACCGTGGAAACAGGTCCTTCAACTCAAACAATTGATAATACCCCTAGTGTTACAGCTCAACTTAAACCCGGTGATATTGATTTAGATCCTTTTGCCTTGTCTTAGACGTAAGTTTTCACATTTTGCATCGGCTATTAACAAGTTTTACCTGCTATATTATGCACTGATTTGCATTTCAAAATTTATGATTGAAAGTTTAATTAGCTTCTTCTTCTATTGAAGATGTAGTCATGGGAGGCTTAGATCAACCAGTCCTTTGATTTGGTATCAATCTTTTGTATCATCTATGTAGGCTACATATTGTCTTTTCATTTGTCTTGCTTTATTAGTTGACCCATCATGGAACAAATGCTGCCATTAATATTATGTTTGGTTTTTTATTAGTTAAGCCACATAGATTGACTTTGTATGCGTTGAAACTGAAGTTTTTTGGGGGTAGTTTTTAACCCTTAGTTTCTCGCCTGGGGCGTCAGCCAATCCTGGGTCCGCCACTGGCCAAGACTATACTCCTCCTCCTTTCATTGAAGGGACTTTCTCAGCCATGTCATTTATCTACAGTCAGAAAAATCAAGGTAAATAATACAGATTTATTTTCTTCAAAAGATAGTATAACATGGAACAATCAGATGGTAGAAAGATGTAGTACTCACATCAAAGATAAAGCTCATGACATTGGCCCGGACAAACACACAAACACCTTGTGTGCAAAAAATAACAGAGAGCATCCACAAGCTATAACCAGCTAAATCTATCCCTATTGATGAGAAGCATCGGTTGAGGTGGAGGGCAGTGCAGAGGGGACGACGAGGTTGCCGGCGAGTGCAACGATGACCAGCTGGCAGTGGCTCTGGTCAAGCAGCGATGACGAGCCCTCCCGGGCGGCGCATAGCAAGGAGCTCGGGCGTGCGGGGGAGAGGAGGAGCTGAGGCAGAACAGTGGTGCAGGGTGCTGCGATCTGGCGTCGGTTGGACGCCACTGCTCCACCTCGACGCGCGGCAGCAGACGCCTCCTGCCGCGCACGCCACGGCAAGCGTCCTCCATCCTCCCCCGCGACGCACGACGGCCGGCCAACAACCGCCACTGCCCCGCCTCGCCGCGCCGTCTCCGCAGCACTCGCCCCGGCGAACGTCCTCCAACCTCCTGGCGAGCGCCCTCCATCCTCCCGCGCGTGGCACGGCGGCGGCCGCCACCGGTGGACGACGGAATGGGCGAAGCCGCCGTCGCTGTCGCAGGAGAAATGGATAAGACGATGGGAGGACAGCGGGTGGAATTCAAATGAGTACAGGTTTTTTTTTTTTGCAAAGTTGAAACGTTATATAGAGACCCACTAAAACAGGGACTGCGGGTTAATTTCTTATAAACTAAGGGACTTTTATGCAAAACTGCTAGCGACGACGACAGCAACCCAATTCTCTTTATTATTACTAGTACAAATGCCCGTGCGTTGCAATGGGCTTGAGCTGTGATTTATTAATCAACATGATAACTCACACCGGTGGGACATGGAACCATGTTTTACAAAGCTTATTTAAACCATGGCAGGAAGTTGTTGATTTCGTCGAAAGCAACAATCAAAGGCATGCCTGGCTACCCCGATGAACGCCAAGGGGTTCAGAGATATGGGGATGCAGACCATGTCCATCACCAGGCGCCACTGGTGCATTCTCTGGCAGGTGCACCCGCTTCCACTTGGGCAGTAGCCGCTTCTCCCCGACGCCCACCACTGCTACGGGCTGCCGCTGCTACTGCTCTTGCTCGTCGGCGCTGCATGCTGCTGCTCGCCGAAGCCTCGTGCTGTCGTCGTCCTGGACCTGGTCGCGAGTCGCGACTCACACCATGGTTGCTGCCACAAACTGTCATGTTCTGTGAAGAACACAACTTCAAAGCAGCAAAAGCTTCACCACCGCTGGCTCCCATGACATCGCTTTTTCTCCGGCGATTCCAACCGTACTGCCCCGCCATTGTTGTCATCCTCTTGGAGCCACTTTAGCCAGGAATGGGTGTACTCCCGCCCGGCGACGTCAATGGNCCACTTGGGCAGTAGCCGCTTCTCCCCGACGCCCACCACTGCTACGGGCTGCCGCTGCTACTGCTCTTGCTCGTCGGCGCTGCATGCTGCTGCTCGCCGAAGCCTCGTGCTGTCGTCGTCCTGGACCTGGTCGCGAGTCGCGACTCACACCATGGTTGCTGCCACAAACTGTCATGTTCTGTGAAGAACACAACTTCAAAGCAGCAAAAGCTTCACCACCGCTGGCTCCCATGACATCGCTTTTTCTCCGGCGATTCCAACCGTACTGCCCCGCCATTGTTGTCATCCTCTTGGAGCCACTTTAGCCAGGAATGGGTGTACTCCCGCCCGGCGACGTCAATGGTGATGGAGGTGTGGAAAGAGTCGGAGGCGGCAAGCAGGGCGAGCGGCGCGGGCGAAGAGCAGGCCGAGGCCAAGGCGGCACGGAGTGCCAACCATGAGGCCCGCCTCCACCTGCAAGAACTTCGAGCCGCAGCGCTGGATCCCTCTGTCTCCCACGTCCGTCCTCCGTTTCCCGCGCCCGTCCTCCGTCACCCAGCTCCGGCGAGCTCCTGCCTAGGTCGCCACACCATCCCTCCTTTCTCCCTTCTTCTCTTCCTCACGGCCTCACCTCCCTGTGCTCTTTCTCCCCAGGACCCGCTGATGCCATGGGTGCGCCCGGGAAGCCTCGCCGCCGGCTTTGCTCATCGTCACCGGTGACCCCCGCCTCGCTGCCGGCCTCTGGATCCGCCTCCCAAGCATCAAATAAGGAGTAAAGCATACATCACATTTGAACTTTAAGTATATACATAAATAAAGCATCACAAAGTGCAGCCAGGTTGGCAAATAAAATTTCATTACTTTCAATCTAATGGAGCCTATATCCACCTGACAACTTAAATCTTTAAATGGCAGCGGCAGTACCATAGGCGGCTGAACTGATGTAGAAGTCAAAACAATTGTAATGGTTGATTCATGACCGGACGGATAGTTACAACAACTGTTATGAACTTAGCTAGTCATGCCATCTGCAGGGGATTAGGAAGACAAGGGGAAGGAGGAGATAATATTGCAAGAGAATATATTGATTCTTGCTTGCTCCCAAAGAATAAAATGCCCGCTCGTATATAGAGCTAACCTAACTTTGACCCGAAAGACATGGAGATAGTCGGAAGTATCAAGCTCGGGCAAGACGCGTTATATGGTTATTGAGCTGAAATGTGTATATGAATTACAATTAGAGGCCCTCCTGTTGCAATAACTTCTGCATTAATTTATGCTTGGAAAATGTATGTCCGTATTGCAGTGTTCTGAGCTCAACGCATGAGACTACTGTACTGTAAATCATGTCATGAGTGTAATCATGAAACTGTTCGAGGCAAAGTGCTGACCTTCTTCGATGGAGACAGAGAAACTGAAACCAAATCTGGTGAGCAGGAAGTTCTCAGGCGTGAGTTCTCAGTGTATGGACCCATGAAGTGGCAGACGTGGACGACGCTTTCAGAAACTCAATTAGACAATCTGCACTACAGAACGACACCCAGCCTCTGACAGCGAGGGGGAACTCGCGCTTCTTGTGCCACGGCGACGGCGACGGTGCAGGGGGGCTGCTGCAGCTGGTCCAGCCTGGCACAGTGGCCGGCGCCGACGACCTCGTGGCTCTTGGCGACGCCAAGCCACACCTGGCTCTCTGCCGTCATCTGCCGGAGCCGGAGCGCCGCGACGCCTCGCCCCAACAGAGCACGCCGGCCGCCTTGTCGTCCTTCGCCGCGACGCCTCGGCCCGCCAAGGCCAGCTTCGAGGGCGACAAGGCGCGTAGGAACGCCGCCGCAACGCCTCGCCCCACTCCTGGGCTCGGGCGAAGCGGACGCCCACGGCAAGCGCGCTTGCGGCGCGTGCCCGTCTGCTTATCGTCCTCCGCCGCGACGCCTCGGCCCGCCCCCGCCAAGGCTAGCTCCAAGGCCGACAAGGCGTGCAGGAACGCCGCCGCGACGCCTCGCCCCATTACTGGGCTCGGGCGGAGCGGACGCCGCGGCAAGCGCGCCGCTGCCCGTCTGTGGAGGTCGGCAGTGGATAAGGCGGGGCTGTGGTGGTGGTGGCAGGGTCCTTTTAGCAAAAAAACGAATCGTTATCTCAGGAAGAAACAAACTTTAAATTGTACTGCGGGTTGAATACACTGAAACACAGGGACCTTTGTGTAAAACTGCCGCGACGACGGACGACCAGAAGCACTCCGTGCTTTATTATTAGGGGAGATAGGAAAAGGGCCCGTGCGTTGCAACGGGAGAAACAAATCATGGGAAGGATCCTAAAAGAATATTAGGCGAGGGTGGGAATTACCGAATTAAAACAAAGTGGTAAAAAATCATCCCAACTTTTGGTAACAAAATGAGTGGCACATATTATAACTGAAATTTGTGTGCAGATCAAAAAGAGCAGTCCGCTTTAGTACCAACTTCCACTCTGCACAGTTTTCCAACTTGTATAATGTAATGTGCAGGGATAACTTCAAAATCAGAAATAGCTAGCACGGAGCCGAAATCATCATTTTAGGTACATCTGATCATGATTTGAGTTCCGGCTAAACAAAAGCAACCCTTAGCTAGAAAATCTATAAACAAAGTTATTCTAAAGTTTTTAACCCGGAATTAAATTTATCTTTGGCCATGATGAAGAATATATTTTGGTAACCTCGTATCAAGAGACAATATCCTTTTGGAATAGATCTTTTGAACCAGTGATTGGTTTGAACTATAAAAGAAACGTTGACTTCCTCTGAATTTTGAAGTGAAAAGAAAACTTATTGTGTCAGCTACACCTAGCTAGCTAGTGCCTTGCTGCACCAGTAGCAGTCGCCACAGCTTACTCCGTTGCGAGCCGCTGATGCAGCCTGTTGATAACTTGGTATACTCTTCAGCAGCCACATCAAAACAATATGTCACTCTTCAGAGGAAGCCAGGGATGTTTGTTCAGGCTTCTAATGCAAATGGAGCAGGGGAGCCTTTCCCTGTTGATCTAAAAAAATAATATATCCTTAGAAATTTGAAAAACAATTTACCACTCGAACAATTTTGCAAGTAGCAAAATAATATTGAAAGTACTCGAAAAGTACATCTTCTATGCCATGTTGAAAGACCAATCTCATGATTCACAAAAGGTATTTCCTAACAAATGAAGAGGCATCTCTGAAGGTTGCTGAAAATGAAATTGGCAGGAAAAAATGGCACTCTAACTCCATGCTTTTTCCTCGAAGTGAGGCCAGTCTGCACCTTAGCAACACGAATTTAGACCTGCTAGTATTGTTGTAGACATGTACACAGCTGAACCACTGTGCAGTGTTTCAGGAATGTGTACAATAGTGTCAAAGGGAAGGTAATTTAAGATGGCATCTAAATAGTTCAGTAGTGCCAAAAAAATCTAATTAGTTCAGTAATGCTCAAAAAATCTAATTAGTTCAGAAAGACATTAGGAGATCAGCAAAGTGAAGAAACAAACTGGCACCTTGGACGGAATATTGATAGGAACAAAACTATCAACTTGTTCATTTTTTTAGCAATTCCATGAATGCAGAACCAGGGAAATATGGTGCAAACAGTTTTGGTTAAAACATCTTTTGAAGCAGTCAATAATTTCAGCTTGTAAATCCCATAAATTTCTCAAAAAACATAATAAGTAAACATGAATATGCTCTTACTTGTTCCAACATCAAGAAATAAGGATTGGCCGCATATTGGCTACATCTCCGTCGGGCATCGTGGCCTCGTATTGGAAATATTTGCTTCTGTGCTTTCAATCTATCGGGTGTTCCAAGCGCCTACTGGATGTCGTTTGTATGTGTTTGTGAGCATCTAAAAAAAAGTCAATCGTGCATCATGTTAAAGGAGAAGAACAATTATTCTAACGAAGAACATCAGCACATAATCCAACTTGATCTTAAGTCCATGTCCTGGACACCAAATCCATTGAGTACACATAATTAAAATATGCAAATTGATTGAGCTATAATAGTTTTGATGTATTTTTATAGTTCTGTAGTTCTGCTAAAAGCAAGTTGGAAACTATTATTAGCAAAACATTTCAGCACCTACTCAGTGTTTATATCCGAAATTTAAGCATCCAGTTTGTTAGACAAAAAAAAATGCAAGCAACATCATGAACGACTCTCCATAAGGTAATTATCCCAGATGAATTAGACTGTACAACAAGCTCACCTTTGAAAACAAATTACGCCTGGCCTGATACACCAAAGAAGAACCTGAAAAAAAATGAAGTTCAACTCCTCATAAGCATAACATCAAACACGTTGTGGGCAGAATCTGAACAGAAGCACACATTTATTTTGGAATAATGCAGTTACTGATCTGAGAGAGGGAGAGGAGCAGCACCACGCCATGACCAACAGTACAAAGGGAGATGTGAGGCAGCCCTACCTGTTGCAGTGTGTGCGTAGCAAATCACCAGATAGCAGTAGCACAGCGTGCGTGCATCAGACATGAGAGAGCGAGAGAGCTGCACGCATTCAAGGGAACCCGAGGAACACCATGTCGTCTCTCAGGCGGAACGCGGACCCCCTGAACCATAACAGGCGCCGGCTTTCGTCCTCGGGGTAGTACCCCTCCTCGAGCGCCCGAACGAACGGGATCCGCCGTCCCGGCTCCAGGTAGATGAACATGAAGGGGAGGTACACGTATGGGGATTCTGCAAAGAACCATGGTTATTTTCAGGAGATCAAATTTGGACAGAATTGAACTATGGCTCAAGAAGAAATCGATCAGTCGCCGAAAGCAATTCAAGAAGAGGTACCAAGAAGTGGGTCTGTCATGGCGAACTCACCAGATGCAGGGCAGGAAAGGCAGGTATGCCATCTTCCCTGGCAGGGAAGCGCTCGACGATCCAATACAGGANGGGGAGGTACACGTATGGGGATTCTGCAAAGAACCATGGTTATTTTCAGGAGATCAAATTTGGACAGAATTGAACTATGGCTCAAGAAGAAATCGATCAGTCGCCGAAAGCAATTCAAGAAGAGGTACCAAGAAGTGGGTCTGTCATGGCGAACTCACCAGATGCAGGGCAGGAAAGGCAGGTATGCCATCTTCCCTGGCAGGGAAGCGCTCGACGATCCAATACAGGAGGGGAAGCTGGCTCTGTGGTCGACGTTGACGCACCTGCCGTTAGCGCTGAGGTAGGGGCCGATGACCTTGCGGAGCAGGACGACGTTGTCCCTGAAGCCCGACCTGACGGCCCACCACATGATGGCCTCCACCTCCGGCTGGTCGTAGTCGCGAAGCTCCGCGCGGAGGCCGCGGTGGCCAAGCCGCGACCGTGTGGTCGGGGCGGTCGTACGCGGTCACCGCTCCCATCTCTCTTCCTCTGGCCTCCTCTTGTCCTCCCTTTTTCTCTCCTGCTCATCTCTCTCTTCTCTCATACATACCCGACGTCATGCCGCTCCCGCCGACCGTCGTGCTCCAGTGGCGAGGATGGGGGGCCCGGTCGGATCCGGGTGGATCTGGACGGGATGGATCCATTTCCGGCGGATTTGGCGTGGAGGCGGCCGGATCCGGCGAGATTGAGGGCTAGTGGCGCCATGGCCCTCCTGGAGGTCCCTGTTCAGCAAGAAAGAGAGACAGAGGTGAGAGGAGATCGAGAGGAAGGAGGGAAGGGGCGAGGCGGCGGAGAGGCCGGAGCTCCGGCGGCGGGGCGCGGCGGAGGTGTGGGGTCGCCGGCGAGGCGGCTTGCGGGGGCGAGGGGAGCTCGGGCAGGATGGAGCAGCGGGAGGCGGAGCGGTCTGGTTTGGGCTGGGTTTTCAGGGTTATTTTTGTAAAAGTGAAACGTTATCCACTAAAACAGGGACTGCGGATTGAATTCGAATAAACTGAAGGACTTTTATGCAAAATCGCNTCCCGGCTCCAGGTAGATGAACATGAAGGGGAGGTACACGTATGGGGATTCTGCAAAGAACCATGGTTATTTTCAGGAGATCAAATTTGGACAGAATTGAACTATGGCTCAAGAAGAAATCGATCAGTCGCCGAAAGCAATTCAAGAAGAGGTACCAAGAAGTGGGTCTGTCATGGCGAACTCACCAGATGCAGGGCAGGAAAGGCAGGTATGCCATCTTCCCTGGCAGGGAAGCGCTCGACGATCCAATACTGGAGGGGAAGCTGGCTCTGTGGTCGACGTTGACGCACCTGCCGTTAGCGCTGAGGTAGGGGCCGATGACCTTGCGGAGCAGGACGACGTTGTCCCTGAAGCCCGACCTGACGGCCCACCACATGATGGCCTCCACCTCCGGCTGGTCGTAGTCGCGAAGCTCCGCACGGAGGCCGCGGTGGCCAAGCCGCGACCGTGTGGTCGGGGCGGTCGTACGCGGTCACCGCTCCCATCTCTCTTCCTCTGGCCTCCTCTTGTCCTCCCTTTTTCTCTCCTGCTCATCTCTCTCTTCTCTCATACATACCCGACGTCATGCCGCTCCCGCCGACCGTCGTGCTCCAGTGGCGAGGATGGGGGGCCCGGTCGGATCCGGGTGGATCTGGACGGGATGGATCCATTTCCGGCGGATTTGGCGTGGAGGCGGCCGGATCCGGCGAGATTGAGGGCTAGTGGCGCCATGGCCCTCCTGGAGGTCCCTGTTCAGCAAGAAAGAGAGACAGAGGTGAGAGGAGATCGAGAGGAAGGAGGGAAGGGGCGAGGCGGCGGAGAGGCCGGAGCTCCGGAGGCGGGGCGCGGCGGAGGTTTGGGGTCGCCGGCGAGGCGGCTTGCGGGGGCGAGGGGAGCTCGGGCAGGATGGAGCAGCGGGAGGCGGAGCGGTCTGGTTTGGGCTGGGTTTTCAGGGTTATTTTTGTAAAAGTGAAACGTTATCCATTAAAACAGGGACTGCGGGTTGAATTCGAATAAACTGAAGGACTTTTATGCAAAATCGCTAGCGACGACGGACGACCAGAAGCACTCCGTGCTTTATTAGTTAGATTAGGTAAAGATTAGGTAAAGATTGGCCATCTTCATCATGGTATTTGCGGGACCTGTCCCCCGCTAGACGATTCCGGCTCACGTATTCTGGTTGCCAGCTATGGCGTTGTAGCGACAGAATCTAGCTTTGTGTTGATGTACCAGATACACTCGAGCATGCGCATGCAGCAAAAAGTGGGTCGCCCATATGGATAGTTGTTCGCTCTCGCACGTGAGCCACTCCATTAATCCCCTGTCACTGCTATGGTTCAGTGTGTATAGATGATGCTTCATTAACAGCATATTAGCGCGAGATGGACCAGATTCAATCAAATACCACCAGCTGTTGATCGACCAGCTTCAATCAAATACAAACACTTTTTTTTGTTTTGCCAACGACTTTATGCTGTAGTATAATCAAAGGAGTTCACGGTTGGATAATCACAATACCCCGCGAACTATCGTTCTTAAATCACAATCAGAATCCCGTTTTGGACATGGGCCCCACCATCATTTTGTGCCTCGGTAATTAAACATGTTTTGTGTTTTTACCAGCACGCCGTGTAATTTTTTGGTTAGGGCCGTGGAGGTCAAGATTCTCTATGGGCTGGATGGAACAGCTGCCACACTGTTTTCGTCACGTGTCGACGTGCAAAAAGTTGCCTGATGGCCCACCACACATCAATTCTTATAGGGGGGTCTAGTCATCTCAAGCAATTACTGCATCCGCCGCCCAGTTCCTCTTCTCCAACCATCCTCCTCCCACCCACCCACCCACCCACGCACCAGAGAGGCAGGAAGAACGAGGCAGCGAGCTAGGAGGTAGAACTCGATGGCCGAGCACAGGAGCTGACATCCCGCGCCAGGAGCACTCAGCTTTTGCGTGGACTTCTCACCGACCTGCTCCACTCTAATCCAAGGCAGCCGAACCAAAGGTATGAACAACACCACTCTCACGCCATTATTAGTGAAAGTCGTTCTTCATCAATCTGAATAGTGTTCGCGCAAATAGGTAATGGCTTTTCTCGGGATTGATACCCTTTTCGCCGCCGCTGAATCCGCTAGAGTGGCGAACCAAGATCCAGCGAGCGAGGTTTCGCTAGATGAGTTGGACAGCGATGGCGATTGCTCTGCTGGTGATGGTGGATCCAGCGGTCCAGCAGGAACACCAGCAATTACTTCTAGGTTATCTTTGCTCAAGCTAGGTTCTGTTATTTGCAAGTTTTCAGATTTCACGAAACAACTAGTCAGAGAAATAGGATTCGACAGGTTGCTTCAGATTAAGTCATGGCAAAAGATAAATCTTAAGTATAGCGCTTACCTCATGGATAGAGTAGATGTTGAAAACGGCGTGATCAACCTGGAAGGCCAGGGCATGCTTGAGCTTACAGATGAGTCAGTTCACTCCGTCTTTGCAATACCACGCGGTGAGCTAGCAATTGGTCCAGAAGGTGTCGACCCGTCTGAAGCTTGCATTGAATATACACGCTTCACAGCTAGCATCAATGACAAAGGCACACACAGCTTGAAGGCAGCAGAGGCATACCTGATGCGGGACATCACGGCCAACTCCAGAAAAATTGACATGGACTGTTTCAAAATTGCATTCGTCATCTTCGTAGTTGGCCATGTTCTTGCTCCATCAGCCAAAATGATTACGTAACAATAGATTTCTGGGCTGCTTTGAGTGATGTTGGCAAAATCGGAAAATGGAACTGGTGCGGCTACCTTCTGAAACATCTGTTGCATGCTCTAAGGAAATTCAAGTCAGATGACATTAAGCGAAATCCAACAATCCACATTGTCGGCTGGCATCTGTTCCTACAGGTACAAATCTAGCGCACAACGAAGCCTTTGTTTGCTGTGTTTTATATATTTTTTTTCCCAATCTAATAATGCTAGCTACATATGTTTTCAGGTGTTCGTGCTTGACAGCCTCGAGCTTGGCCAAATGAAAAAACCACGCGGAATCTACCCTAGGATAGCGCTTTTTGAGCATGAGTCGATGAAGAAGATTATTGATATCATATCAATAAACATGCGTGCAGGAGAAATATCATTTCACAGGGCATCGGTTAGTCCATGAAAAATCCATGATCTAAAGACACACTCATCTTTCGTGAGCAAAGCCATAATTATTTTTTTATTTATTCTGTCTAAGTCAGGGCCGAACAAAACGTCAGCAAAGGTATTGTGTGCACACCAACCGAGCTTGCAAATGAAAACATCAGCGCTGCTATACACATGACAACCCAGCAGCCGACTCATGGACGATCCCATGTGGCAGCTCCAACCGCGTCCGTGAACGCAGGAGGCGATTGGTTTTTTTTCTAGCTGATGCGTAGAGAACGCATCGTTCGCAGATCGTTCATGTGTATCGTGTGTGAAGCAATTTCGTGAAAACATTCCGAGGCATTCTAATACGGCGAAACGAGTCCAGCTGCCATCTGCTCCTATTTGAAGAGCTACTTGCACTAAAATTGGGCCACAAGATTTTTCAAACCATATACGTACAACCTATCCAACAATAGTAAGTACATACACCGATATTGATTTTTGTCAAGCATGTTGAATCATTTACCGTATACACTACTCACGACACTACATTTGTTTTGAATAGTCTGGTGAGAAGCTCGGAATACTTCTCCATGAGCACAATGCTCGAGGATTGGCAAACATTTCAGAGATGAGGCAGTCTTTCTAGTCATCAATGTTCACATTTGCGGACAAGCTCATCAACTGCATCGCTGAGAATTGTTCTTGTTGCAAGGCTAACGGACGTAAACAATGCATCCTGAAGAGTGAAAACTAAAACAATTGCACCAACTTGGCCAACACCCCTATGCAAGACAAAATAGACAATTTGTTCGTTACCCCTGTTTCCAACAAGGTTTCTTCCAGGCTGGCTGGACCACTCGAAAACGAAGGTTTGTTCCGAAAAAACGCAATTAGTTTACATACATTGACTAGTTCAACCGACACCATTTAAAACTAACAGTTTTAGGAATCATTTCTGATGCAGGCAGCTCGTCGGCCAATAGTTCCATTGCAAGGAAGAGGGGAGTTGTGTTCAGCCCTGCCATCCAGACAGAATCATCCAAAAAGGTGTGTCTTCGGCTGGACGGCCCACTCCAAGCAGTTGCTCATTCAGCAGCCGATACTGTCAACAACTCATCACTGTCTGCGAAATAAGACACTCGTCGAGAGCTTGCCAGTATGATTTATTCATTCTTTGATGACCTGACTGCTAGCATAGTCACGTACTATGTCGAGCAACGCCCGAGCTCTGGATATGTTACATTCGGATCTACTAACGACACCGTGCCAGCCAAAGTTCGGATAACAAAATGCAACATCGCCCGACACCCATGGGCAATTTGTTCAGTTCCGCTGCCGCCGGCAGCCCCTGTCCTTAGAGCCATAAAAGATTGGTTGGATGTGTCTACCACTTTTGTCCTTGAAAGGTATTTTCATAAAGATCCACTTAACATTTTTATTTAGTATATTGCACAGTTTTTACTCACACCATATATGCGTTCAGGAAATGGATTATGCATCCCAAACCAAGACTCATACTGCTCGACGACATTCAAATCCAACAACAACTATCAGGAAAAGAACAGCTTAGTCATGAGATGCGTGCTGTTATTTTTAGGAGGCTTTCACAGATGGACAAGACCTATTCGAAGGACACATTGACTATGTTTTGAAGGAAGTTTCTTGAGCCTGACTTCGCCGTGAACTCCTGCCAATAAATCAGTCATAATACATAGTTTCTTTCGATATTATATTTTTTTTGTTTGTTAATTTTATTCTTTTTTTTGCAGACCACAGTTTTATCCAATGCCGATCCATTGTCCATCTAGTCGATTCGTGCAACATTTACAGAAGAAAGCGAGGTTTTCAGCCCAGGCTCTAGTCGGATGGTGAACCCAAAAAACTAAATATCAAAACTAAACTACATTTTAACATAACTCATTGATGACTTCTTACTATCTGTTTTATGTGGCAGTGGCATATATCCGCAATCCTACCGGACTGATGGGTCGTCTACTCATTTGACATGGCCAGGAGAAGGATTTTAGTACTAGACCCGGCTGTCAGGCCATTTGGGTTTAGCAATCGAAGGATCAACATGCACACATATGTGTCGGACCTTCTTCACGCTGCACTCTTCAGATGCATCCAATCCTTATATGATTCTTGGCACTGCAGTTCCGGAGAATGGACCCGGGCATTCCCTGTGATCATGGTAGAGAACATTGAAAAGTAAGTTTTGAAAAACACTTTGCATCATTGTTAGCTGCCACCCCAAATTAATTTATGTGATGGCAAACAAATTTTCTCACAGGGAAGATTATGGCGTGTGTGCTTAGTTTTTCGCCAGGAATTATGATGGTGACAAACTCCAGATCCCACTAACTAAAGTAAGCTATCTTTAGTGCTTTAGCAACAAAACGCTTTGCACCTTATCCACGTCATGCTAATTGTTATTACAGATGCATAACAGGCGAACCTGGAGATTCACAGGAACCCGATGCTCTATGTGGTTATGCGCCTGCAGGGCAACGAATCTCCAGTCCCTTCCGATGCACTTGAAGCTATTAAGGGATCATTCGTGTGTTGTAGCGCTGTGATTTGTTATGTTGATGCTAATGGAGTTAGACGCTAGATGGATGCACCCGCAGATATCAATGTTTTATCCAAGACTAAATGTTTTTAGTACACTGTTTTTCTCATGCAAACACTAGCAATTGATGTTTTGCTAGGTGCACTTGTTGTTGCAAAGAAATATTATGTAACAGACATGTTATCAATTTGGTTGTCCCCAATTAATTCCGTGCCAGTCCATTTTCACTACAAGTTTTTTTGTCGTGCTCCTTTCCCGCGCCAACCCTTTTCATTTAGCATTTCCACCACTGTGTTTTTTGAAAATAACAACAATCTTTCATGATCTCAAGCATCAGGACTGATAGTGATAACCAGTTCTGCTCCACAATAATGTGGTGACTAATAAAATTGGATACAATACACAACTCCTACAGATGCATACCAGCGCAAACTAACAATAACTCATGCATTACTAAATGATACATTTAGGCTAGTCTGGACTAATTTACCAAACCATGAACAACATGTAGATGGCAAGAGCTAGAGCAAACACCCACACAGAATTCTTAAGATAGTTCTTGCCCAAAACGCGAGCATTTTCACCAGACGGACTGGCAACAACACCACTAGCCACACCAGCCACCATCATCTTGGCACGGCTGTGCATGGCCGACTCCATAGCTTCTGAAAGCTGCCGACATAGTTTTGCCGCTTCAGTTTTTGCCGCCCTCGTAGCATCTTGCAGAGCAGCGTTCCTCCTCTCAAGTAACCACACCTGGTCCCTAAGATCGATAACCAGCTGTTTGAGGAAAGGATCTGCGATCGGATTGTCATGCCACTCGTAGAACTCACAACCTCCCCTCAAACAAACTTAAATATCACGGAGGCAGAGTTAGAACACTGATTCTTTCAGAAGCAAACAACAAGAGCCAGGAAACTTGCCAATTGTACTGCAAATTGCACTTACCCTCGAGCGGTAACATGTCTTGTTTCTTCTACCTGGATTCTCGTCGCTCCATGAGATCCACATAGCCGCCTTTGGCTTCTCACGGCAATCACATGGTGTGAATGGCTCGTACTCCAACGGACCCTCTCTGTACCTAATGGGAGACCTCACTGGTCCAGAAAACCCTCTACGAGCCCTGGATCAAGAGGAAGCAGATGAGGTCGACATTGCTTGTATGTCTATAGCTTGGTGGTTGCCAACACCAGCCACCCTTCTTATACACTTTTCAACCCAGTTGGCATCAATGAGGAAGGGTACCGTTGCAGCAACGGTCACTTGCAAGTTTAAAAAGCAAAGAGACGTTGGACAAAGGGAGCCATCACATCAAACACACGATGGATGGCAGTGCATTAATAGCATACATCAGTTTCACCAATAGTCTTTCTTTGAACTAACCATGGTCCGTTACTGTTACGGCCTAACCAAAAGACATGCACGAGCTTCTCCATGTCATCGCAAGATAATGCAAAACTACGTCAACAACATACAGAACTACGAGTATACCTCCAAGGCGTGGTAATCTATTCTGCAGCAGCCAGCTGCTCCATGATTCCTGGGCGTGGTGCAGCATTTCCCTTTGCCGCCATCGTCTTGTACAACATCCTCTTCCTTCTAACCGGCAGACCAACATGGTGCAAATATCAAAACAGCATGTAAGTGCTTGTAGAATAATTAGGAACTTCACCGTTGTTAGCATAAATAATAGCTCTCTCACATGCGGTACGTCGACCTCCAGGCAAGTGCCGTTGAAGTTCTCTGCGTAGTAAGCTATGTAGCCAGGAGACTCACCACTGCAATGACAAGCATATCCATCAGAGAAGTAATATAGTTTTTGCAACAACCTGATGTACAATGCACAATCAACACACCTGCCACATGCAACATGCATGTTCCTGTTGTACATCACGGTCCACTGTGATCACTACAAAAAAAAGACACATCCGTGACATTTTGGGCCGAACGAATTTTTTTCCTGTTATACATATGACACTTCTATGACGATAATTATGAAAAAACCCGGTATCATCATAGATGTGGTGGGCTCCTACTTCTATGAAAAAAATCATGACAGAAAATGGGCTTTTCGTCCTGTGCGGGCCGGAGACGCAGCTGCATGACATTCTTTGGGCCGTCCATGACGGAAAAAACCGTGGTAGAAGCAAGGGGGAGGAAAATTTCGGGGAGTTGCCGGTTACGGTGGAAGGTCGGGGGCCGAGCGATGCGCGTTTCTCTCGTACACGTACGCGTGTGTGTGCGAGGCGTTGGCTCTAACTGAACCCGAGTGAGGCGTTGGCTCTAACTGAACCCGAGTGAGGCGTTGGGCTCTAACTGAACCCGAACGATTGCACTGCAGCCTACGCGTTACTGAACCCGAGCGATCGATCGATGGCTGTTAACTGAACCCGATCGAGCTATTCCTTCACTACTGCTGCTAACTGAAGCCGATCGATTGGATGAACAGTGAGCGGTGGCGTTGCCTCTGGATGAACAGGCCCCCGTGGTGTGGAGGGCTGGATGAACAGTAGACGATGGGGGGGTGCCCGTGGGGGGCCGGTTGAACAGGACCCCGTGGTGGGGAGGGGGGGGTGAACAGTAGACGATGGGGGGGTGCCCGTGGGGGGCCGGTTGAACAGGACCCCGTGGTGGGGAGGGGGGGGTGAACAGTAGACGATGGGGGGGTGCCCGTGGGGGGCCGGTTGAACAGGACCCCGTGGTGGGGAGGGGGGGGTGAACAGTAGACGATGGGGGGGTGCCCGTGGGGGGCCGGTTGAACAGGACCCCGTGGTGGGGAGGGGGGGGTGAACAGTAGACGATGGGGGGGTGCCCGTGGGGGGCCGGTTGAACAGGACCCCGTGGTGGGGAGGGGGGGGTGAACAGTAGACGATGGGGGGGTGCCCGTGGGGGGCCGGTTGAACAGGACCCCGTGGTGGGGAGGGGGGGGTGAACAGTAGACGATGGGGGGGTGCCCGTGGGGGGCCGGTTGAACAGGACCCCGTGGTGGGGAGGGGGGGGTGAACAGTAGACGATGGGGGGGTGCCCGTGGGGGGCCGGTTGAACAGGACCCCGTGGTGGGGAGGGGGGGGTGAACAGTAGACGATGGGGGGGTGCCCGTGGGGGGCCGGTTGAACAGGACCCCGTGGTGGGGAGGGGGGGGTGGGGGTGGGGGGGGGGGGGGGCATAGGGGGGGGGGGGGGGCATAGGGGGGGGGGGGGGGGGGGGGGGTTGGATGAACAGTGAGCGGTGGCGTTGCCTCTGGATGAACAGGACCCCGTGGTGTGGAGGGCTGGATGAACAGTAGACGATGGAGGGGTGCCCGTGGAGGGCCGGTTGAACAGGACCCCGTGGTGTGGAGGGCTGGATGAACAGTAGACGGTGGAGACGTGGTTGACCAGTAGCCGGTGGAGTAGCGTGCGGTGGAGGCTGGATGATCAGGAGCCGGTGGAGGCTGGAGGAGGTCGACGGTAGCCCGTGGAGGCTGGAGGAGGTCGACGGTGGAGATGAACAGTATCCCGTGGAGTCCCGCTTTGCGGTATGCCACACCCCTCCCGATGAACAGGACCCCCGTTTCAACCGTAGCGCTCCAACACAAGTCCGTTTCGTCTGTTTTGCGGTACGCCACACCCCTCCCGATCAACAGGAACCCCGTTTCGACCGTAGGAGGTCCGTTTAATCCGTTTTACGGTACGCCACACCCCTCCCGATCAACATGACCCCCGTTTCGACCGTAGGAGGTCCGTTTCCTCCGTTTTGCGGTACGCAACACCCCTCCTGATCAACAGGACCCCGTTCCGAAGGTAGGAGGTCCGTTTCCTCCGTTGTGCGGTACGCCAGGCCTCGTTTCCATTGCCTGTTCCGTCCAAGCCCTCCTGATGAAGACGACCACGTATTCCGTTCCAACCCAGCCGGTTGGCTCCCACGCGTTCTGTTGCCTCTCGATGAACACGACACATTCTGTTGCCTCCCCATGAACACGACGCATTCCGTTGCCTCCCCATGAACACGATGACGACGTTGTTTCTCCGTTCCGACCCAGCCATGTACACGAGCCCTCGCCGTACGTATGCGTGAGTAGGCGTTCAAGACCCTGCCCGTATGTACACATACGTGGCCGTATTTTATTTCTTGCTCCCTGGCCGCTGTACGTACGTGTACATGCTATGTGCGCGCCTCTACTACGACACGTGAACGCCTCTTCATCCACCAGTATATATGTACGTACACGTTCGCGACCAGAATGACAACGCTACGTACGCTTTGACCAGGTGGGTCCCGACTGTCTGGCACTTCCTTGCGTGCGAAGATGTAGCTGGTGGGTCCCAGTAGTCAGGGGGGCGAATCGTTTTTTTTGCCCGGAGGCACTTCCTTGCGTGCGAAGATGTAGCCGGTGGGTCCCAGCAGTCAGGGGGGCGAATTGTTTTTTTTTCGGACGCACTTCCTTGCGTGCGAAGGTGTAGCTGGTGGGTCCCAGCAGTCAGGGGCGAATCGTTTTTTTGCCCGGACGCACTTCCTTGCGTGCGAAGATGAAGCTGGTGGGTCCCAGCAGTCAGGGGAAATGTTTTTTCCGTGAAATACAGTGGCCCGTCCGGTGGATCCCAGCTGTCAGGTGGAGGAATCATTATTTTCCGTGTAATAAGCAGGCACTTCCTTGTTGCGGCCGTGGACCCAGCTGTCAGCCTCTCCACGTATAGTGGAAGTCGTTTCTTGACCACGTCGACCAGGCCGTGCCGAGAGCAACATGGCGGTCGATGATATCAAGGCCTAGGAAGGCGACGACGCGGAGCCGGGGAAGACGCGGCAGTGGAAGCCCGCGTGGAGAGGAGTACGAGGGTTCACTGGTTCGACTGCGGTGTGAGGCTGCCGTCGCCGCAGGGCCTGGCCAGCGGTGGGAATAGTAGGGGGCGGTGAGGCCTCCGCGGCAGCACAGCCGGCCACGGGAGGCAGGAGCATGCGGCACGACCGGCGCTGCTTTGGGCGGCTGGAGCAAGAAGACCAGAGGTTGAAGAAGCACTACGACCGTTGGATGGACATCGTACGCTCACTTGAGCTAGAATCGTTCATATTGACTAAGTTGACAAAGCCCTTTGTCCCCGTCAACTTAGTTGGCCCACAAGTCATCCTCCCACTCTGGTGGGTCCCAGCTAGCAGGGGGTATTCTTTTTTGTGCATAATAAGGAGGCACTTCCTTGCGTGCGAAGATATAGCTGGTGGGTCCGACATGTCTGCGGGGGAACGTTTTTTTCGTGAAATATGGAGGCCCTACCGGCGGGTCCCAGTTGTAAGGTGGAGGAATCATTATTTTGCGCGTACAGTCCACGGCCGATGGATGTCGCTCGTTGACCACGTTGACCAGGCCGCGCCGAGAGCACCATGGCAGTGGACGACGGCGAGGCCTAGGAAGGGAACGCCACGGAGCCGGGGAAGGCTCGACAATGGTTGCCCACGCGGTGGGGAGTACGAGGGTTTACTGGTTCGCCTGCCGTCGCCGGAAAATAACAGGAGGTGTGGGTGAGTAGAGGAATGGCCTGGCCAGCAATGAAGTAGGGTGGGGCGGTGCGGCCTGTGCGGCAGCACAGCCGGCCACGGGAGGCGGGAGCACGCAGCCCCACCGGAGCTGGTTTGGGCGGCTGGAGCAAGAAGATCAGATATTGAAGAAGCAGCACGGCCGTTGGATTAACATCCAACGGTCACTGCTGCTAGAATCGTTTGTGGACTAAGTTGATAAAGCCAAAGTACACGTCAACCTAGTAGACCCAGAAGTCAGCCTCCAAATCTGTCCCAAACAGCATACAACCCGAAATTTCTAGCTAGATTCAAATTAATTTTAAATCTAAATATACCTTAATTTAAATTCAATGAAATTTTACCCGCACAAAAACAATGAAATTTAAAATACCAAAATCCAAAAGAAAACAGTATTTTGGAAGTAATTGCCTGTTTGTTGTATTTTTTTTTTCATTTTATAGCCCATTTATTATTACTTATAGCCCATTTCTTATTAATTATAGACCATTTCTTATTACTTATAGCCCATTTTCTGGGCAAAATGCATCCCTCCTCGTCTTGAAAGATTTTCGGCCCAGCAGGGCATAGAAAAGCAAGTAGGCCTATGCTGGTTATTCTGGAAAAAACAAAATAGCTGGCTAGCCATTTTTCAGAAAGGAAAAAAACAAACTGGGCTGGTCATGTGCTAAACATATGAAATAAAAGCCTGGGCTAGATGGGCCATGGGTCCCGCACAACCCAGTTGATACCCTTCTCCGTCCTGAAAAAAAATAAAATTACTGCGCGCGCTGCTGGGTCCCTACTGTCATCCTCACCATGTACAGTCATTTCCTTATTCCTCTCGGTTGTTGACCATGCTGACAACACCAGATGGCGGCGCCGCGGCGAGCGAACCAAGGCGGAGGACGATGGTGAGGCCTCGGACGGGAACGAACAGGAGCCAGGGAAGATCACAGCCAGCCGTGGGAGGCGGGAGCAGGCGGTCCCGCCGGCGCTGGTTTGGCTTTGGCGGCTCGAGGAAGAAGAGACTGAAGAAACGCGACAGACGTTGAATGTCAATCCAACGGTCAAGGTTGGCACAATCGTTTTTTGACTAAGGACCGTTGGCACAATCGTTTTTTTGACTAAGCGGACACCAAGTAGCATACTTTTTTATATATAGGAAGAAAATTGCGAGGAAAATGCGTTCGTCTGCCGTCCTCCTCACAAGGAACGTTCGCCACATAAGTGACCAGCACCCTTGGTTTTCAACCGAGAGGTCTTGGGTTCGAGTCCGAGGAACTCTCAATTTTGTCCTCCTTCCTTCCTCACAAAAAAAGGGAAAGAAAATCAAAGACTTGGGAAGGCGTACAGAACAAGCTAGTGTACCACTAAAGAGACGTTGTCGAGTTTTAGAAAAAAGAAAGACGTGCTCCTGTAGCTGGTTCGAATCCAAACCTAGATTATGACTATATTCTATATATGGTGCTATGCTACTCTGCAAGTAACGAAACTGACATATCCAATGTTTGCTTCTCCTCTTCTCTACTTACTCTGCCTAGCATCAGAAGCTCTGGCCGCAGCAACCATGTCCGTTGGCTGCTCGTCCACCTGCTCTTCAGCAGGCAACAATCAGATATGCGCCAAGTCGCCACCCGTACCATCGCCTGTGGGTCTCATCACACCCCCGCCAACACGCGCACCACAGCCGATTGCTCATCACAACCTGCTGCCGTTGGTGTGGTGCCGCTGCTGCAAATCACGCAGTCATCCATCGCGTCTCAACCACAATCTGCAACCCTGGCCGAGTCTTCTACAAATGCCCGAATCATGGGGTAATAATATGTTTAAGTGTTGTTCTGCTGCTTTCAGTTGCTGATTTTTTTAATAGTTTGGTTGATGATCTTCCAATTTGATTCGTGCAGAAAAGGGAAGATTCGTGTGATTTGTATTTCTGGGAAGTTGCTAATGTGGGGGAATGCAACTACACTGATTATTTGGTTAGCCGAGGAATCCCAATACCAGTAGGTTGGGGTGTTGGACAAGTAACTGAAGGAACGGCAGAAGAGGAAGATGCAGATCAGAAGGTTAAAGATGCAGTTCCTCTAATCATGGCCAAGCAACAACTGCTGAACGGCCTTGACAGCAATGAGGAGATGAAAGAGCTTGTGAAGATAATGGGAAAAATCGATGTGCTCTGTAGGATGATTGTCTCTTTATTTACAGTGTATGTAGCACTCGTGATGTATTCAGTGGCTACGACATGAGCACTTTGCTGAAACTAGTAATGAATGAAACCTGTGTAGCAGGATGGGCGTAGTGTTGTGAACATCTAATGATTTCTGTTAACGGAAATCAGGGGGTATCCCCTTTCGCTCATATAAATAAATAAATAGCAGAGGCCCTGTCGGGTCAGCTTTGTTCTCATTCGAAGACGTCGAGCAAACTGCAGTCCAACAGCAAACTATGTCATCAAATTCAAGTTTCACAGCCAAATATGAGTACAACTACACAACAATGTCATCATGTTTTAGTTGTCATACAATCACCAAACAAAAATCAGCATACATAACGAGTGATGTTCTCACAGCAAAATACTAAACAACATGTTCATCAGGTTTCAGTTGTCATAGAAAACACAATTTCACATAGTAGATAAAAAACGTCTTCTGACAGGCAAATACGACAAAAGCAATGTAATCATCATCCGCAGCAGCAGTGTCAACATCTTCGACATGTGTATCAGTCTGAATCGTAATTCCCCATGGTGTCATCTTCTTCTTCGTCCTCAACGTCCTCGAACGTTGGCTTCTTCTTGATCAACTCTTGTATGTCCACACCACGACAGGCAATCTTTTCGCCGGCGTCATTGACGTGATGGTTCTCAAAGATATTAGGAACATCTGTGTTATCTTGTACATCAGGAGCAGTATAAGCATCATCTTGTTGTGCAACTTCATTAAACGAATTCCTCAGCTCAAACCTTTGCAATACTCTCCATTCATCGCTACGTGCAAATGTGTCTTCCAAGAAAAATATCTGTGTTGCTTGATTTGCCAAAATAAAAGGCTCGTTGGTCTGGTACGCCGCCTTGACATTGATGGATTTGAAATAATCATCAGCTTTGGGTTTTGCGATCCTAGAAAACAGGTTATACCAACGACAGCACAACAGAACCACACACCGATGATCCTCGAAACTGGAGATATACTGCAACTGAACAATGTATGTTATGTTAGCATACATTTCAGTTGTCTCTTTGTCATACGTATCCATGTTCAGGATGGCACTGTTTTGTGTCTTCCTGCCTTCGTCTCGTGCAAGGGTGTTGTAGCGCACATCTCCAACAACGCAAGATTCATAATGTCTTACCCGAGTATCAGGACCCATTGCTAGTGAGTAAAGGGCATCATCAACTACCTGCCCATCCTCCCGCATCTTCTTAACCTATGGTTAGAAAATAGACAAGCTGATCATCTTATGTACTCAATATATTAAAAAAACTGACAGTGCACTTCAAAAGCTTACATGGTTCTTGAACCATTTCGCAAATCCTGCCATAACCAGTTTGTCAATGTTTCTTGGATTTTGCGGCAGTAACTCCTCTTTGTAGATGCCGCACAACATAGTGATCGCGTCAAACATCTAAATATATAAGAATGTGCTGCAAGTTTAGTAGATTATGATGTATAAGCTGCAGTACTGCACTTACTTGATATAAGGTAGTATCTCAGGACAGTTATTCAACACATACCAAACCATTTTGTCCAAATCTTTAGGTTTGTCCTCTTGTCGACTCTTCCCTGTAACTCGAACAGAATAATCAAAAAATTGAGCCTGGGATTGTCTTCACCCACCTCTTTGCTAAGCTGATCAGCTGTTTCAATGTATTTTGAGCAGAATGTCAACGCTTCTGTAGCAATGTAGGCCTCTGCAATGGAACCCTCGGGTCTAGCTCTGTTCCTAACTGAAGGAAATATGCCCTAGAGGCAATAATAATGTTATTATTTATTTCCTTATATCATGATAAATGTTTATTATTCATGCTAGAATTGTATTAACCGGAAACATAATACATGTGTGAATACATAAACCTACAAAGTGTCACTAGTATGCCTCTACTTGACTAGCTCGTTAATCAAAGATGGTTATGTTTCCTAACCATGAACAAGGAGTTGTTATTTGATTAACGGGATCACATCATTGGTTGAATGATCTGATTGACATGACCCATTCCATTAGCATAGCACCTGATCGTATAGTTTGTTGCTAGTGCTTTTCTTCATGACTTATACATGTTCCTATGACTATGAGA
>LR880966.1:25032766-25044019 GCA_904067115.1 Aegilops sharonensis | reverse complement strand
TTGCAAAAATTTAGAAGTCATCAAAAATCAAGTACTACGTGCATGCTCCTAGGGGGATAGATTGGTAGGAAAAGACCATCGCTCGTCCCCGACCGCCACTCATAAGGATGCACAAGCCAGGTACACTTCATGTTTCAAATTTGTTACACAACTTTAACCATACGTGCATGCTACGGGATTTGCTAACTTCAACACAAGCATTTCTCAAATTCACAACTACTCAACTAGCACGACTTTGATATTATCACCTCCATATCTCAAAACAATTATCAAGCATCAAATTATCTTAGTATTCAACGCACTCAAAAGAAAGTTTCACATATCTTGAATACCAAGTATATTAACATTAAGCAAATTACCATGCTATTAACGACTCTCAAAATAATCTAAGTGAAGCATGAGAGATCAAGTTTCTTTAGAACAAATCTACCACCGTGCTCTAAACGATCTAAGTGAAGCACTAGAGCAAAAATTATGAAGCTCAAAAGATATAAGTGAAGCACTATGAGCTAACTATCAAGCTCAAAAGATATAAGTGAAGCACATAGATTATTCTATCAAATTTCAATTCATGTATGGCTCTCTCAAAAGGTGTGTACAACAAGGATGATTGTGGTAAAATAACAAGCAAAGACGCAAATAATACAAGACGCTCCAAGCAAAACACTTATCATGTGGTGAATAAAAATATAGCTCCAAGTAAATTACCGATGGAAGTGGACGAAAGAGGGGATGCCTTCCAGGGCATCCTCAAGCTCTGAATTTTTTGTGTCCTTGGATTATCTTGGGGGTGCCATGGGCATCCCCAAGCTTAGACTCTTGCCACTCCTTGTTCCATAATCCATCAAAAGAATTCGCCCAAAACATGAAAACTTCACAACACAAAACTCAATAGAAATCTCGTGAGCTCCGTTAGAGAAAGAAAACAAAAGACTAATTTAAGGTACTGTAATGAACTCATTCTTTATTTATATTGGTGTTAAACCTACTGTATTCCAACTTCTCTATGGATTGTAAACTATTTTACTAGCCATAGATTCATAAAAATAAGCAAAAAACACATGCAAAACAGAATCTGTCAAAAACAGAACAGTCTGTAGTAATCTGTAACTAACGCGAACTTCTGGAACTCAAAAACTTCTACCAAAATTAGAAGACCTGGAAAATTTGTTTATTGATCAGCAGCAATTGGAATCAATATTTTATCACGTTCTGGTGATTTTTAACAATTCGGGCACTGAGCGCAAAGTTTCTGGAAATTACAGCAAGGTCAAATAACTATCATCCAAGAAGATCCAATAGGTTTAACTTGGCACAAACACTAATTAAAAGATAAAACCACATCTAAACAGAGGCTAGATGGATTATTTATTCCTAAACAGAAACAAAAACAAAAAAAACTAAAAATAAAATTGGGTTGCCTCCCAACAAGCGCTATCGTTTAACGCCCCTAGCTAGGCATAAAAACGAGGATAGATCTAGGTAGTGCCGTAGTAATAAGATAGATCGGTGAAACTCATTTCATATTCTCTATGTTCGGCAGCAAGTTTTCTTTGAGGTAAGCAAAAGTAATCAAAAGGGCTAAATTTAAAAGGACAAAAGTCCCCAAGATCAATTTTAGGAGGTATAGGTTCCTCTTTCGGCCCTTCATATTGCACAACCAATTCATCATTATAAACATTCTTTTGACAGAACTTTGTGTGCCTATAATCAAGAGAGCATCCTAGCTCATTATTTCGAATAGCCAAATCATCATTAAGATCAGAGATTCTATCAATTAAAATATTGGTAGGCACCTTTTTTCTAAGATTTTCACTGAAAGCAACATAGTCGATAGATTGAAAACGCATTATTTCTTCTTGATCAAAAAGGATAGATTCTATGGGAGGACGACCAGCGTCTACCCTATAATGCGCAAAGATTTCTTTGGCTTCTTTTATTATATATCTGAATTCATGAGCCAAAAAGATAGTAGCGGCACGCTTAACAGAGGAGTGTTCAATATTAGAAAATTCTAGGAAAATTCTTTGTATAGAAGGGTGCATATGCATAAATTGCCTTTCAAGTTCAACGATAAGCATGGCAATAGCGTCTGCAAGACTACTAGTTCTATGGAGAATAGAACCACCCATAGAGGGTAAAGCACTAGCACAAGTAAAGAAATCTTGAATAACTCCTTTTCCAATAATATTACCACTACCGATTCGAAATCTTTTTGTGTGATAGGTAGGGGATTCTTCAGCAGGAGCTTCAGAATTTTCCATATTATTATCGCCCATATCGGCGATAATTTCCCAAATTTCGGACATAGCGACAAGCAAGCGAACTAACACACGAGCAAACAAAAGACAAAGGGAAAAAGAGGAGGAGATTGGGAAAGAGAGGGCGAATAAAACGACAAGGGTTAAGTGGGGGAGAGGAAAATGAGAGACAAATGGCAAATAATGTAATGCGAGAGATAGGGATTGTGATGGGTACTTAGTATGTTGACTTTTGCGTAGACTCCCCGACAACGGCGCAAGAAATCCTTCTTGCTAAGTCTTGAGCTTGCGTTGGTTTTCCCCGAAGAGGAGAGGATGATGCAGCACAGTAGCGTAAGTATTTTCCTCAGTTTTTGAGAACCAAGGTATCAATCCAGTAGGAGGCCACGCGCAGGTCCCTCGTACCTGCACAAAACCATAGCTACTCGCGACCAACGCGATTAGGGGTTGTCAATCCCTTCACAGTCACTTACGAGAGTGAGATCTGATAGAGATAATATTTTTGGTATTTTTGGTATATAGATGCAAAGTAAGAAGTAAAAGGCAAAGTAAAAAAAATACAAGTATAAAAGTGATAGAGATTGATATGATGAGAATAGACCTGGGGGCCATAGATTTCACTAGTGGCTTCTCTCAAGAGCATAATTATTCTACGGTGGCTGAACAAATTACTGTTGAGCAATTGACAGAATTGAGCATAGTTATGAGGTTATCTAGGTATGATCATGTATATAGGCATCACGTCCGAGACAAGTAGATCGAAACGATTCTGCATCTATTACTATTACTCCACTCATCGACCACTATCTAACATGCATCTAGAGTATTAAGTTAAAAACAGAGTAACGCCTTAAGCAAGATGACATGATGTAGAGGAATAAATTCATGCAATATGATAAATACCCCATCTTGTTATCCTCGATGGCAACAATACATACGTGCCTTGCAACCCTTTCTGTCATTGGGTAAGGACACCGCAAGATTGAACCCAAAGCCATGCACTTCTCCCATTGCAAGAACTACCAATCTAGTTGGCCAAACCAAACGGATAATTCGAAGAGACTTGCAAAGATAACTCAATCATACATAAAAGAATTCAGAGAAGATTCAAATATTATTCATAGATAAGCTGGATCATAAACCCACAATTCATCGGTCTCAACAAACACACCGCAAAAAGAAGATTACATCTAATAGATCTCCACGAGAGACGGGGAGAACATTGTATTGAGATCCAAAAAGAGAGAAGAAGCCATCTAGCTACCAGCTATGGACCCGAAGGTCTGAAGTAAACTACTCACACTTCATCGGAGGGGCTATGGTGTTGATGTAGAAGCCCTCCGTGGTGGATGTCCCCTCCGGCGGAGCTCCGGAACAGGCCCCAAGATGGGATCTCGTGGATACATAAAGGTGCGGCGGTGGAATTAGGTTTTTGGCTCATGTTCTGTTCGTTTGGGGGTACGTAGGTATATATAGGAGGAAGGAGTACGTTGGTGGAGCTTCGAGGGGCCCACAAGGCAGGGGGGCGCGCCCAAGGGGGGCGCCCTCCACCCTCGTGACCACCTCGTGGCTTTCTTGACGGAGGGTCCAAGTCTCCTGGGCCTTATCTGATGAGAAAATCACGTTCCCGAAGGTTTCATTCCGTTTGGACTCCGTTTGATATTCTGTTTCTTCGAAATACTGAAAAAGGCAAAAAACAGCAATTCTGGGCTGGGCCTCCGGTTAATAGGTTAGTCCCAAAAATAATATAAAAGTGGAAAATAAAGCCCATTATAGTCCAAAACAATAGATAAAGTAGCATGGAGCAATAAAAAATTATAGATATGTTGGAGACGTATCAAGGCTCGACTCAACGCGGAGCGCGCGGATGCCGTTGCCATCGAGGCCCTCCTGCAGGCGGAACCGGACATCCTCGACTTGAACCGGGCTATGCTCTCGTCCGTGCAGAGCGCCCGCACGCTCCGCTTGAACGAGTAGCTGGAGGCCGAGGACAACCACGGTGCGGAGACACACATCGGCAGCGACGGCTGGTTCGTGCCGGCAGCCAAAGACGACGAGGCCATCTCTTTCCGTGAGCATTAATAGTTTTTCTTTATGTTGTTGTTTTTCTGGATCTTTTGCTATGTAAAAACATATATTTGTTATGCAAGTCGCCTGACTTGGGCCAGTCTACCATTTCAGGCGATTGGATGAATATCCTACGTCTCCTAACCCTTGTTTCCTTCTTCCTCACCTCTTCTTCTTCCCCAACAGACCACCGCACGAGCCGTACGGATACTCCCCAACATGCGGTTGGATAAACATACTCTATGAACGAAAATTATGTGTCAGCGATAGGATGGCTGAGTTTGGTTTGTTCACAAGCGACATCACGTGTCAGTGAGGGTGCATTCCCTTGGTTGGGTTTGCGGCATGCAGGAGCGACTATGTGAGCGTGCGGTGCGACCGCGGCGTGCAGGAGCGACCGTGTGAGGGTGCGGTGCGACCGCGACAGCCGTGTGCAAGTGTACCTCCTTCTCATTTTGAAAACTTTAGGCAAGTTTGGCAAAAATGTGTGGCGAAGTTTGGCAATGCAAGGCCTAGACCCAAACAGGATAAGTACGTACGTACTAGGAGTACTAGTGTTAAAAAAGAAAGGCGGGGTTTTCCTTCGCGGGATTTAGTCGATACAAATCCTCGTTTCACGTGTCAATTAATGCATATTTTTTTCTCCAAAGACCAAATGGCTAACCATCTCACTCCTCATCTCTTGATTAATGCAGCGCCATGCAAACCAATCTTCTCACTTCTGCATGCATGCAGGGGATATTAATGTTCTTGGTTGCTAACCCATCAATTTTGCCTCGATTAGTGTTACTGGCCCTTTGCAAATTGTAATTTTGATATACTAGACTTGTGTACAAAAAAATGGAGGTAGTAACTATATTTGACTTCCTTCCCCATTGCGGTGACGTCGACGATATCTTTTTTTGTGGTTTGGCAAAGTGCGTTCGACGGAGAACACCATTAAGGGAGACCACGGTAAGTCGTTCACAAGTGCCGCCTGCAATACGAGACAACCGCCTTATTTTCATCCAGGAAGTCCTTTACCAGTACTACTAGGAGTACTAGTCGCCACTGGTTACCAGCGCGGCTCCCACCTGTCCTGCTGGCTTCCTCGACGTCGTGGCCTCGTACTCCTCCGCGACCCCCGTCCAGGTTCTTTTGCCGGCTCCGACTAATGCTGTGGTCGTGGATCCCTGTAGAGGAAAGGTTGCTCGCGTCCCTCTCTCTGATGTATGGACGCGCGCGTCCCTTTGGCTGTCGGTGGCAAGTAGCCAACATAGAGCAGCACAGCAGGAACGGCGGCCGTGCATCTACCTCGAACTCCACCAAACACCAGCCACCATGGGTAACCAGCTCTGCTCCTGCTCTTCTTTTTTGGATGGTTGTTCTTGTTGGCAATGTATGTCTGCTCTGACGTATGTGATTTCAGTGGCGGTGGCAGGATCCGAACATTGCTTTATCAAGTTTATTAAATGAAAAAATTATAGAAAAAATAAACAGGAACAGAAAGACCACACATATTTTTGGTTGCAGCTTTTTGCCAAATTTATCCATTTATCATTGGTGTCATTACCAAATACAAGACCTAATGATGAAGTCATGTACCTGGGGTAGGGTCATAGACCTGCCCAAAGGTACCCTCCACAAGGACACTCGCAAGAGAAGCGGCCTTCCAGTCGACCTGGTAGGCTTCCACTCGACAGATTCAAAGACACTCGACTATGAAGACCCACTCGACCACCAGGAGTCCAAGAACCACTCGGTACCAAACGGTCTGAAGTTAAATAGTCTTTATGATCTTAATGACACTTTATGTAAGGTGTTACCAGTAACGCCTAGCTTTAACGCACCTTAAACCCTCTACTACGTGGGCTGGCTGGGGTCCTAGCGCACTCTATATAAGCCACCCCCCTCCACAGGTAGAAGGGTTCGCACCCCTGTAACACATACGCATATAATCCAGTCGACCGCCTCCGGGCTCCGAGACGTAGGGCTATTACTTCCTCCGAGAAGGGCCTGAACTCGTAAATCCCTTGCGTATACAACTACTCCATAGCTAGGATCTTGCCTCTCCATACCTATCCCCCATTCTACTGTCAGACTTAGAACCACGACAGTTGGCGCCCACCGTGGGGCAGGTGTTCTAGCGATTTGTTGGAGAAGTTGGGATTCTTTCGATCTCCTACATCATGGTTTCTTGTGGAGTTCTGGTTGACGGCCACGAGATCCGTCTCGGTGCGCTCACGTTCGTCGCCGACGACTCCGCTTGGCTTCAGGAGGCTCCACTCGACGTGGACGCGCTCCCCATCCGCGGGGCGACGCACTTTCGCGCGTGTGTCCGCGGCGTCCTCCTGCGGCAACCGTCGACGCAGTATGGGTCAGCTCCTGTGCCGTCTTCGCTCCCAGTCTCCCACCGGCGCAAGCGTTCCGGTCGGTCAAGGCTTCAGCGGTGGGTGAGGCATGCGGTGGCCCGCCAGTCGGCCACCCCCCAAATCGCGGCGATCGAGCCCGACGAATCTCTCTACGGCCTGTTCGACCTGTCGACTGGCTCCGCAGAGACTGCGTCCGAATGCGATAGCAGTGACCCGGCGGCAGAGGTTCTGATGGTCGATGGACCACGCAGTCCCCCCGGATTCACCCGCACCAACGGAGGTGACGGTGGAGGCGATCTGGAGCAAGCCCACGAAGAGTACCTGCCTGAGCCCCTCACTTCGCTCCAGAGGGAGGAGCTTCGCCGTCGGAATATGGATGCACTTCACACTCCTATAGTTGGAGAAACCCCCGAGGCTCGTGCCTTGGAGGATGCGCGCTTGGCGAACCTGGCTGAGCGCACTCGACTAGAGAACCTTCAGCGAGTACTCGACGAGCGCGCGCGACCAAGGGTTCCAGAATCCAGTTGACGTCAGCTCTTTCAACCGCCAACTCAGGTATATTGAACTCCGATTCAGAATTTAGCAGCTGCCGCCCGTATAGCAGAGTCAATTCAGCCTTCCCAGTCGGAGGCGGGCTGCAAATCAGAGATCTGCTCCGGGCGGCAGGAAATCAAAACTCAGTGGTATCACAGTCGCGGAACAGGATTCATAGCCGATCCGTCACTGCGAATTCAGTCCAGTCGGCCCATAGTCCGAGATCGCCCCCGAGGCGTGAGGAACGTGGGGGCCGGCGTGATGATCAGTACAAGGGCCGCGAGCAGTATGAGCACCGAATCGATCACAACGATCGACGTCGAGTGCCCACTCCTCCCCCAAGGGGTGGATCATACGCTCCTCGGGAGCACGACGACAGACGCCAGCACAGTGTTGGGCGAAGGGTTCCAGTCGACCCCAGGGAACCATGCTTTGATGCGAGATCTATTATCGTTCAAGGTTTGGTCGAGAGGAACAGAGCTCACCGAGACGGCCATGATAGGGATGTTCCTTCCAGCAGCAGAGTTCATGTCTCGGGACCAGAGTGTTTCAGCAGAGCCATCAGAGCCGCGGTGATTCCTCCCAACTTCAGGTTGGCGACTGGAGTCAGTAAGTTCACTGGTGAATCCAAGCCTGACACTTGGCTTGAAGATTACCGAGTGGCTGTTCAGATCGGCGGTGGCAACGATGAAGTGGCCATGAAGCATTTGCCTCTTATGTTGGAGGGTTCAGCCAGGGCGTGGTTGAATCAGTTAGCACCCAGAATTATTTACACTTGGGAAGATCTTGCCCGAGTGTTTGTCAGGACATTTGAAGGAACATGCAAACGACCATCAGCATTGACGGAGTTGCAGTCGTGTGTGCAAAAGTCGAGTGAAACTTTGAGAGATTATATTGAGAGGTGGATCACTTTGCACCACACAGTCGAGAATGTATCTGATCACCAGGCAGTCTGTGCCTTCAAAGAAGGTGTCAAGAACAGAGAGTTGAGTTTCAAATTTGGTCGAACCGGAGATATGACCCTGAGTCGGATGATGGAGATTGCCACCAAGTATGCAAATGGTGAAGAAGAGGATCGGCTCCGGAGTGGTAAATACAAATCGGCCGCCAATGAGGCCGGCGGAGGAAATTCCAGTCGGAAGCAGAAGCGCAAAGCCGAGCCAGCCGCTCCCGGAGAGGCCTTGGCTGTGACCCCAGGAAAGTTCAAGGGGAAACCCAAGGGTCCTTGGAACCCCAAGAAGGTGAAAGACTAGGATGGAAACGACGTGTTGGATTTGCCATGTCATATTCATACAAAGAAAGATGAAGAGGGTAAACTCATTTACCCGAAACATACCACTCGACAGTGTCGGCTCTTGATTCAGCAGTTCCAAGGGAAACAGCTCAAGGATAAAGATAAGGAAATAGACAAAGTTGAGGACAAAGATGACAGTGATGATGGATATCCCCAGGTCAATTCCACCCTGATGATTATTGCCGACGTTGAAAGCAAAAGTCGATTGAAGGTTATCAATCGGGAAGTGAACTTGGTCGCTCCGGCGACTCCCAATTATCTGAAATGGTCCCAGACCGCCATCACATTCGACCAGTCTGATCACTCGACGCACATTGCCACCCCTGGGAGGCAAGCATTGGTGGTCGACCCAGTTGTTGAGGGCACTCGACTGACCAAAGTCCTGATGGATGGTCGTAGTGGCTTGAACATATTGTACGCGGAGACGTTGAAAGGGATGGGCATTCCGATGTCCAGACTCAGTTCCAGTAACATGAGCTTCCACGGATTCATTCCTGGAAAGAAGGCTGAGTCACTCGGCCAAATTGCTCTTGATGTAGTTTTTGGTGATTCGAAGCATTTCCGGAAAGAAAAGTTGACCTTTGAGGTCGTGGATTTCCAGAGCGCTTATCACGCTATTCTGGGAAGGCCAGCTTATGCACGTTTCATGGCCCGACCATGTTACGTGTATCTTAAACTGAAGATGCCTGGTCCCAAGGGCGTGATCACTGTTACGGGCAATCGGAAGAAGGCAGAAGAGTGCTTCCAGAAAGGCTCTAAGATCGCCGATGCTCAGTTGGCAGTGGTAGAGCTACAAGAGTATCAGAAAACTGCAGATCCGAGTAATTTGTTGCGAGCTAAGAAGCCTGCTACAGAGTCAGCATTTCAGTCGACTGGTGAGACGAAACAGGTTCACATTCACCCGACTGATCCCAATGCTGCTCCGACCAACATCTCAACAACACTCGACTCAAAATAGGAAGAAGCGCTCATCAAATTCCTCCGTGAGAACTTGGACATCTTTGCATGGAAGCTTGCTGACATGCCGGGTGTTCCCAGGGAGCTGGCTGAGCATCGCCTACGAGTCGACCCAAAATTCAAACCGGTTAAAGAATATCTTCGGCGGTCCGCCGTCCAGAAGAGAAAGGCCATTGGCGAGGAGGTGGTTCGGCTCTTAGCGGCAGAGTTCATCCGAGAGATCTACCACTCCGAGTGGCTCTCCAATGTCGTCATGGTCCCCAAGAAGGACAAGTCGTTGCGCATGTGCATCGATTTCAAGCATATCAATCGGGCCTGCCCGAAAGATCATTTCCCTCTTCCTCGCATTGACCAAATAGTCGACTCAACTGCGGGATGTGAGAGGTTGTCTTTTTTAGACGCCTATTCCGGGTACCATCAGATCCATCTGTATGGACCCGATGAGATCAAAACAGCGTTCATCACTCCATTTGGGTGCTTCTGTTATGTCACCATGCCATTCGGTCTCAAGAATGCCGGAGCCACATTCATGAGGATGATTCAGAAGTGTTTGCTCACTCAAATCAGTCGGAATGTGGAAGCGTACATGGGTGATATAGTGGTCAAGTCACGAAAGGGTTCCGACCTGTTGACTGACCTTGCTGAAAAATTTGCCAATCTCAGGAGGTATGATATCAAGCTTAACCCATCAAAGTGCACATTTGGAGTTCCTGGCGGAAAGTTACTCGGTTTTCTCGTTTCTGAGCGAGGAATCGATGCTAACCCCGAAAAGGTTGGCACTATTGACGGTGTCCTGGACTAGGGGGTACTCACCACGTCGTCTCCCGATCAGTTGGATTGCGCCGAGGATCCCCGTGGCCGTATACTCATGGGCCAGTCCGGACAGTTGCCGCATACAAGGAAGATTCCACAAGACTTGGCGATCAAGACAAGGACTCCTCCCCCACCGGCGTATTCGGCTAGGACTCTTGTTATCCTAGGACTCTGGTGCATTATATAAACCAAGGCCAGGCTAGTCGATAGACAATCTCATATATACAACAATCATACCATAGGATAGCTTCTAGGGTTTAGCCTCTTTGATCTCATGGTAGATCCACTCTTGTAAACATCCACAATATCAATATCAATCAAGCAGGACGTAGGGTTTTACCTCCATCAAGAGGGCCCAAACCTGGGTAAAACATCGTGTCCCTTGTCTCCTGTTACCATCCGCCTAGACGCACAGTTCGGGACCCCCTACCCGAGATCCGCCGGTTTTGACACCGACATTGGTGATTTCATTGAGAGTGCCGCTGTGTGTCCAGCAAAAAGGTCGATGGATAGCCCGCAGGTCAACTGCGACTTCGGCATCTTCATCACCAGCTCGACTGGTCACCTTGGTTCGACCAAGGACTGCGCCCTATCTCCGATCGTCATGTTCGGATGAGGGCCTTCATCAACATCAGCTCCGATCTCTATCAAGATCATGGAGGAATCATCCAGTGAGCCCGGGGGCTCAACGTCAACATTACCCTCGGGCGACCGTACTATTCTTCTGGACAGCGGACTTGTCTCCGCTGCCACCGCCTCTTCAAGTCTCGTTTTAACGATTGCTTCGGTGGAATTGTGCGGAATTGAATCTACAACAACCCTGGAAAATTTCATCGAGTTCTGATGGAGGAATCTCTGGCAATCTCCGATATACCAGAGCCGCATAGAATCTGGACGAGAATCCGGACGAGTTTAGGGCGTGGTTTCCAGCTTCTAGCTCGGACTTCCTTTGGAAGATCCAACCGTTGATCGGCTG
>LR880966.1:25008281-25032588 GCA_904067115.1 Aegilops sharonensis | reverse complement strand
TCACCAGCTCGACTGGTCACCTTGGTTCGACCAAGGACTGCGCCCTATCTCCGATCGTCATGTTCGGATGAGGGCCTTCATCAACATCAGCTCCGATCTCTATCAAGATCATGGAGGAATCATCCAGTGAGCCCGGGGGCTCAACGTCAACATTACCCTCGGGCGACCGTACTATTCTTCTGGACAGCGGACTTGTCTCCGCTGCCACCGCCTCTTCAAGTCTCGTTTTAACGATTGCTTCGGTGGAATTGTGCGGAATTGAATCTACAACAACCCTGGAAAATTTCATCGAGTTCTGATGGAGGAATCTCTGGCAATCTCCGATATACCAGAGCCGCATAGAATCTGGACGAGAATCCGGACGAGTTTAGGGCGTGGTTTCCAGCTTCTAGCTCGGACTTCCTTTGGAAGATCCAACCGTTGATCGGCTGAGGAATTCCTATATCTACCACCCCTCAAAATTTCAGCTCGATCCGACCGTCCAAACTCCGGGAACCTTCCGATTAGTGCATCACTTTCCGGATCTGTTTTCTGCGTGAAAACGAATCCGACCCGAATTCGTCTTTTTTATGAACGGGATTTCGGACATCCTTTTTGAAGGAAGTTTTGTATGGGGTATTGTGTTTTGTTTCCGAACACATCCCACTAACTTTAAGATCATTTGAACATGATCTTCAACATCAGGCTGGTGTCAAACCAGTCCGGCAATATTGCTCCACGGCTGCCGACCTGCGCTAGACACGTCGTCACTTTGTTGAGCCGAGCTCAACTTCTTCGGATCATCATCTCGGCAAGCCGAACGAGAGTTCGACATCGCGAAGGATAAATCATCACCAACATCGCCGCCCCACGGATTACACGAAGCGGGCATACCGGCATCGCCGCACGGTCGCTTCATCAAGCCGGCATCGACCACGTCACGACCTGCATCGGCAGGGCCGCACTATTGCTTCTTCAAGCTGGTGTCCATCACGTCGACCTACTTCGACATCTCGGCTGGACCGGGGGCTTCGCCATCTCTTCATCAACCTACTCCGGACACTTCGGCGTCACTAGCCGACCAGGCGATGGGTGCGCGGATCGAGTCCCAATTTTGGGAATCATCTTCCTTCGGATTGCTACAACAAATAAACCAGGTGCTATTAATCTTAGTATTTCTTTTTGCTTGTTTGGGTTAATTTTTCCCAAGGAATTATTACTCTGGCTTGTCCATCATATGTACACAGGTCTATCAAATGGTGGCCGCATTATCGACGGTCGCATGATGGTTCGGTCAGTTTCCGTACACAGTTCGGCGAACGGCGCATCCGGAACTCGGACCGACCTGTGAATCCAGGCTTTGCCACGCCTTTATTGCATTACGCCGACGACCTGCATCGACATCGACTTCGGCGCCAGGCCATATTTCTTTTACTACTAACTTTGCATAAATTATTTATTATGCAACATTTATTTTTAATTCCTATTATTACTATTATCCCCGGTCTGCACTATTTTTTGTGCACAGGAAAATGATCCAGCCGGACTATATCCTTTGACGTCACCTCGGCTGGACGGGGGGCTTCCTCAACACTTCATTACCCCATGTCGGGGACTTCGGCATCACTCTGCCGTCCTGCATTGACCGTGCTATGTCGCCACTTCGGAGTGCCGAGCTCCTTGCTCCGCCACCTCGGGACCGGCTTGGGGGATGGAACCTTGTCCCGCCTCAAGCTCGGACCGCGTCGTCAATACCGAACACATTAACCAGCTAAGTTGCCTTCATGCTCAAAGTTTTAAATTTCTAACTTGTGTTCGGTTCGACCAAGAATTATACTTTTTTGTAAAAAGTTGCTTGTACAAATTTTCCTTGTCGAAACTTTGTTCGCACACACTTGACGCGCTACCCGCGCTCATTGTACCTGGGGGCTTTTTTAACAGAAGCTTATTAATACGGGCTTTATGCCCAACACATGTGTTACACTTCCGCATGTACCTTTTATTCACCATTATATGCATCGATATGACTTAAGTTTTGGCCAAGCTGGGTTGCCTGGCTCCTGTGCTTACCCCTACGTTCCCGATTGTTCGGCTAGGTGGTAAAGGGAGCACCTCTGCGATTGTTACTGCCGGGTCAGCCGGATGTGTACCTCACACTGGGTGAAGCCGAAAGCTAGCATTTTTAAGGGAATACTCGGTCGGTGAACTAAAAGATGATTTTTAATTATTTACCCATCTGCCCCCAGATGATTTTCTGCTTTCATAGCAGCTTTGACATGCACTTTAGGGCAATGCATCCCAGCGAAAGGAACCCTTAACGGAACTATTCTCCCTGGAAGATGTTTCTTACTACCCATGTAATATAACATAACTAGTTGGGCACTTGTCTGATACAGCACTAATGACCCCTACGCCTTGTCTCCATGCATGCCCCGGTTTTTATAACCGCGAGGGTATTCGGACACACTCCGGACTATTGGGTCCAGAGGTTGAAGCGAAAAGGTCCGCTACGACAAACGATCTACAATCCGGCTAGAAGGCATTCTACATGTCATCTTACATTATATAGTCAACTTTTACCCAAGTCACTTGGGGGCTCTTATGTTTATTTGAGCCGTTTCATACTAAGTGTTTTTCTTCTTAGTCGTTGCAAAGTTAAAGCACGGCAGAAGCACTTTTTTTTTCTAAAGTCCAATTTTCGGATTGGCACCGAACACTTGATCTTGTTCGGACGTCATGTTTTTTACTGACGTTTTTTGGTTTTCCAACCTTTTGGCACTTTTTACCTATTTGTGTGTTTTCAGCACAAGTCTCGCAGTGCAACGCCGGACACCTTTAGAGATTCGGCAAAAACATTCTCGGATATTGCTATATATGCATCAGTTTCGAATTGTGTCTTCGGTCAATAGTTGGGTTGCCCGGCTCCTGTGCTTGCCTCCTACGTTCCGCTTTGTTTGGCTAGGTGTGCAAAGGGAGAACCACTGCGATTGTGCTTCCAGCTCGCATGGTCAAGCACCTCGGTGGAGAAAGCCGAAAACTGTCTGTCACAATAGGTGTAAACTGGTCAGCGATCCGATGACTATATTAAATGACGGACCATTCATAAAATTGGCCGAAGTGTTTCTGGCTTGACCTCGACTGTCGCCGAACACTACCGGGGGCTAGTAACTGGCCTCCCAAACTAAATCCTCGATCTTTTGCCCTTACATTGGAGCTGAGGTTTCATAATCATGCTTAGCATGACAACCCAAAGAAAGGAACCGATAGCGGGACTATTTTCTTTGGAAGACATTTCTTCTGTTAAACAGTAATATAACATATCTCTCTGTGTACCTTTGTTTCTAAAACCGTATGGCCAGATTGCCTTGTTTGTCGTAAATCTTTGCCCTCATAAAGGCTTCATAAAGTAGGACAAACACTCCTCGGCTACTGGCCGAGGAGGTTGAAGCCGATGGTCGGTCAACAAAGTTTTGTATAATGCGGATCCGAGCGTTAATGACGTAAAGTACTTGGATACATAGAGTCATTACACATAATTTGTGATTTTACTATGGATACCGATCCTTAATTCGGCCTCCCGTGCCCGCATTAAGGCTCGGGGGCTACTGGGCTTCGGGCTTATTATTTACAAATATTAAAGGGGCACATCAATCCCCTGATCTGGTGTTGCCACCCGACCAGTGTCTCGGGGGCTACTGCATTGCATGTTCTATGCAGAAAATTTTAAGTGCAATACAGTTTCCGAGGAGATTTTGATCCTCAGGTTGGTCGGCCGCACCCAACCTGAGTCTTGAGGACTGAGCACGCCGCTTTTTGTGTCCCGAAGTATTCTGCCGAGCTAGGACTTGATCCTCAGAACGATTTTGCAAATCAACCTAAGTCTCAGTAGCTACGGGGATCAGCGGTCTTATGTCATCCTTCATGTGCATCTCGGGTTTTAGACCGATACCCACCTTGAGGGATACTGGCTATGTATCTCGGCAGAGAATAAATTGCATCAATAAAAAATATTGACAAAAATCGGCCCACATTCAGGGTGGTGCACCACCTCGGAAGCAGTCCGGCATAAAGCTCGGGCACTAGTGGCTGGCTCCATAGAGGGCATTTCCGGCATTAAGCTCGGCTAAACTCCTTCAAACTTCTTTGAACCAAGGTGATTTACGACACCTCGGATACAGTCCGGCGTTGGAGCTCGGATACATAGTCCGGCGTTGGAGCTCGGATACAGTCCGGCGTTGGAGCTCGGATACATAGTCGGGCGTTGGAGCTCGGATACATCCCGGCGTTAGAGCTGGGAAGCAGTCCGGCGTTGGTGCTCGGTTGCAAAAGATACCTCGAATGTAGTCCGGCGTTAGAGCTCGGACGCAAGAGGACACTGCCTCCCGGGAATAACTTCAAACCCGAGGCGTTGCATAAAAATAACAAGGCATTGATAAAGGCCGTAAACTTAAAGGGGCTCCTCGGATACCCGACGTGTAAACTCGTTGAATGCATTTCGACGATCCTCAAGATCGAAGATGAGAAGATTTGGTGAACCAGTTTTCAAGACCGACGACCGAAGATGAAGAACAGTTCGGAAGAATCGAGGAGCGTCCCTAACTTGAAGACCGGTTCAGGGGGCTACTGACGGTGTCCTGGACTAGGGGGTACTCACCACGTCGTCTCCCGATCAGTTGGACTGGGCCGAGGATCCCCGTGGCCGTATACTCATGGGCCAGTCCGGACAGTTGCCGCATACAAGGAAGATTCCACAAGACTTGGCGATCAAGACAAGGACTCCTCCCCCACCGGCGTATTCGGCTAGGACTCTTGTTATCCTAGGACTCTGGTGCATTATATAAACCGAGGCCAGGCTAGTTGATAGACAATCTCATATATACAACAATCATACCATAGGCTAGCTTCTAGGGTTTAGCCTCTTTGATCTCGTGGTAGATCCACTCTTGTAAACATCCACAATATCAATATCAATCAAGCAGGACATAGGGTTTTACCTCCATCAAGAGGGCCCGAACCTGGGTAAAACATCGTGTCCCTTGTCTCCTGTTACCATCCGCCTAGACGCACAGTTCGGGACCCCCTACCCGAGATGCGCCGGTTTTGACACCGACAACTATACTCCGAATGAAGCGCCCTGTGCATGTGCACGATGTCCAGAAGCTTACTGGATGCTACGCCGCTTTAAGTCGATTCATCTCTCGACTCGGTGAAAAGGCATTGCCTCTTTACCGACTGATGAAGAAGTCAGACAAGTTCGAGTGGACTCCAGAAGCTGATGCAGCGTTTGCAAAGCTAAAAACTCTGCTCTCCACCTAGCCGGTTCTTGCTGCTCCTATCAGCAAAGAGCCTTTGTTGCTTTATATTGCAGCCACTGGACAAGTCGTCAGTACCGTACTTACGGTCGAGCCGGAAGAAGAAGGGAAAGCCTTCAAAGTTCAACGCCCAGTTTATTATCTTTCTGAAGTACTGACCCCATCAAAGCAAAGATACCCTCACTATCAGAAGCTTGTTTATGGGATTTATATGACCACAAAGAAGGTTGCTCATTATTTCTCTGACCATTCCATTACAGTCGTCAGCGACGCCCCATTATCGGAAATTCTTCATAACAGAAATGCAACTAGTCGAGTGGCTAAATGGGCGATTGAACTCCTTCCCCTTGATATCAAATTTGAGGCAAAGAAAGCCATCAAGTCCCAAGCAATAGCAGACTTCCTCGCCGAGTGGACTGAACAGCAGCTTCCGACTCAAGTTCACTCGGAGCACTGGACTATGTTTTTCGATGGTTCCAAGATGCTGAACGGTTCTGGTGCGGTGGTTGTATTGGTTTCCGCCCGAGGAGATAAGCTCAAATACGTTCTCCAGATTCACTTTGATTCTTCCAACAACGAAGCAGAATATGAGGCACTCCTGTATGGGTTGCGTATGGCCATTTCACTCAGCGTCCGTCGCCTTATGGTCTACGGCAACTCGAATCTGGTTGTTAATCAAGTGATGAAGGAGTGGGATGTCAGAAGCCCAGCTATGAAAGGTTACTGTAGTGCAGTGAGAAAGCTAGAGAAGAAATTCGAGGGGTTAGAACTTCATCATATACCCCGACTGAAAAATCAAGCTTCGGATGATTTGGCGAAGATAGGGTCCAAGAGGGAAGCCATTCCCAGTGATGTATTTTTGGAACACATTCATGCTCCATCAGTGCAGGAGGATCCTTTCACAGAAGAAGCCCCGCAGCAAAAGAGTGCCAATGATCCGACTGAAGTTGAGGTCCCAGCCGTGGTCGACCTGATTATGGAGGTTGTGGTCATCACTCCCGACTGGACAGTGCCGTACATCGCATATATCCTAAGGAAAGAGCTCCCAGAGAATGAAGAAGAGGCTCGACAGATCGTCCGTCGATCCAAGGCCTTTACAGTGATCAAGGGACAATTGTACAGAGAAAGTGCGACTAGAGTCGGCCATAAGTGTACCACGCCAGAAGAAGGTCAGATAATTCTTGAGGATATCCACTCGGGGACCTATGGCCATCATGCGTCCTCTCGGACCATTGTGGCTAAAGCATACCGAGCGGGATTTTACTGGCCGAAAGCAAATGAAATGGAAAAAGAAATAGTCGACAAGTGTGAAGGATGTCAGTTCTATTCCAACGTGTCGCATAAGCCCGCCTCAGCCTTGAAGACCATTCCACTCGTCTGGCCCTTCGCTATTTGGGGATTGGACATGACTGGACCGTTGAGAACTGGCAGAAGCGGCTTCACTCATTTGCTAGTAGCAGTCGACAAGTTCACCAAGTGGATCGAAGCCAAGCCCATCAAGAACCTCGATGCATGCACTGCTATCAGTTTCATCAGAGAGTTGATATTCAGATATGGAGTTCCGCATACCATCATCACCGACAATGGGTCAAACTTCGATAATGACAAGTTCAAAGCCTTCTGCGCTTCTCAAGGCACGCGGGTCGACTATGCTTCAGTAGCTCATCCTCAGTCGAATGGACAAGCAGAACGTGCAAACGGCCTCATTCTCAAAGGGCTGAAACCACGGCTGATGCGTGATTTCAAACACGCAGCAGGAGCTTGGGTCGACGAACTTCCATCAGTTCTCTGGGGATTGAGGACCACTCCTAATCGGTCGACTGGGAGAACTCCATTCTTCCTGGTCTATGGAGCTGAAGCAGTTCTGCTGAGTGACCTGCTTCACAATGCGCCTCGAGTCGAACTATACTCTGAAGAAGAAGCGGAACAAGCCCGGCAAGATGCAGTCGACCTCTTGGAAGAGGAGAGAGAAATGGCCCTGATCCGCTCGACTATCTATCAGCAAGACTTGCGTCGATTCCATGCCAGAAATGTGAAGAGTCGAGCCTTCCAAGAGGGAGATTTGGTACTCCGAGTGGATCAACAGAAACCACACAAGCTCGCTCCCACTTGGGAAGGTCCCTTCATCGTCACAAGAGTTCTCCACAACGGAGCGTATCATCTCTACAACGTTGAACGCCAGATCGACGAGCCTCGAGCTTGGAACGCGGAGCTGCTCCGCCCCTTTTACACTTAATACCCACTCGGTTGAGATGTAATAAAAGTACTTTTGTAGTTTGTTTATCTAAGACAAGAATGTTATAATTTTCCAAGTGATTGTTATTACTTTTTGTTGAAATTTACCCCAGTGGGTGGCTTAGTTGCGAATCCGCTTCGCCTAAGTTTGTAAAAAAAATCCTTTCCGAGTGGCGAGCCAGTCTCTCACTCGGGGGCTTAGCTGCGAATCCGCTTCGCCTAAGTTTGTAAAAAAAATCCTTTCCGAGTGGCGAGCCAGTCTCTCACTCGGGGGCTTAGCTGCGAATCCGCTTCGCCTAAGTATTCAAAATCCTACCGAGTGGCGAGCCAGTCTCCCACTCGGGGGCTTAGCTGCAGTCCAAGTACTCGCCTAAGTATTCAAAATCCTACTGAGTGGCGAGCCAGTCTCCCACTCGGAGGCTTAGCTGCAGTCCAAGTACTCGCCTAAGTATTCAAAATCCTACCGAGTGGCGAGCCAGCCTCCCACTCGGAGGCTTAGCTGCAGTCCAAGTACTCGCCTAAGTATTCAAAATCCTACTGAGTGGCGAGCCAGTCTCCCACTCGGAGGCTTAGCTGCAGTCCAAGTACTCGCCTAAGTATTCAAAATCCTACTGAGTGGCGAGCCAGTCTCCCACTCGGAGGCTTAGCTGCAGTCCAAGTACTCGCCTAAGTATTCAAAATCCTACTGAGTGGCGAGCCAGTCTCCCACTCGGAGGCTTAGCTGCAGTCCAAGTACTCGCCTAAGTATTCAAAATCCTACTGAGTGGCGAGCCAGTCTCCCACTCGGAGGCTTAGCTGCAGTCCAAGTACTCGCCTAAGTATTCAAAATCCTACTGAGTGGCGAGCCAGTCTCCCACTCGGAGGCTTAGCTGCAGTCCAAGTACTCGCCTAAGTATTCAAAATCCTACTGAGTGGCGAGCCAGTCTCCCACTCGGAGGCTTAGCTGCAGTCCAAGTACTCGCCTAAGTATTCAAAATCCTACTGAGTGGCGAGCCAGTCTCCCACTCGGAGGCTTAGCTGCAGTCCAAGTACTCGCCTAAGTATTCAAAATCCTACTGAGTGGCGAGCCAGTCTCCCACTCGGAGGCTTAGCTGCAGTCCAAGTACTCGCCTAAGTATTCAAAATCCTACTGAGTGGCGAGCCAGTCTCCCACTCGGAGGCTTAGCTGCAGTCCAAGTACTCGCCTAAGTATTCAAAATCCTACTGAGTGGCGAGCCAGTCTCCCACTCGGAGGCTTAGCTGCAGTCCAAGTACTCGCCTAAGTATTCAAAATCCTACTGAGTGGCGAGCCAGTCTCCCACTCGGAGGCTTAGCTGCAGTCCAAGTACTCGCCTAAGTATTCAAAATCCTACTGAGTGGCGAGCCAGTCTCCCACTCGGAGGCTTAGCTGCAGTCCAAGTACTCGCCTAAGTATTCAAAATCCTACTGAGTGGCGAGCCAGTCTCCCACTCGGAGGCTTAGCTGCAGTCCAAGTACTCGCCTAAGTATTCAAAATCCTACCGAGTGGCGAGCCAGTCTCCCAATCGGGGGCTTAGCTGCAGTCCAAGTACTCGCCAAAGTATTCAAAATCCTACCGAGTGGCGAGCCAGCCTCCCACTCGGAGGCTTAGCTGCAGTCCAAGTACTCGCCTAAGTATTCAAAATCCTACCGAGTGGCGAGCCAGCCTCCCACTCGGAGGCTTAGCTGCAGTCCAAGCACTCGCCTAAGTATTCAAATCCTACCGAGTGGGGAACCAACCTCCCACTCGGGGGCTTGCAACAGCCCAAGGATTCGCCTTAACATCCAAAATAATGAAAATCGCAAGGACGACGAGGTGCAGGTCGACTGTTACCTTCTCCTTCAAATCCTACCGAGTGGAGAGCAAACCTCCCACTCGGGGGCTGAGCTGCAGCCCAGTGCTCGCCTAAGTAATAGAAATCCTACCGAGTGGTGAGAAAACCTCCCACTCGGGGGCTTAGCTGCGGCCCAGCGCTCGCTAAGTAATAAAAATCCTACCGAGTGGAGAGCAAACTTTCCACTCGGAGGCTTAGCTGCAGCCCAGTGCTCGCCTAAGTAATAAAAATCCTACCGAGTGGAGAGCAAACCTCCCACTCGGAGGCTTAGCTGCAGCCCAGTGCTCGCCTAAGTAATAAAAATCCTACCGAGTGCAGAGCAAACCTCCCACTCGGAGGCTTAGCTGCAGCCCAGTGCTCGCCTAAGTAATAGAAAACCTACCGAGTGGAGAGCAAACCTCCCACTCGGAGGCTTAGCAGCAGCCCAGTGCTCGCCTAAGTAATAAAAATCCTACCGAGTGCAGAGCAAACCTCCCACTCGGAGGCTTAGCTGCAGCCCAGTGCTCGCCTAAGTAATAGAAAACCTACCGAGTGGAGAGCAAACCTCCCACTCGGAGGCTTAGCAGCAGCCCAGTGCTCGCCTAAGTAATAAAAATCCTACCGAGTGCAGAGCAAACCTCCCACTCGGAGGCTTAGCTGCAGCCCAGTGCTCGCCTAAGTAATAGAAAACCTACCGAGTGGAGAGCAAACCTCCCACTCGGAGGCTTAGCAGCAGCCCAGTGCTCGCCTAAGTAATAAAAATCCTACCGAGTGCAGAGCAAACCTCCCACTCGGAGGCTTAGCTGCAGCCCAGTGCTCGCCTAAGTAATAGAAAACCTACCGAGTGGAGAGCAAACCTCCCACTCGGAGGCTTAGCAGCAGCCCAGTGCTCGCCTAAGTAATAAAAATCCTACCGAGTGCAGAGCAAACCTCCCACTCGGAGGCTTAGCTGCAGCCCAGTGCTCGCCTAAGTAATAGAAAACCTACCGAGTGGAGAGCAAACCTCCCACTCGGAGGCTTAGCAGCAGCCCAGTGCTCGCCTAAGTAATAAAAATCCTACCGAGTGAAGAGCAAACCTCCCACTCGGAGGCTTGGCTGCAGCCCAGCGCTCGCCTAAGTAATAAAAACCCTACCGAATGGAGAGCAAACCTCCCACTCGGGGGCTTAGCTGCAGCCCAGCGCTCGCCTAAGTAATAGAAATCCTACCGAGTGGAGAGCAAACCTCCCACTCGGAGGCTTAGCTGCAGCCCAGTGCTCGCCTAAGTAATAGAAATCCTACCGAGTGGAGAGCAAACCTCCCACTCGGAGGCTTAGCAGCAGCCCAGTGCTCGCCTAAGTAATAAAAATCCTACCGAGTGGAGAGCAAACCTCCCACTCGGAGGCTTAGCTGCAGCCCAATGCTCGCCTAAGTAAGGAATTCATCCCAATCCGCAAGGACGACGAGGTGCAGGTCGACTGTTACCTTCTCCTTCGGAGCTTCGCCACAAGTACAACGTGCGGTCCATCCCAATCTGCAAGGACGACGACGTGCAAGTCAACTGTTACCTTCTCCTTCGGAGCTTCGCCACAAGTACAACGTGCGGTCCATCCCAATCCGCAAGGACGACGAGGTGCAGGTCGACTGCTACCTCCTCCTTCAGAGCTTCGCCATAAGTACAACGTGCGGTTCATCCCAATCCGCAAGGACGACGAGGTCTGTCGCAGTCTGTGTTCCATCTTTACCTGCAGGATATATGAAGCACAAGTCGACTGAAGTTTCAACGGAATATCTTCCGAATGAGGAATAAAGTTCTCTCGAAGGCAAACAAAGCATGTTAAAGGATAAATCAAGTTCGGATAAACGTCCTACGGATCCAAAGGTGCTCAGGCGTTAAGCCTGTTAAAGTTTATCGGTTACAAAAACCACTCGGCATTCCGAGGCAAATTTAAGGTGGGACTTAGAAGTTTTTTACTCCTCCGGCGGAGGACTGGAAGGTGCAACAAACTGGTCGAGGTCGATTCCGTCGGCAATACGGGTAGCAGCAGCGATGAAAGTCTCCATGAAAGATCTGAAGTCGTGCTTCCTGGTGTTGGCAACCTTGAGAGACACCAGCTTGTCCTCTTGCGCTTCCTTGCAGTGGACGCGAACCAGAGATAGAGCAACATCAGCACCCCACCTGGCAGAAGACTTTTTCCATTCTAGCACTCGACTTCGAATCTCGTTCAGTCGAGTCATCAGGGATTCAAGGTCATTCTGAAGCGTCTGTTCTGGCCAGAGAATCGAGTCGATCCGCGACACTGCAACTTTCAGTCGAGCAAGATAATCCACCACGCTAGCAACGCGAGACTCCAGCCGGAGCACATTCATAGCAGCTTCGTCCTTCACAGGAGAGTTGATGGGGTCCAAGCTGGTTTCCACTCGACTGGTTTCTTCTTCGAAGTTTTGACAGAATTCTGAAAACACAGCTCAGACTCAAAATAACGATCATGTGATGAGCCGATGATAGCAAGACAGTCGGGTAAAAGAGATTACCTTCAAGCATGAGAAACAACTTCTTGGCGAGTCCTCCAAGATAAATCTCCAGGTCATTTCGCTTCCCCGCCAGTTGGCCAGCCTTGTCAGACAGAGCAATCTTGTCGTTCTTCAGTCGACTAACTTCCTTGTTAGCCGCGTCAAGAGCGGCTTTTAGCTTGGCATTTTCATCTTCAAGTTTGTCGACTGAGGCAAGCTTCTCTTCAGCGAGCTTTGTTTTCTCCAAAGCCGCCTTCTGTGCCTCTGCAAGGTCAAGGTCCTTCTTCTTCAAAGTCTCCTCCAGTTTATCTGCAAAGCAACAATGAGAACAGAGTTGAGAATGAACAGAAAAACAAAGGCAGTCGTCAAAAGTTCTCACCAGCCATACCTTTTGCTTCATCCTTTGTCTTCTGCAAATTCTCCTGAGCAAGCTTCAAATCAAGGTTGAGCTGGATCTGTTTGTTCTCTAACTCAGTATAGCGAGCCACAAGCTCGCAAGATTTCTACAAAGAGTCAACCAACGAAAGACATCAAAGACAGATCACTTCCGAGTGACTAAGGAAAGATAGTAGCATTTCTAAGACTACAGTCGAATCAAAACATTCGACAGTAGTCTCGGGGACTACACCCAGCGGGTGCACTCAGCGTGCCCCCACTGGTTTTACCAATTTGGTTCGACCAGTCGACCAAAAGAAAAAAAAAGAAACGCACAGTTCTTTAGACTATAGTCGACTGCACGCATTCGACCATAGTCTCGGGGACTACACCCAGTGGGTGCACTTAACGTGCCCCCACCGGTTTTACGGTTCCATTCGATTTGGTCCGTCCAGGTCGAGTGAAGAAGTTCACAGCATAAAGACTATAGCCGACTGCACGCAGTCGACCATAGTCTCGGGGACTACACCCAGTGGGTGCACTCAGCGTGCCCCCACAAAAATTCAATCGACACACCCACCCAGTGGGTGTACAGATATGGAAATCTCCAGAAGGAAGTAGTTTCAGGTAGCATATCCTAACAAAGCAAGCAACGATCGACTTACTTGGACATTGCTCTAGAGAGCTGAACTAGCATCATAGGCCGCCTGGCTAGCCTCTCGGACTGCTTTCACTTGCTCCATCATGATCCCTGCCTGGCGTATGGCCTCCTTAGCAGCACTCACTTGGTCTTCCGGGACGTGGTGTATAGCAAAGAGAGATGGTGGATTAGCAGTCGATGAAGTGGGTCGGGCACTTGTCAGCGGTACAGCGAAAGACACAGAAGTCCGAGTGGGGTTGCCTCCCTCGGAAATCAGCATCTCAGGAATCGCTGCGACTGGAGCAGCCTTGCCAGCAGGCACTCTCTTGTTCTTCCTCTTCCTCAATGGCGCTTCCTCGTCATCATCGGGGAGGTCAATGACGTGAGGCGGAACTACAAGAAAGATTCAAAAGTAAACATGGAAGTCCAATCGACTGAAAGCGAAACCTCAGAGATCATACCAAGGTTGGAGGTGGCAGCATCCTCCATTTCCTGATCTTCATGCTTGGCTGATGTCTCGGAGGTAGCGGCACTGTAGATTTCAAGAATCGGTTGATCAGTCATCAAGTCGACCCAAAGTTCACTCATGTGGAATAAGGAAATACAAGGTTTTGTTGGTTACCCGGAGATGGTGGGGATGACCATCCGCATCTTGGGCAGAGCCTTCGCCGGCTTTGACGACGTTGCTCGAGGTTGCTTCGGCGGTTTCTCAGTCGGCGCAGGGGAAGTTTTCCTGGGTCGCATCATCGACTGCCCAGTGGGCACAACAGCTTTACCGTGGCCGGCCGCCGGGTCATGCGTCGACTTGGACCTTCCCTCCGAGCGAGGAGGATCGACGTTTTCCTCCTCTTCCTCCTCCTCCTCCTCGTCGTCAGAGCTGTCATCCTCCTCATACTCCTCGCCGTTGGAGTCCCATTCCTCCTGACTTTCACCTCCACTTCCTTCTTCTTCTTCGACTGTTTCCTGCGCCCCGTTGGGCATCGAGTACATCTCAGTGGTGACCTAGAAGACAACAAAACAAGGCGAAAGTCAGTCGATGAATTGGCATCTAAACAGAATGAATGCAGCTGAATCACAGTCGAAGATAAGTGGTTGTACCTTGTCTACTTCGTATGTCTGGTCGAGTGGTGGAATCCTCCTAGCTCCGCGTGGGTTATCTTTGTTTCCTGTGATGGCAGTCATCCACTTCTCCAGCGTGGCGTCATCGACCTCTTCTGGATGGACCCGAGTGGTATCATCTGTACCAGAGTACATCCACATCGGATGACCTCGGTATTGGAGTGGCTGAATACACCGTCGGAGGAAAACCTCCAGGAGATCCATGCCGGTCACCCCGTCGCGAATAAGCTGGACTACACGCTCCATCAGCAACTTTACTTGGGCCTTCTCCTCTGGTAACACCTTCAGGGAAGATGGCTTGTTCACTCGACTCATGGAGAAAAGAGGGAGCCCAGTCGACTGCCCCGGCGTCGGCTGGTCTTGGCAGTAGAACCAGGTCGACTGCCACCCTCTAACCGAGTCAGGGAGAGTCATAGCCGGAAAGGCACTCTTCCCCCTCATCTGGACCCCGAGTCCTCCACACATCTGGATTACTTGGGTTCCCTCGTCATTTGGGTTCGTTTTCTTCACCGTCTGAGAGCGACAGGTGAATATGTGCTTGAAGAGACCCCAGTGCGGTCGACAACCCAAGAAGTTCTCGCATAATGAAATGAAAGCAACAAGGTAGACAATGGAGTTGGGAGTGAAATGATGGAGTTGCGCTCCGAAAAAGTTCAAAAACCCCCGAAAAAAAGGATTCGGTGGCACAGAAAATCCCCGATCTACGTGGGTGGCCAGGAGAACGCACTCACCCTCTTCAGGCTGCGGCTGCCACTCCGTTCCCGGAAGCCTCGCCGACCCATGGGGGATCAGTCCTTCATTGGCCAGATCGGTGAGGTCCTTCTCGGTGATGGTCGAGCAGATCCAATCTCCTTGTACCCAGCCTTGCGGCAGTTTGGACCGCGAAGAGGATCCGCCCCGACTGGGCGCTCTCCCCTTGGCCTTCGCCGCCGCCTTCTTCACCCGTTCCAGGGCTGCGGTCTTCTCCTTCACCATGGTCGCCGGCGAAGCAAGTACTGAGCTGCGGCGCTGGACAGGCTAAGAGCGCAGCGAGAAGGTTTGGAGGCGGAGGGAGGAGAAGATTGGAGTCGCACTGTTCAAAATACCATGTCCGACACTTTATATGGGGCCGCTTCCGAGTGGCTGACTGGTAGGCCCAAGCAATCCCGTCAAATCCCGCAACAGGCGCGCACACGATACGTGGCGAAAAAGGCAGCGCGAGGATCGAGGCATCATCGTCTTATCCCATCCGAGTGCCGCAGTTTTCTCCGCTTCGCGCGCTTCCCAAAATTCGGATCCCGCGAAATCCGCTAAACGCAGAGCAACTCGTCAGATAGCAGATTTTCTCCGATCCGTCGCTCGGAAATCCTCAAGTTCACAGAGTTCACTCGACAAAACGTGAAGAATGGATCAAGGCGACTGAAAGAGAAGTTGATGCCATCACTAAAAGGTCGTTGATCCAGAGTAAGACACACTCGCAACACGAAGAACAGGTCGGAAAGATTATCAACTCCTTCCTCACTCAAACCTCGATCCATTCGGGGGCTAATGATGAAGTCATGTACCTGGGGTAGGGTCATAGACCTGCCCAAAGGTACCCTCCACAAGGACACTCGCAAGAGAAGCGGCCTTCCAGTCGACCTGGTAGGCTTCCACTCGACAGATTCAAAGACACTCGACTATGAAGACCCACTCGACCACCAGGAGTCCAAGAACCACTCGGTGCCCAAACGGTCTGAAGTTAAATAGTCTTTATGATCTTAATGACACTTTATGTAAGGCGTTACCAGTAACGCCTAGCTTTAACGCACCTTAAACCCTCTACTACGTGGGCTGGCTGGGGTCCTAGCGCACTCTATATAAGCCACCCCCCTCCACAGGTAGAAGGGTTCGCACCCTTGTAACACATACGCATATAATCCAGTCGACCGCCTCCGGGCTCCGAGACGTAGGGCTATTACTTCCTCCGAGAAGGGCCTGAACTCGTAAATCCCTTGCGTATACAACTACTCCATAGCTAGGATCTTGCCTCTTCATACCTACCCCCCATTCTACTGTCAGACTTAGAACCACGACACCTAACAAGTGAAAAACAAGTGTTTTACTATAAAAAACAAGATCTTAATTTCTTAATAAGAGAAAAAATTGGAAGAGGAAGAAGATGTAGCGTACAAATAGAAGAAAAAGGACCTTGTGCTAGACTCCTTGTGCACTCGCCGATCACCAGAGGTACAGTACTGTAGAGAGTCGGAGACTGGCTGAGGACGTGGCCATGCTCACGGAGGTGTTTCCGGACGGCGGGCGGTTGGCGGCCGGCAGCATCAGCGCTTGGTGTGCAACATGCGCATCCATGCATGATGTGCTCCAACCTGCCGGTGTTGTGCCCCCGTTGGCCTTTAGGGATTACATGGGAAGGTGAAAAAGAGAGAAGTAGTAGTAGTAAGAGTAATCACAGGATTTGAGGATTGGCTGATTAGGGAAGCTATATAATTAGGACGGCTGTGTAATTTCCTTTGCTATATTGGGCCAGCCAAATCATAGGCAAAGCAGATAACAAATGGGTCTGTGCGTAGTCAGTTTATAGAACTTGTTTTTTACCAGTGGGGGAGGCAGACTACCAGTGGGGGAGGCAGACGTGGTAGTCTTTGGCATGTCAAATTGTTGTGTAGTCGCTTGACTACCCAGCTATAGCGTGGCTTCGCCACTGTGTGATTTCCTGCCTAAATTATAGTACACATAGGGTTGTGAGACTTGATCATGCTGTCACCACTGGGTAATGTGAATTGAATGGATAAATGCTATACTGGACCTTATGGTTTGAGCACTAGCTACAACAAATCTGAATGTCTTCACATGTCTCTTTCACAAGTATGCACATCAACTGTTTAATTACTATAATATATTGCAACGAATAATATCTGTTACATATTTAATACCAACCGTCTACTTATGTAACTGATAATTGGTTATAGCAGTGTATGTTTATTTAGTTTAATATGAGTGTACTTAATTAAGTCTCAATTTTCTTTCCTTTTCTTGCCTTATTTTCGTAGAGGTTTGTTCTGTGTAGCATGATCTCAGCTTTCAAATCAGTATTGAACAGATGAAACTCCTACAATCATCCACTACAATTGTGGGTTGAGGTTAACACCCTAGCATCTCCTGAGGTTTACAATGCATTAACATTCTTGCATGTCCTGAGGTTTAGCCTGTGTTACCATGGCATTCAGTTTCTCTTATATATGCAAGAAGTATATATTCAGTTACTTATCTTCATGTATTTTGCAATATTATCAATTTTTTTGCCTGTCCTTTAGAAGTACATTTCTCTGCAAACCTTTTCTATTATCCATGTGAATGGAGCTGAGCATGTGAAAGCTTTAAAGGGCTGTTTGGATCGCTGCCCGCAGCCGCCTGTCCAAAATATTGGTAGTTGACCAGGCTGGCGAGTTCGTTTGGATGAGCGCCGATTTTTTGGCTCGCTCTGCCCACCATAGCTCTTCTAGTCCATATTTGCACCAACTATTTGGCGAGGCGCCGGCGGCAAATCGCTCGCCAATTATTTGGCGTGCCCTCGTTTGGCGAGGCTGACTCCGGCACTAACCAAACAGATCCTAAATCTTGCACTCATTCGTGTACATTTCTGCCCTTGTTCTGTAATTCAACAATTACCATAGAACTAATAAACTTAGAGCACCAAAGTATATATTTCTCTTTCTGAAGTATACATGTTTAATAATATTTCATTTTTCTTTATTTTAATAGGACATTTATTTCAACGATCTTAGTAAAGATTTGTTCTAGCCACATATAGTAACTGAATGATGCTCTAATTTTCCAGGATAGATATTCCACCAACCATCTCACTATTAATATTTATATTTGATTTCTTTCTTTCTGAAACTAAGATGTGCCTATGTGTTCTTTCTGCATGCCAAATCCTTTTCTGCCTGACGCTAAAATGTCCATGTTGACTGACAAATGCAATGCTGCTGTATATTGTTCCTTGTACTTTTCATTTATTGCGGGTGAGCTAATTAGTGTCATTTTAAATAAGGGTTTGTATGAAACTTTCCCATAATTTATTCCTCATGTGGATAGTTCTCACAATTTTTTTAGCTATTCTTTTGCAGGTAACTGAGATAGAACAGAAGACAGTTGGCTTTGGTTTAGATGGGTTACTCCACTTGGATAGGAACAACGATACTACTGCGAACACGATTACATATTATGTGTATCTAAATGTCCAGTGTGACTGATTTGTAATTTTAATGTTATTGTGATCATTATTTTGTAGTTGTGAATTTGTAATTGTGCACTACAGTATTGTTTCTGGCTAAATAGAGATTCTTTACTTATTCTGTGTGGATCAAGTATTTGGCATCCTGGGCCGAAGATGGGATGGAGCAGGCCAAGGCCAATAATAATCCAGTAAAATTAATGTGGACAGAAGGCAGACTATAAAGAATATTAAAATATTAAAAAAATGGGTGAAGGCCCAATAAACAAATGGACTATATGGGCCTAAATTAATGATTGTACCAAGATAAATGGGCTGTATTGTTGGGCTGCCAAGTCAGATCCACCATGATGCCACATCAGCTGCCACGTCATGTACATCCATGACGGATAGGTCTGTCATAATGGTTTGGGCCTGTTTAGGGCCGGACGAGCCTAGGGTAGATCCATGACAGTCAAAAATCTGTCATGGAGGGCACGGTGTCAAATTATGACGCTATATACATGACAGATTTCAAATCCGTCATGGACAACCATCCATGATAGTTTTTCACTAGTCTGTGACGGACCGAGGCTGTCATGGATTAACAGATTTCTTGTAGTGTATTTAGTAACAAATACTTCTTGAATAAGTAGTTTGACCATAGTTTGACCAGATTTAATGAAAATTCAAAAAAAAACTGAAATTTGAGCATAATTTTTTTTTCCTTTTGGAATTTGAGGATTCTAAAAATTTCCAAACAGGTCGTAGGCTGTCAAAATCGGATGCGGATTTTCGAACTATGAAGATACAAGACAGAAGACTTCTTCCCGTGTCCGGATGGGACTCTCCTTTGCGTGGATGGCAAGCTTGGTGATTCGGATATGTAGATTCCTTTCTCTGTAACCGACTTTGTATAACCCTAGTCCCCTCCGGTGTCTATATAAACCGGAGAGTTTAGTCTCTAGAGGCAATCATAATCATAGGCTAGACTTCTAGGGTTTTAGCCATTACGATCTCATGGTAGATCAACTCTTGTAATACTCATATTCATTAAGATCAATCAAGCAGGAAGTAAGGTATTACCTCCATAGAGAGGGCCCGAACCTGGGTAAACATTGTGTCTCCCGCCTCCTGTTACCATTACCCTTAGATGCACAGTTCGGGACCCCCTACCTCAGATCCGCCGGTTTTGACACTGACAACGGGACTAAAGGTCACGGGCTTTAGTCCCGGGTCCAGAACCGGGACAAATGGGCCTCTGAAACCGGGACAAATGGGCCTTTTTTCACTAGTGCCGCCACATCGCAGGATATGCCTCAATCAAAATGGTGCAGGCCAGAACCAAGATTTACAAAATTAAACGTTGATACAGCTTTCTTTGCAGATGAAGGAAGTGGTGCGACAGCTGCTATCCTCTGAGATGACAGGGGGTCAGTTTATTGCCGCACAATGTAAGTTCATTTCAGTTGCAGCTGATGCAATTACCTTGGAAGCGACAACTATGAGAGATGGACTGGCATTTGCCAACTCTCTTGTTTTCAATCGGATTGAAGCGGAGTTAGATTCACTTCAAGTAATTAGTTTTTGTTCTGGTCATATAAGATGGTGGGATGAAGCTGCAACACTATTTGCAAAATCTGTGGACATAGGTACTGGAATTGGGGAGGTCATGTTTAAGCATTGTTTTCGTTCCTGTAATCAAGTGGCTCATGTGCTAGCTAACTATAATTTTTGTAGAAAAAAGTCCAAAACAAACCTTGAACGAAAGCTAAATTGAACCTTGAATTTTCAATCCCTGAAATCAGCACACCAAACTCTACGATCCCGGTCTATCTTGAACCTTGAAACAGTTTCGCTGTGTTTTTCTGACTTGGCAAGTAAAGCCGGGCCGGCACATTAGACCAGTGGCTCGCGCCCCCGCTCTGCTATGGTTTTCTTTTTTTTTTCTTTTGCTTTTTTCTTTGGGTTTCTCTATTTCTCATCGGTTTTCTTCAGCTTTTTTTCCTTCATATTAGATTATACGCTTTAGACATTTTTCAAATACATTATGTACATTTTTTTAACTACGCGCTTTCAAAAAAAATGAGTTCATGGAAACTTTTTGCCAAATACATGTTTAGCATTTCCTAAATGACAATGAACATTTTACAAGACTATACGAACATTTTTTTACATTGTTTAAAAAGTTTCTCCCTTTTTTAATAAAATGAAAAAAGTGTTCTGTTTTCAAAAAGTTGTTCAATTTTTTAAAAGTATTCAATATTTTTCTCACACATTTATTCAGGTTTCAGAAGTTGCTCCCATTTAAAAAAATCAGAAAGTGTTCGGACATTCAATTTTGTTCAGTTTTCAAAATTTGTTCTCATTTATTCAAATAGTGTTCACTTTTTAAAAATTGATACTGTTTTCAAAAAGTTGTTCATATTTTTAAAAGTACTCAACATCTCACACATTTGTTCAGGTTTCGGAAGTTGCTGCCATTTTTAAAATTTTCAAAATGGTGTTTGCACTTTGAAACTTTGTTCAGGTTTCCAATTTGTTCCCATGTTTGAAGCAATGTTTCAGAAAGTGTTTCACAATTTGATTCTGTTTGCACAAATGTGTTTCAGAAAGTGTTCGTTTTTTCAAAATTGATTCTGTTTTAGAAAAATTCAAAAATTATTAAGAATTTTTTTTGCACTATAATGTTTTTAGGAGATTCACAATTTGTTTACGTTTTTGACATTTGTATGCCCTTAATTATGTATTTCTCTAATCTTGATTTTGCGGTTTGTTGATAAATTGATCTGGCCTCTGATTAAATCGGTAACAACCATTTCTTTCAGTGGCTTGGGCGCGGAGTTTCGCAGCACCAGGTAGCAAGTTCAACTGCTTCGGGTTTGCCTATTTTATGGGTATATTTACGTCGCGCCTTCTGAGAAAGGGAAAAAAGTAACTCGCTTCGCACATGGTGGGCCAGTCCAGTCGCGTCCGCAATAAACAGTTGTCTATTTTATGTCGCGTGTTACGAAAAAAAAACTCTCAGTCTTTTTTTTTTTTGCGTCTGTTGGATCGGCCCAGTGGCTTCCATAGTCAACAATCTCGGGATTCAACCTGCCACGTCGACAATCCCTGTTTGGGATGCTCTCAAGGTTCAAAATAGATGGGGATCGAAGAATTTAGTGTGCTGATTTCTGGAATTGGAAGTTCAGGGTTCAATTTAGCTTTCATCTATAATTTTTGGACGTTTTCCGTTTTTGTAATAAGCGTACTCTTACTTGGTTGGACGAGCCAACTGACTTTATTGTCGGCGTGCTCGTAGAAGATGTAAACATTTTTGTGATTTAAAAAAGCTAGCCATGATGACCTTTCTTAAAAGAAAAAAAAAGGTTTTTAACATTTATGCCACCAGTTGTGTCCCATTACTTAGTTTTGCCACTAGGAATTTCAACTACTCAAAAATGCCATCACTTCATTAGGTACATGCTCAAAAATGCTACTGGACACCATTATTGTGATCTCAAATCTCTTTTGCCATGCTATAATGACATAAATACCTATGGACCAACATGCCAGCTCTCCCTCTATCTCACTACAATAAAGTGTGGGGCCCACTTGATCCCAACATTCTTATTAACCTGTAAAATTATTCGTTTGCTTACTCATTACAAGTGAGGCCCCACATATCATTGTGAGATAGAGAGAACTGAATGTGGGCCTGGGCTTATTTTTGTCATATAGTATGGTCAACAGGTTTGACGTGAAAATAACAATGTCTAATGGCATTTTAGAGAAAACATCTAACGAAACGATGACATTTTTGAGAGATCTAATGGCATTTTTGAGTAAGCATCTCACGAATCGAGGGCATTTTTTAGCGGTTCTAACTTTTAGTGGTAAAAATGAGTAGTGAGATATAACTGATGGCATAAATGATAAAAACCCAAGAAAAAAGATATGCAACTTTTGCGTATTTGTGAAGAAAAAAAAATGAAAATATAAAACGAACATTAAGGGTTGTTTTGGAAATTGTCACTTTGGTTGGCGGCTCGTGCCTAGCACCTCTAACTATTTGATGATTAACCAGCTTAGTCTAGTTGACTGCACGTTGGCGTGTTTCTTGTGATGATTGGCACGTTGGCGTGCCCAGCTACGGCTTGACGTCGACCGTGACACGCCACGCCCCGCTGCGCGACCACGCCCGCTGCTTCCTCCGCAAGCCGAGCAGACCGCTCGCATTCCACAAGAGGATGCTAGGTGGCCCCTGAGAGAGCAGACAGTACAAGTTAAAACCCGGTCCACCATGTCATTGACCATGGTGTCAAATTGCTGCGCTGCTTCTTGCGAAGACGGTATATCCAGAGGGGGCTCTGATGGGCTTGAGTTAGCAGAGGTATTGGGCAAGACAGAAACTGGGGTATTCTGTGCCGAGACAGGCCCTTTAACCAAAGACCCAGCAAATGGCCCAACAGATAAATCCGGAGACACTGGGCCAGGCATGTGGGCTTCCAGCGAAGAAGAACTAGAATCCTGGTTTCCATTTTGAACTGGAGAGAATCCCGTCTCCGCAAATTGTGCATCGAGATTACCAGAAACCACGGGCCGCGGATCCACCGTGACCAAATCGAGAGGGGACGGTGCAATCGATCGGTGCAACTCCGGCAATAGCTGAACAGTACCAGACACGATCGGAGGTCGAGCTACCGTCCAATGCAAGTCAAGGGGAGGCGCTTGTCTAATAACAACACGCTCATGAGCAGAAAGAGAATAACCTCCATCCATGATCGTATCAATGCAATTTTGAGTAGCAGGATATCTATAACCTTTGCAAGCAGAGTACTGCTCAAAAGTGGCAAAGGTCAATTTCTTTCGAACTGTGGAGGCAGACTTAAGGGAAGATCTAACCGGAGGCCTATGCATCGCCAAAAGACCCAAAGATGATCGTCGCTTAGTAGGACTAATCAGAATCCATTCTGCATCACATTCCTTACGCCCGATCTTAAGTTCCCGAACCCAATTGGGCCCTCCATTGCCCCAGAGATTGAAATAACATTTGAACAGATCGCAAGCAAAATAGCGCAGATCCATAATAATGAAACCAACTTGCTTGCATGAAACTTGGAAAGAAAAAACCTTGTCTTTGACGAGAAGAACCCGAAGATCAATGGCCGATCCTCCAATTGCAGCCTCCAAAGCCGCCGCCACCGAGTCCTCCGACAACCGGAATGCATGGCGGCTAAAGGACACAATCAACGTGAAAGCCCTTCGTCCCATTGGGTGGATCGTATGACCAGTGGATTTGAAAACCTCATAAGAGAAAGCTCTGCCCTTGGAGAAATCCAAGCCAAGGGTAGATCCACCAGAAGAACCCATTAGAGATGTGTATTGCCTTGATCAGGACGAGACGCCGGAGAATATGATTGGAAGGGATCCACAGATTAGTGGAAGAGGGTGGAGATCGCCGGCGGTGCGGTCAGCGCCGAGGTGGGAGGTTGGAGCGCCATCCTAGCCCGTATCCTGACGCCATCCAACAATTGACATTATCATTATAGACATTAGTCTTGTTTGATGACCACCATTGGCATCGCCAAGTTTGTGTGTAGGGTGCTTAATAAGTTTCTTGAGATGTATGCTAATAAATTCTTCAGTAGTTTGATTGCAATGGTAGAGATAGGTAACATTAGGTAGAGGTAGGTAATCTTGGATGTCAAGGTTACGTGCAGATGCTTTTAGTTATATGTAAGCTTCTATAGTTTGATTGCAATGGTGGATTGGAATTTTTTTGGGTCGGCTAAAAGGATGAAAGTATTTGTCGACCATCTGTATGTAAGGTGAGGAGATGAATCGTATTCGCACTGTGCATAATAAATACTTTATGAACGCCCATCCAACCTAACAAAGTATATCCATCAGTAGGGCTTCACAATACAAATGCGAGGAGTAAGCCAACAAGGCGATCGGATGGGGCCCAACTATCTATATATATGGTCCAATATTATAACATAGTACTAAGTAGTGATCTAAATGATCTTATATTTCTTCACAGAGGAATAGAGGAATAGAATAGTATAGGATCCTTATATGCATTAGCACTCCTCCACCTTGCTTTTGGTATCTTTGATCTTTGTACTGTTTCCGTTGTCCTGGAGAGGCAGTATGTGTTGC
>LR880966.1:24985244-25007109 GCA_904067115.1 Aegilops sharonensis | reverse complement strand
AGATCCATAATAATGAAACCAACTTGCTTGCATGAAACTTGGAAAGAAAAAACCTTGTCTTTGACGAGAAGAACCCGAAGATCAATGGCCGATCCTCCAATGCCAGCCTCCAAAGCCGCCGCCACCGAGTCCTCCGACAACCAGAATGCATGGCGGCTAAAGGACACAATCGACATGAAAGCCCTTCGTCCTATTGGGTGGATCGTATGACCAGTGGATTTGAAAACCTCATCAGAGAAAGCTCTGCCCTTGGAGAAATCCAAGCCAAGGGTAGATCCACCAGAAGAACCCATTAGAGATGTGTATTGCCTTGATCAGGACGAGACGCCGGAGAATATGATTGGAAGGGATCCACAGATTAGTGGAAGAGGGTGGAGATCGCCGGCGGTGCGGTCAGCGCCGAGGTGGGAGGTGGGAGCGCCATCCTAGCCCGTATCCTGACGCCATCCAACAATTGACATTATCATTATAGACATTAGTCTTGTTTGATGACCACCATTGGCATCGCCAAGTTTGTGTGTAGGGTGCTTAATAAGTTTCTTGAGATGTATGCTAATAAATTCTTCAGTAGTTTGATTGCAATGGTAGAGATAGGTAACATTAGGTAGAGGTAGGTAATCTTGGATGTCAAGGTTACGTGCAGATGCTTTTAGTTATATGTAAGCTTCTATAGTTTGATTGCAATGGTGGATTGGAATTTTTTTGGGTCGGCTAAAAGGATGAAAGTATTTGTCGACCATCTGTATGTAAGGTGAGGAGATGAATCGTATTCGCACTGTGCATAATAAATACTTTATGAACGCCCATCCAACCTAACAAAGTATATCCATCAGTAGGGCTTCACAATACAAATGCGAGGAGTAAGCCAACAAGGCGATCGGATGGGGCCCAACTATCTATATATATGGTCCAATATTATAACATAGTACTAAGTAGTGATCTAAATGATCTTATATTTCTTCACAGAGGAATAGAGGAATAGAATAGTATAGGATCATTATATGCATTATTTGGTTAAAATAAGAACGAGGCAAGCCTCCAAACTGTATTTGATATATTTGGTGATTTCTGATTGAATAATTTATGGTCCACTCCCTCTCTAAAGCTTATCAAATGAGTATGATATTCTCCTCTACCCTTGCTACCAGAAAAATCTTTAATGCTTATTATATAATGTTCGTCTTCTGTTGTGTACCACTTTCAGAATATGACCTTCTTTATTTTCCTTTAGTTTGCATGGATTATTTCTTTGCCTGAGCCACGCTTTTAGATACTTGCCTTGAAAAAATAAATAGTTTTAGCTTTTAAGGAGATACTTGATCCAAGCTCAAGTAAGTTAAAATGTTGAATGTTTTTTGCCAACTCATAGAGAGCAAAATTCATGAGTTTTGAGCTGTAAACATGCCTTACAACTGTTTTGTTTATAAATAGCTGTAAATGATATAGATGTTGGTCTATCTCACCTGCATACAAAAATGGCTTACAACCAATAGATCTATTGTTCCAACAGGTTCAAAATTGAACTTGCTTTGCTATAAATGGCCTCCCGCATAGTTGTATGCATAGCAGAAGTGGGTGCCACAGCCATCAAAGGTATCGTCCTTGGTAGAATTTTCAATTGAACTATCAATTTGAGTATATTTTATTTATTAATGTTAATTACACCAATGTAATCAACCTGCAGAAACAGTAATTACAAAGGTGGGTTGGAGAGGAACTGAGTAAGTTGTGGATGCTCAAGCCTTGTGCAAGAAGAGTGAACCAGAAAACTGAGAAAATGTTTATTTTTTATGGTTTATTATCNTTATATTTCTTCACAGAGGAATAGAGGAATAGAATAGTATAGGATCATTATATGCATTATTTGGTTAAAATAAGAACGAGGCAAGCCTCCAAACTGTATTTGATATATTTGGTGATTTCTGATTGAATAATTTATGGTCCACTCCCTCTCTAAAGCTTATCAAATGAGTATGATATTCTCCTCTACCCTTGCTACCAGAAAAATCTTTAATGCTTATTATATAATGTTCGTCTTCTGTTGTGTACCACTTTCAGAATATGACCTTCTTTATTTTCCTTTAGTTTGCATGGATTATTTCTTTGCCTGAGCCACGCTTTTAGATACTTGCCTTGAAAAAATAAATAGTTTTAGCTTTTAAGGAGATACTTGATCCAAGCTCAAGTAAGTTAAAATGTTGAATGTTTTTTGCCAACTCATAGAGAGCAAAATTCATGAGTTTTGAGCTGTAAACATGCCTTACAACTGTTTTGTTTATAAATAGCTGTAAATGATATAGATGTTGGTCTATCTCACCTGCATACAAAAATGGCTTACAACCAATAGATCTATTGTTCCAACAGGTTCAAAATTGAACTTGCTTTGCTATAAATGGCCTCCCGCATAGTTGTATGCATAGCAGAAGTGGGTGCCACAGCCATCAAAGGTATCGTCCTTGGTAGAATTTTCAATTGAACTATCAATTTGAGTATATTTTATTTATTAATGTTAATTACACCAATGTAATCAACCTGCAGAAACAGTAATTACAAAGGTGGGTTGGAGAGGAACTGAGTAAGTTGTGGATGCTCAAGCCTTGTGCAAGAAGAGTGAACCAGAAAACTGAGAAAATGTTTATTTTTTATGGTTTATTATCGTCAGGTTGTATTCGACTATTTCTCGTGGCGAATTGGCCGGGTTTTCCTACCAGATTCTCAAGGAGGAATGTCGAACGGTTTAGAGTTGAATTTAAGGTCTACCAATAATATAGGAAGAAAGTTGTGGTGTGTGTTTCAGTTATCTTATGAACAAGTGAGACCACCATTAATTTTAATCTCTCATACACTTTGTTAAGTTGTCAGTCTGACATATGTGCTCCTTTCAAGTCGCATGGCTAATTTAATAATTAATTATGCAATATCAATGCTCCTAATTAGTGCTTTTGTCTATGTCATATTATGTGAAATACCAAATGCATGGTTAGTGCTGAGACAGATTGCATGCGTGCTTCTTTTGCATTGAACTTATTATCGTAGGCAATACGAGCTTTTGTTCTAATGTTTGCTTCTGGACAGAGTGATTGTTTTTTTAGAAAGTTAGTTGTCCCATTGACTATATTATCGGGATTGGATATGAGTGTACCCGACAACACCGCTGTCGGGTGCGGCAAGCCGCACTTTCTACCTAGTCTAACGAAACGATGACATTTTTGGGAGATCTAATAGCATTTTTGAGTAAGCATCTCACGAATCGAGGGCATTTTTTAGCGGTTCTAACTTTTAGTGGTAAAACTGAGTAGTGAGATATAACTGATGGCATAAATGATAAAAACCCAAGAAAAAAGATATGCAAGTTTTGCGTATTTGTACAACAACAACAACAACAACAACAAAGCCTTTAGTCCCAAGCAAGTTGGGGTAGGCTAGAGGTGAAACCCATAAGATCTCGCAACCAACTCATGGCTCTGGCACATGGATAGCAAGCTTCCATGCACCCCTGTCCATAGCTAGCTCTTCGGTGATACCCCAATCCTTCAGGTCTCTCTTAAAGGACTCCTCCCATGTCAAGTTTTGCGTATTTGTGAAAAAAAGAAAAAAATTGAAAATATAAAACGAACATTAAGTGTTGTTTTGGAAATTGTCACTTTGGTTGGCGGCTCGTGCCTAGCACCTCTAACTATTTGATGATTAACCAGCTTAGTCTAGTTGACTGCACGTTGGCGTGTTTCTTGTGATGATTGGCACGTTGGCGTGCCCAGCTACGGCTTGACGTCGACCGTGACACGCCACGCCCCGCTGCGCGACCACGCCCGCTGCTTCCTCCGCAAGCCGAGCAGACCGCTCGCATTCCACAAGAGGCTGCTAGGTGGCCCCTGAGAGAGCAGACAGTACAAGTTAAAACCCGGTCCACCATGTCATTGACCATGGTGTCAAATTGCTGCGCTGCTTCTTGCGAAGACGGTATATCCAGAGGGGGCTCTGATGGGCTTGAGTTAGCAGAGGTATTGGGCAAGACAGAAACTGGGGTATTCTGTGCCGAGACAGGCCCTTTAACCAAAGACCCAGCAAATGGCCCAACAGATAAATCCGGAGACACTGGGCCAGGCATGTGGGCTTCCAGCGAAGAAGAACTAGAATCCTGGTTTCCATTTTGAACTGGAGAGAATCCCGCCTCCGCAAATTGTGCATCGAGATTACCAGAAACCACGGGCCGCGGATCCACCGTGACCAAATCGAGAGGGGACGGCGCAATCGATCGGTGCAACTCCGGCAATAGCTGAACAGTACCAAACTCGATCGGAGGTCGAGCTACCGTCCAATGCAAGTCAAGGGGAGGCGCTTGTCTAATAACAACACGCTCATGAGCAGAAAGAGAATAACCTCCATCCATGATCGTATCAATGCAATTTTGAGTAGCAGGATATCTATAACCTTTGCAAGCAGAGTACTGCTCAAAAGTGGCAAAGGTCAATTTCTTTCGAACTGTGGAGGCAGACTTAAGGGAAGATCTAACCGGAGGCCTATGCATCGCCAAAAGACCCAAAGATGATCGTCGCTTAGTAGGACTAATCAGAATCCATTCTGCATCACATTCCTTACGCCAGATCTTAAGTTCCCGAACCCAATTGGGCCCTCCATTGCCCCAGAGATTGAAATAACATTTGAACAGATCGCAAGCAAAATAGCGCAGATCCATAATAATGAAACCAACTTGCTTGCATGAAACTTGGAAAGAAAAAACCTTGTCTTTGACGAGAAGAACCCGAAGATCAATGGCCGATCCTCCAATGCCAGCCTCCAAAGCCGCCGCCACCGAGTCCTCCGACAACCAGAATGCATGGCGGCTAAAGGACACAATCGACATGAAAGCCCTTCGTCCTATTGGGTGGATCGTATGACCAGTGGATTTGAAAACCTCATCAGAGAAAGCTCTGCCCTTGGAGAAATCCAAGCCAAGGGTAGATCCACCAGAAGAACCCATTAGAGATGTGTATTGCCTTGATCAGGACGAGACGCCGGAGAATATGATTGGAAGGGATCCACAGATTAGTGGAAGAGGGTGGAGATCGCCGGCGGTGCGGTCAGCGCCGAGGTGGGAGGTGGGAGCGCCATCCTAGCCCGTATCCTGACGCCATCCAACAATTGACATTATCATTATAGACATTAGTCTTGTTTGATGACCACCATTGGCATCGCCAAGTTTGTGTGTAGGGTGCTTAATAAGTTTCTTGAGATGTATGCTAATAAATTCTTCAGTAGTTTGATTGCAATGGTAGAGATAGGTAACATTAGGTAGAGGTAGGTAATCTTGGATGTCAAGGTTACGTGCAGATGCTTTTAGTTATATGTAAGCTTCTATAGTTTGATTGCAATGGTGGATTGGAATTTTTTTGGGTCGGCTAAAAGGATGAAAGTATTTGTCGACCATCTGTATGTAAGGTGAGGAGATGAATCGTATTCGCACTGTGCATAATAAATACTTTATGAACGCCCATCCAACCTAACAAAGTATATCCATCAGTAGGGCTTCACAATACAAATGCGAGGAGTAAGCCAACAAGGCGATCGGATGGGGCCCAACTATCTATATATATGGTCCAATATTATAACATAGTACTAAGTAGTGATCTAAATGATCTTATATTTCTTCACAGAGGAATAGAGGAATAGAATAGTATAGGATCCTTATATGCATTAGCACTCCTCCACCTTGCTTTTGGTATCTTTGATCTTTGTACTGTTTCCGTTGTCCTGGAGAGGCAGTATGTGTTGCNCTTGAGATGTATGCTAATAAATTCTTCAGTAGTTTGATTGCAATGGTAGAGATAGGTAACATTAGGTAGAGGTAGGTAATCTTGGATGTCAAGGTTACGTGCAGATGCTTTTAGTTATATGTAAGCTTCTATAGTTTGATTGCAATGGTGGATTGGAATTTTTTTGGGTCGGCTAAAAGGATGAAAGTATTTGTCGACCATCTGTATGTAAGGTGAGGAGATGAATCGTATTCGCACTGTGCATAATAAATACTTTATGAACGCCCATCCAACCTAACAAAGTATATCCATCAGTAGGGCTTCACAATACAAATGCGAGGAGTAAGCCAACAAGGCGATCGGATGGGGCCCAACTATCTATATATATGGTCCAATATTATAACATAGTACTAAGTAGTGATCTAAATGATCTTATATTTCTTCACAGAGGAATAGAGGAATAGAATAGTATAGGATCATTATATGCATTATTTGGTTAAAATAAGAACGAGGCAAGCCTCCAAACTGTATTTGATATATTTGGTGATTTCTGATTGAATAATTTATGGTCCACTCCCTCTCTAAAGCTTATCAAATGAGTATGATATTCTCCTCTACCCTTGCTACCAGAAAAATCTTTAATGCTTATTATATAATGTTCGTCTTCTGTTGTGTACCACTTTCAGAATATGACCTTCTTTATTTTCCTTTAGTTTGCATGGATTATTTCTTTGCCTGAGCCACGCTTTTAGATACTTGCCTTGAAAAAATAAATAGTTTTAGCTTTTAAGGAGATACTTGATCCAAGCTCAAGTAAGTTAAAATGTTGAATGTTTTTTGCCAACTCATAGAGAGCAAAATTCATGAGTTTTGAGCTGTAAACATGCCTTACAACTGTTTTGTTTATAAATAGCTGTAAATGATATAGATGTTGGTCTATCTCACCTGCATACAAAAATGGCTTACAACCAATAGATCTATTGTTCCAACAGGTTCAAAATTGAACTTGCTTTGCTATAAATGGCCTCCCGCATAGTTGTATGCATAGCAGAAGTGGGTACCACAGCCATCAAAGGTATCGTCCTTGGTAGAATTTTCAATTGAACTATCAATTTGAGTATATTTTATTTATTAATGTTAATTACACCAATGTAATCAACCTGCAGAAACAGTAATTACAAAGGTGGGTTGGAGAGGAACTGAGTAAGTTGTGGATGCTCAAGCCTTGTGCAAGAAGAGTGAACCAGAAAACTGAGAAAATGTTTATTTTTTATGGTTTATTATCCTCAGGTTGTATTCGACTATTTCTCGTGGCGAATTGGCCGGGTTTTCCTACCAGATTCTCAAGGAGGAATGTCGAACGGTTTAGAGTTGAATTTAAGGTCTACCAATAATATAGGAAGAAAGTTGTGGTGTGTGTTTCAGTTATCTTATGAACAAGTGAGACCACCATTAATTTTAATCTCTCATACACTTTGTTAAGTTGTCAGTCTGACATATGTGCTCCTTTCAAGTCGCATGGCTAATTTAATAATTAATTATGCAATATCAATGCTCCTAATTAGTGCTTTTGATCTATGTCATATTATGTGAAATACCAAATGCATGGTTAGTGCTGAGACAGATTGCATGCGTGCTTCTTTTGCATTGAACTTATTATCGTAGGCAATACGAGCTTTTGTTCTAATGTTTGCTTCTGGACAGAGTGATTGTTTTTTTAGAAAGTTAGTTGTCCCATTGACTATATTATCGGGATTGGATATGAGTGTACCCGACAGCACCGCTGTCGGGTGCGGCAAGCCGCACTTTCTACCTAGTCTAACGAAACGATGACTTTTTTGGGAGATCTAATGGCATTTTTGAGTAAGCATCTCACGAATCGAGGGCATTTTTTAGCGGTTCTAACTTTTATGGTAAAACTGAGTAGTGAGATATAACTGATGGCATAAATGATAAAAACCCAAGGAAAAAGATATGCAAGTTTTGCGTATTTGTGAAAAAAAGAAAAAAAATGAAAATATAAAACGAACATTAAGGGTTGTTTTGGAAATTGTCACTTTGGTTGGCGGCTCGTGCCTAGCACCTCTAACTATTTGATGATTAACGAGCTTAGTCTAGTTGACTGCACGTTGGCGTGTTTCTGGTGATGATTGACATGTTGGCGTGCCCAGATACGGCTTGACGCGCAACGCCCCGCTGCTTCCTTGGCACGGAACCTATCACATGCATATGCTTACTACCCCATCGTCAGAGAGAGAGAGAGAGAGAGGTGACCCCGAGCTGCGGCAAGCAAAGGAGGTTGGAGTCCCCGGGCCGCCAGCCAACCACCAACGGCCAAGCTACCTCCGCAACCTTCCACGCTGTACGGGGGGACACCGTCCTCATCACCGTCGCCGTCGACAACCCTCTCCTCGCCAGGAGCGTCGCCATCCAATGGCACGGCACCCACGAGGTAACTACGCCGCCAATCCCAAGGGTCTGTCACCGAGCGATTTTAGATGCTAATTCCGTCCACCGGTGGTTGATGGGGGCTGCAGACCGGCACGCCGGCGGCCGACGGCATCCAGGGCCACAGCCACACCTTGACGTACCATTTCGTGGCGGACCGGCCGGGAATCTTCACCTACCGCGCGCGCTACGGCCGCAACCGCGCCGCGACCTTCACGGACGCGCAGGGACGCAAGGCCTGGCCATCCGCCGACGACCGTGCACGCGTCGGCACCGCCGGACATCGCGTCCGCATGCCGCGCAGCCATGCGGTGCCTTCCGCCTGCCCACGAAATTGCACCGCCGGGCAGGAACTCGTCTACGTCCGCGGCGGCCGGGGCCATGCGTGTGTGGAAGCGCAACTCATGGCTGGTAACACTACTATCTACCTCAATGATGAAGGCCCGGTCGTGCGGTTCCTCCGGTGGTCCGCCGTGGGATTGACGGCCGCAGCCTTGTGGGTTTCTGGTGTATGCGGCGGGTGGCATGACTCTGTTACGCCCCGCCGAGGAGACGGCCCGTTATTAGACGCAAGGTTTGCAAGTCGAGCAAATCCTCATCTTTCACGGGCTCCCAGCTTCCCGCCGCCTTGATTTATTATTGTCAAAAGCTTTCCCACTGAAAATAAACATTATGTAGTTTCTACGACATTTTTGGTGTTGTCGTTTCATTAATTGGCGTGTCGAATTTGTAGAAAAATCACAGTTGTATTTCTTTGTAATCCAGTGAAAAGGAATTTGATCGTGTAGTCGTTGCCCGACTTATCGGTGAATGGTTGTGTACTCCAGATGTTTCGAATAATTATCTATTGTTGTCTTGCTAATTGAAGATACTTCTCTGGGCAATATGGAATTGTCAGTATGATAGTGTTTTTAACACATCATCTATTTCACTAGCAAAAAGGAAAAATAAACAGATCATTTATTCCTAATTTCTTATAGGTTATCAAGAGGGCGACAGCTTTTACAAGTATGTGGTCATCACTGCAGCGTGTGAAAGCGCCGGTGCCTGTGGCCTCTGGATGCAACCGACTAGAATTCGTTGCACAGGGTTTATTCAACCAGATTGGCTAGCAAGCCATTCGTAGATTATATGGATGAACTACGTAATTGCGGGTTCAACCATATTTGGTCGTATTTTTCTTTTTCTGTGTTGAACTCGGTGATTGCAACTTGATTCATGTTTAATAATATGGTTGTCTTCATCCTGTGATACAGAGGCCGGGGTAATCCCCTTTTCTAAAAAAAAAAACTTGACCACACTTCTCATGTTTTCAAATACACTGTTGAATTACTAGGTAGTAGTTCCGCGTCAGAAAAATGAATAATTAGGTAGTTGACTTGAGTGACAAAACATGGAGGCAATCCTAAATACTAGTTGTTTGTAAATAGATCACGCTGGGCATCTCCAATTTCCTATGACCTAAATTGGTCTTGTGACAATCTCAACGCACTATTCTGATGGGGATCCGAGCCCTTCCACTTCCTTGCCGGAGTAGAATTATTTTAAAGCACTAGTGTAATACAGCCCAAGACATGCAGCATCCAGCATGTGACACCCTTCGCAGTCAATCATATGGATATCCGTGAAATCAAGATGGAGAAATGACAGCAAGCATACTGGTTGGCTGGAACACAGAGCCATTGATCGATTCTAAATAGAGCTTTTGTTTGCATGGGATTTAGGGTTTAGGTCTTAAATAGAGTTGTAAAAGAGAGTTTTACTCCTTGTGTGTGTGTGCAGAAGTTGTCTTCGTCAATGCTCGCTGGGATCATAAATAGGGTATATTTTCTTAGTATCTTCCAGTAATTAATTAATATGATAATACAGCAATTAGTCAGTGGACCGAATCCAAGTATGTCCCCGTTGGACTGTGTCCTGATGAAGCCTTTCCCTTGCGTGCGTACGTAAGAGTGCTGACGCCACGTATCTCCCTCGTGAATATGAATGAATGTTGCTTGGTGGACTAGTTGACTGCATGTTGGCTTAGCTTAGTATTTCCTGCCGACGAGAGAGTTGTCGACCGCGTTTAACGCGGGACGCCCGCTGCGCGTCTACGTTTCTGCTTCCTTCCGTCCCAGGTCCCACGAAACCTCAACACATATAAGATGTGCCATCAGCACAGAGAGCTACTCCCTCCGTTCGAATTACTTGTCTCGAAAATGAATTCCCCAGACTGCTAGTAGCGTTCTAGTCTCCGGACTGCCGGTCAACCATCAACGGCCAAGCCACCGCCTCGACCATGAGTGACACCATCATCATCACCAACTCTCTCATCGGCGAGACCCACGCCAACCAATGCCCTGGCCTCCCCAAGGTACGCACCTCCCAAATATCTTCCGTCGTGCTTTGTTCACGGGTTAATCCTCGCAGTGGTTGGCACTTGGCAGGGGCTGCAGGCGGCCACGCCGTCGGCAGACAGGATTGAGAGCGTGATGTTCACGTACAGATTCATGGATGACCAGTCCACTGTACTGTTCACCGACGTGCAGGGAAGCGAGGCCAGCCCGTGCGCCGGCGGCCGCGCATCTACCGACACGGTAGACAGTGCAGTCAACGCGCCATGGATAGACGAGGGACCGACCGCCGATCACTGTGTGCGCACCGGCGATCGAGAAGTCCATGCCGCCGACGTGTTTTTTTTTTAAAAAAAAGGAGGATGACCCCCGGCCTCTGCATCTGGGAGATGCATACGACCACTTTATTAATTATTCTCGAGGACCTTACAAAGTATTACAGTTGAATCCACCATCTCGGCAACATATGGCGCTACTCTTATCCATATGATGAAGGGATGCTAGTTGGGCCATTACCCAAACCACTCACCTAAACCTAACATCAAAAGCCGGAAACCCCAGCCGAGCCACATACCAGGTCTGGGGCACGATCCGGTCAGACACACTCTTGTGTTGTCGCAGCCATCTTCCACAGGTCCGTCTTCAGAATATATTGAGTCTTCTACCTTGTGTAGGCCACTCCGCCATCGACGTCACCATGACACCAGACAGCTACGTCCACCTGCGTGAGTCCATCTCCGCGCATCGGGCCGCGAGCCTCTACAGCGCCATGCCGCCGATCTTTGCCGCCATCAATGAGTGAGATGAAGTACCGCTCCACCACGGCATGTACAAGGTGAGGAAGGGCGAGGTCCCCATCGGAGACATGGCCGGAAAAGAAGCACCGCAGCCACGAGACACTGCCCGGAGCTGTGACGCGGTAGATCAGACGGGCCGCCACCAGGAACCAGACAAGCTCGCCATGCACATCCAGCATCCCCATGCCCAAATCGGCACCTTCAAGAAGGTGACGACGCTGTGGCGCCGCCGCCGCTTAGCCACCGGGGCTAGGGTTTTCACCCGGGCGCAAGGGAAGGGGGGAGTCAGGGGAGGTTTAGCCTCGGCGCCGCCACCAAGGAGGGAATGGCTTCCGGGACGCCATCGACGCCGTGACCGCCACCGGCGGCCAAGGGTTTCCCCCGGCCAAGCACCCTGCCACCACCTCTGAACCAGCAACAACATCAGCAGGCGAGTGCACGCCGGAGATCCAGGCCGGCCGGAGGTCATGCATCACGAGCGGACCAGATCGCCTCCGATCTGACATGGTGAGCCCGGAGCCTCCCCGCGCCATGACTAGCGCCCACCGAAACCTCGCTGCCCGCGCAACCGAGGAGATCCGGCCTACCTCACCGACGAGCACTCCCCGCCGCCGGAGGAGCGCCGTCCGCACCAGCGAGGCCGCCGCCTCAGATCCAGGCCCTCACCGGCGAAGACCATGGCAGCCAGAGCCAGATGCATCAGATCGGGCGGATCCAGACACCAGCGCCATGGCAACGCGTAGATAACCGGGAGACGACCCGCCGTGCCGAGTGCCCCCAGCGCCACGAGCAAGGTCCCCCGCCGCCGCCATCGGCCGCGAGGCTTCTCCTTGCGGGGGCAGGGACTTTGCCGTCCATGCTTGCGCCGAAGCACAACTCATGGCCGGTAACTCCGCTATCTACCAGAATGGCCTGGTCCAGTGGCTCATCCGGTAGTCTCTCGGCAGCTACGCGCTGTTCAAAGTGAGGTTTGAAGGTCAAAGAAATCACAGTTTGGATGCCCTAGGCTTAAATGGACGATATCCCCGCCATCCGTTCTTGTTGGGATCCAACATCCAAGCCATGGAGGACATTTAAATCAGCTTAGGAAATGCTTTGAGTCTCATCAGCTGAAATCAATAACAGAACACATCTGCCTAAATCTCAATGTTTATGTCCTAGCAAATCCTCGCCTTCATAGCCTCCTTGATTTCTCTTTTTCTTTTCATTGTAAATGAACATCGTCCATTTTCCTTGATATTTCTGGAGTTGCCGCTGCTTCGAGTTTGTAAGTTTTTCCGCAGGTGTATTTCTTTGTAACCTAGGGGGAAGAAATTTGATTATGTAAATGTGTAATTTATCGGTCATTGAATGTATGATAATCCAGATTTTTGTAATAACTATATAGCTTTTTTTTTCTTTTTTTTCGAAAAGGAGGAATACCCCCGGCCTCTGCATCTGGTCGATGCATACGGCCACTTTATTAATTATTAGCACAAAACCTTACAAAGTCGTACACCAGTAAGACCAAAGCCACCATCTTCGCAACCTCTGTCGCTACTCCTATCTAACTGATGAAGGGGCGCTGATGGTCTGGGCCTAATACCAAACAGACCCCGCAGCCAGACCTAACATCTAAGACCTGAGGTCCCAACCTGGACGCCTGCCAGGTATGGGCACCCACCAGTCTGGCGTGCTCCTCAACCAGGCCGCCCGCCGGGTATGAGGCCGCCACAACCACCTACCACATATCCATCTTCAGAGCTGTACTGTTGTAACGGCCTTGCCCGGTCTCGCTGCCGCCGACGCCACCACGACGCCAGACAGCGTCGACCTCCTGCGCGTGTCCGTCACCACACATCTGACGCCAAGCCTCCGCTGCTCCATGCCGCCAAGAGCCGCCGCCAAGAATATGTAGAACGAAATACCGCTCCACCGAAGGGAGGCAGCACACCCCCACCCCTCACCTGCAGACCCTTCCATCCGATCCCAATGTCCTTGGCGTCGCCTCCAGCAAGGTTACGGTGCCAAGGGCGCCGCCGACGCCCGATCCGCATCGGATCTTGGGCTTTCACCCGGACATGGGTTGGAGAGGAGAGATGGTGCCCTCAGCAACGCCCCCAAGGAGGAAAGCGGCGCCAAAAATCGGCGTCGCCGCTGCCGGTCAGCCTAAGGCAGCCAAGGTTTCCCCCGGACACCGATCTGCTCCACCAGAACACACCGGAAGTGGATCCGGCAAGATCCAAACCGACCCGGGGACTGGGAAGGGATGCATGGAAGGGAGAGGGGCAAAACCTTCAGATCTGGCACGCCTACGGCTCGCCGTCCTCACGGCCGAACCCACAGGCACGCCGCACTCCACCAGATGCGCCGCACCAGATCGAAGATGGCCAGCCTCAGCGCCGCCCCCCACTCTCCCGACGAGGGAGAGGAGAAAACAGCGCCGCCGCCGAGCCCGGGGCCGCCGCCTCGGCTTGCCCGCGCCTGGCCAGACGCAGCCGCCGCCGGATGCAGGCCTTCGTCCAGGGCCGAAGACTTGCGGCGCGCGACGAGGGTGCCCCGCCACCGCCGTCCGCCGAGTGGGCTTTGCCCGTCGGCCTCCTCCGGCGGTGACGGGCGGAGCGAGGGAGGAAAGGGGAGCGGGGGCGGCGGCGGCTAGGTCGCCCGAGCCGCCCCCCAGGGAGCGACGCGAGCGGTACTACCCGGACGGGCCAAATAAGAAGTATCCTAATGGAGACAAAAAAACGGACCTCCAAAACTATATAGCTAATATATCATATTTTTTCTTTTGTGGAGGAACACGTTGATACCAATAATAATCGCATAAACAAGCAAAACATATGTTAGCAAACAAATTAGAGGACTTCAAAATTTATAACAGGTAAAGAAATAGCAAACTCGATGGATGAAGATGGTTGCAAGTGTCGCTAGTTCCTTTGTTGGGTGAAGATTGGAGGAAGGAGAGAGGAGGGAAAAGAAATTCAAGCTATACCTCGGCGGTGGGGAACAACGACGTTAACATCGGTAATAGGTAAGCCCTGCTGCGTACAGCCACGATCATATCCTCCGTGTTGGTGCATTGCCTCTTCCAAGGGCTCGCGTATCAGTGTTTGAGGCCCTCGTCTGAACCGCCGCAAGCACATGTCACCACCGCTCGCCTGAACTCTAGGGTTTGAAAGGTGGAGAGCAGCTGGGGACCCACCAGAGGCATGCTTCCATGGATTTCTCCGTCCATTCTTTTCAATCGACCATCGTGTGATGTTGGAGAAAAACCAGGAACGAGATGGGGAGGCCGGCCGGCGGACGAAAGCTCAGCGGAATAGGAGTGTGAAACAGAAACCTTACGTGTTTTCTAAGTAGTGTTATATATATAGGATATACATATGTGTAGATGTGGATGTAGATTTTTGTCCTGGGTGGTCTTGTTTTTTCATCACAGTACAGATGCAAACGCTCATACACTCACTCCTATAAATGCAGCACGCACAACTTGCCCCTGTGGGCACCTCCGGGACTGAGCCAGCACATCATTTTGGAATTGACGAAGTCACCACATTCATAATCGACGGGAACGTCGGCTCCAACTGAACGCACATCATCGGATGCCCAGAAATAAATTTAGGAAAATGCTAGCACCAGTGTCTAGTCTAAGACTTAAACTTTGATGGAATGGGAATATCACCGTCCTTCTAACCATCCATTCACGGGTTAATTCGCTGTCCAGATTGTTCATGTAAGGCTTGGACTTGCAATATGTGGGTTCTAGCCTTCGAAAAAATACTTGAAAAATAGCAAACGGAAATTAAAGGGTTGTTTCGGAAAGCGGGATTGCTAAATCTCAGTCTCAGTCGATGCTATAATCGTGGGATCTTACATGATGATCCGTGGAAAATTTTCATTCTATTTTTCTTTTCATTTATATGTTCTATCACTTGACTGAGAATTGGTTAAATCTCAGTCGACTGAGATCTAGCCACACCCTTTAATAAGTGTCACCTTGGTCTGTGGTTCGTGCCTAGAACCTCTAACTATGATTGCCGCCGGCAGCAGGCCGATCGTCAGCGAGGCATGGGCCAATATCACCTCTGTAGTGTATTATAACACAAATTCTTTCTTGTAGGTCAATGAGCTCTTCACTCAATGACTTCTATTTACGTGATGTAATATATTAGTGAGCTCGGCAAGATTGAATTTTTTAGGAGAATGGCATGTTGATGGATGTTGATCATGGTGTGCCATGATTTTCGTCGAGTTCAATGTGATTGGAAACAAACATGAGGAAAGAAAGATATGGTCACATACCGAACCCATGCTTGACCAACTTACTTGTCATGCATCATACATGTATATGAATTAATCAGTAGATAAATGGTGCTCGCAGTGGTAGTACCAGGGATAACAGCATAGCATCCGTGTTCCTGCATAATGTGTACATGGTCCAGGTCAAGGGGGTTCCAATAGGGCGAAGATGCCGCCATCATTCACTTGATAATTTAGCGCGTTTGGGCCTTAGATTGCTTAATCGCTCAAAGTCAAATTAAGACTCTAGAAGTTTCGGTGAGGTACCTGTTTCTCGTTTAGCCTACGTAAGAATGTTGATGTCATGCATATGTTGGGCGGCCGCCAGCATCAATGGCCGGTCACACTACCGTGATGGGCGACCTCGCCATCCCCATCATGGATTTTCACCATGAGAGCTCTCGTAGAGATCAACCACACAAGGATAGAACAAGGAGTACGCACCAGCATGACATCACAGAGATCATGTGTGCATGATTTTTTTTATTCAGGTATGAGAGATCCGAAAACCGAGGAAACCAAAAATCCAGGTGGATCCCAGAAAATATTGTTACCGATCGAAACAATCAACTGGATTTGAATTTAAACGCATACAACTATATCAAATAAGGCTTGTATGCATGTGGTGGTAAAACGCAACCACTAGCTTGGTGGCAAAGCTCTTCTCTAGTACCGCATGGTCGCAGGATTGACACCATTGGTCTTCACCATTTGTTTTCGCAATTTTAGCTTATTTTGCAAGCACAAAAGATGCAATGCAAAGGCTCGAACTCGCAAGCTAGGGAGACTAACCAATGGAACGTAATCGAGTATTGATTTTCAGTTGGTTCGGTTATATTTTAATGACACAAAATTCGAATTCAACATTCTTTTGAAAAAATACACATGAAAAAAAAACATCGCAGGCGTAAAGCACTTGAGTATTGTAATGCCAATAAAGTAGAGCTTTTTTGCACCGCTTTGCAGGTCTTGTCTAAAATTCTTCTTTAATCAATGAAATGTCAATTTTTTGTCTTGGTTGAAAAAGAATATTGCTGTTTGAGTAATGATTTGTCTTTGATTGCAAAATTTGTTGGTAGCTTACCAAGCTGACAGCTTGGTGAGTAATGATTGTCTTTCTTCTTGAACTAGTAATGATTTATCTAACTAAACGTGAAATGTACGTTGTTTAGAATGTCATGCATGCAAGTCGTACAGTGGGATTGGCTGATTGATTGTTGATCAAAGTAGGACTTATTTTTTTCTGGAAAACCTGTACGCTCTATATTTTGAAAGGAATAACAAACACTTATATTCGCAAAAGAAGAAAAAAACTAACAATCAGCGGCAGTTATCCGGCGCAAGTCGTCATACGTACCGCGACGAGCTCCAGATCCGTCCGATCATGTGTTACACGATGGCGTGCTGTTGATGTTTTATTCATGCCAACAGTGGCACTGCCATAGTCCACTCCGTGTTTAATAAGGCACGTTGGCTTGTTGAATGAGTGCTACGGTGCCAGCTAGGGCGCGACGTCGACCCTAACGCGTCCATGGAGCTTCAGCTTCCTTCCTTCGCACGTAGCCCCAACACATGTCACCAATATATATAATACCCCATCGGCAGGGAGAGAGAGGCAGCTATAGGCCATGGGGCTTCGGCGGCAGCTAGTAGCAAAGCAGCTGGAGTCCCCGGACTTCCGCCGGTCAACCATCGACGGCCAAACTAGCGCCCCAACCCTCCTCATCACCGTCGTGGTTGACAGCGCTTTCCGTGCCAGGAGCGTCGTCCAATGGCACGGCTTCTGCCAGGTACGCACGCACACCCCTCCCAACCTTGTGATGCCCAATGTTCTGTTTTGTCCACCGATAAATCCTCACGGTGGTTGGCAGGGGCCTCCGGCTGGTACGTTGCCGGCGGACTGTATCGACGACGTGACGTCAACGTACTACTACTATGTGGCTGATCGTGCGCGCTCTGAACGAGACTGCACTGAAAAGTTCACCGGCGTGCAAGGTGGCGAGGCTGGACGGACTGCCGGCGGTTGCGTGCGCCGTGAAACAAACAATCATGTACATCCTTCTGGGCAGGGGCCATATGCGTGCCCCGAAGCGCAGCTCATGGCCAACTGTCCTGTCATTCGCCTCAATGAAGATAGCGCGGTGGAGCGGCTCCTCCGGTGGTCCGCCGTGACATTGGAGGCCGCAGGCTGTTGGGTTGCTGGTATATGCGGGGGCAGGGACCATGTTGTCTATGCCTGCCCTGAACCGCAACTCATGGCAGATGGCTTCGGTGGCTAGGCACGCGCGGGTTTCACCGTGTAATCGAAATGTTTGGAATAACTACCTACTTTCTCTCTTTTATGAGGAACATGTAATCGAAATGTTTGGAAAAGCTACATATTGTTTTTCTCTCTTCGATAAGGAACATGCACGTAGATCCTAATAATCCAATAGACCAAGATATGGGCATAACCTGAACCCATGCTCGGCCAACTTACTTGTCATGTATGTATGTACGATCATTCCCACAAAATTTTAGAATTTTCTGAAATGTTCTGCTATGTTTTCTTGTTGTTAGAAGGAAGAGATGGATTTGGTGGAATCGATTGTTTTATTGCTTGAGACCCGTGGGCATATAAATAGGAGTACATGGTCAACTTGGAGTACAAGACAAGCCGAAACATATCCTAGTCTATCTCATATTTCCTAACTAAACATAATACTCAACATTCCCCCGCAGTCACAACGGTAGCGACGCAGATGGTGAGATTGGAGAAGAATCCGAAGGAAAGCCGATGGACCCCCCCGCCGCCGCCCACAGTCGTAACGGTCGATGCATCGTGGAGTCGTGGCTGGAGTGGAACCCGACGAGGTTGCTCAAGCAAGGCGGTAGCCCTTTGTGCCGTTTGTCGAGGTAGCCAAGAGCGTAGTGGTGTAGCCGTAGTCGAGGTAGTGTTGGCTACAGCAACTCTGACTTTCCTTCTCTGTTTTACACTACTTGCAATGTGGCTTACCTGACTTTTCTCTTGGAGGATCCGTTTTCATCAGAGAGACCGAAAGGCTTCCTTTGCCCAAATCTAGATCATATCCTCGGAGCAGTAGAGTGCCAATGGCACGAGTCACTTTGCAAAACAATGTATGTCCTTCTTTAAAAAAAATATTTCATAATATGTTATGACAGTACAAAGAATAACAAAAGTAACAAATATTATAGTTAGATCTATGGACCACCTGGCGATGACTACAAGCACGGGAGCGAGCCAAAATCGCGCTACCATCAAAGCCCCTTGATAACCGAAGCCGAGCAAACCTTTTTGTAGTATACAGTTGAGAAGTCGCCGTGCTAAGACACCAAAGAACCAACGCATCGGAACAACAACCATCGTTGATGAAGAGAACCGTAGATCAAAAGAATCAAACACGTAAATGCCCGAACGAAGACGATGGTTTGCCGAATCTAGATTTATCCTCTGCCAGAAACGAACAAAGATCGGATCCATGGAAGGCCAGTGCCGACCTATTGTTTGGATGAGGTTGGGGAGTGTTTGGATGCATTTTGCAAAGGTTTATTTGTGAAAATCATAACTGGACCCGCAGTTATTTGTACTTTCACGTACTTTCGGGCTAATAACTCATATTTTACCATCCTTAGATTAGAGTGGATGAACGGCTTCAAAAGTTGCCAATCACCGTAAAACCTGGTATTGAGCTATAAATTGATGGCAAATCTTGTTCTCGTTTACACTTGTTAATGAAGGGAAACATTACAGACGTTAACCGGACATGAAAAGGTAAAAATAGAGACCATCAGAGTTCTCAAACAAGGTTAGCAAGTTGCAACTATGGACAAGCATGTTGCGCCATAGATGTATGCTGACAGCGAGCCCTGTGCTGCGCTGTTCTCACGCAAGGAACAATGAAGAGCATCGTCTAACGTGAAGGATAGAAGCCGGGTAAATTATTTATATCAACAGTAACTGTATACGCATCGTTCTGATGTAGAGGCCGGGGAATTCCCCCTTTTCGAAAAAAACAGTAGATAAATACAGTGTTCACTACAGTAACTCTGCCTTTTCTTCTCTGTTTTACACTAGCTTGCACTGTGACTTACCTGACTTCTCTCTTAGAGGATCCACTTCCATCAGAGAGACCGGGAGGCAGCCCTTCCCCAAATCTAGATCATATCCGCCGGAGCAGTAGAGTACCAGTGCCACGAGCAATGTTGGGGGTCACTTTGCAAAACAATGTATGTCCTTTAAAAAACCATTATAGTTTGTTATGCCATTACAAAGAATAACAGATGTAACAAATATTATAGTTAGACCTACGGACTATCTAGCGATGACTACAAGCACGAGAGCGAGCCAAAAGCGCGCCACCAAAGCCCCTTCATAACCGAAGCCGAGCAAACCATCTTGTAGTATACAGTTGAGAAGTCGCCGTGCTAAGACACCAAAGGACCAACACATCTTGTAGTATACATATTTTTCTCCAAGTGGTTTGTGATAGTACAGGATAAGCAAGTTCCAAGGATATTTTGGCTTCCTCGTGTTTCGTCACACGAAGCACTAGGATGTGAACACGGTTCGCACTAGGATATTTTTACAGGATAAGCAAGGTCAGATCGCCCGACGTGAACACGGTTCCAGCCCGTGCCGTGTGATGGTCTGGTCAAATGAAAGCTACAGCCATCGCTTGTCTGATTGTGTACACAGAGGAAACATGACCCATGCGCCTATCCTTTGGCCTCTTCGTAGAATAGGAAAATTATAGAAACAGAAAAGTTGTAGAAAATGAGATTGCATGTATCTGAAATCCTATAAACAGGAATAAGAAAGAAGATGCTTTTTGGTTCATTTTCCTAGAAAGGCCAGCCCCGTGTAGCTCCCCCGCGGGCGACCCGGGCGCCCAACCCTAGCCACCGCCGTCCCAACCCCCACCTACTTCCACTCCTCCCGCCGCCGCCGGCGGGCGCCACCGAGCAAAGCCCGCGCGGTGCCGGCGGCGGTGGGATCTCGCCTGCCTTCGCTTGGAGCAGGGGCCGCGGGGGGCTCCTTCCTCGGGCGCGGTGGCGGAACTCGGCAGCCGGTGCGTCGGGTGGCGCGCGCTGGTGGGATCTGAGGCGGCGGCCTCGCAGGTGTGGACGGCGCTACTCCGACGGCAGGGAGTGCTCGTCGGTGAGGTAGGCCGGATTCCCTCGGCTGCGCGGGCAGCGAGGTCCCGGTGGGCGCTGGTCATGGCACGGGGAGGCCCCGGGTTCCCCTCGTCAGATCAGAGGCGATCTGGTCCGCTCGTGATGCATGACCTCCGGCCGGCCTGGCTCATGTTGTGGCTGGTTCGGAGGTGGCGGCAAGGTGCTTGGCCGGGGGAAACCTTTGGCCGCCGGTGGCGGTCACGGCATCGATGGCGTCCCGGACGCCATTCCCTCCTTGGTGGCGGCGCCGAGGCTATACCTCCCCTGCCTCCCCCCTTCCCCTACGCCCGGGTGAAAATCCTAGCCCCGGTGGCTAAGCGGCAGCGGCGCCACAGAGTCGTCACCTTCTTGAAGGCGCCGACTTGGGCCTGGGGATGCTGGGTGTGCATGGCGAGTTTGTCTGGTTCCTGGTGGCGGCCCGTCTGATCTACCGCGTTGCAGCTCCATTCTCATGGCTGCGGTGCTTATCTTCCGGCCGTGTCTCCGATGGCGACCTCGCCCTTCCTCACCTTGTACTTGTCGTGGTGGAGCGGTACTTCATCTCACTCATTGATGGCGGCGGAGATTGGCGGCATGGCGCCGTGGAGGCTCGGCGTCCGATGCGCGGAGATGGACTCGCGCAGGAGGAGGTATGTGACGCCCCAAGACCGGAGCTTTAGTTGCCTTCCAGGGTTTCCGAGTTTTGTCGTGCGATTTGTTTTGTTTGTGCATTCATCATGTCATCTCTTGCATTGCATCATCTCATCATGCCATCATATCATTAATTTTAAAAACTCAACTAAATAAATTGTATGGATTTTTCGATCCATTTAAACCGAGGGATTCACATGGTGACTTCTCTTTATAACATATCCTCCCAATATTAGGGAGCTATATTAAAAATATTCCATTGTTTTGGAATCACCATAACCCACTTGCATAATAAATCCCATGCCTTTTCTGCTCCGAGTTGACCTCAAAACCTTGCCAATATTATTTCATCAGTTTCCGGAGTTCCACCAAAAATCCTCGGGCCATTTTTGTTAAATTCCTCATATTTTTATGAGTCCGGGAAAATTGTCCTCGTTCCCAAATTCTT
>LR880966.1:24965632-24980699 GCA_904067115.1 Aegilops sharonensis | reverse complement strand
TTCGAAAGCCGTGCCCGCGGTTATGTGGCAGATGGGAATTTGTTAATGTCCGGTTGTAGAAAACCCGAAGTGGATCTTAATTAAAATACACCAACCGCGTGTGTAACCGTGATGGTCTCTTCTCGGCGGAGTCCGGGAAGTGAACACGGTGTTGGAGTTATGTTTGACGTAAGTAGTTTCAGGATCACTTCTTGATCATAGTTGTTCGACCGTGCTTTGCTTCTCTTCTCGCTCTCTTTTGCGTTTGTAGCCACCAGATATGCTAGTCGCTTGCTGCAGCTCCACCTTACTACCCTGTCCTACCTTTAAGCTTAAATAGTCTTGATCTCGCGGGTGTGAGATTGCTGAGTCCCCGTGACTCACAGATACTTCCAGAACCAGTTTGCAGGTACCGATGAAACCGTGCAGGTGATGCACCCGAGCTCAAGGAGGAGCTCGATGGAGATCTTGTTCTTTGTGTTGTTTCGTTTCAGTTGATCAGTAGTGGAGCCCAGTTGGGACGATCGGGGATCTGTGTAGCTTTTGGGGTAGTCTTCTTTTATTTTGGTTCCGTAGTCGGACCTTGATTGTATCTGTATGATGTAATGTTTTACTCATGTATTGTGTGAAGTGGCGATTGTAAGCCAACTATGTATCTCTTTCCCTTATGTATTACATGGGTTGTGTGAAGATTACCTCACTTGCGACATTGCTTTCAATGCGGTTATGCCTCTAAGTCGTGCTTCGACACGTGGGAGATATAGCCGCATCGAGGGCGTCACAAGGTAGTTGTCTGGCGTCATGGTGACGTTGATGGCTGATATGGCCTTCACAAGGTAGAAGACTCAATATCATCTGAAGACGGACCTGTGGAAGATGGCGGCGACGAGCAAGAGTGCATCTGACTGGATTGTGCCCCAGAGCCGGTATGTGGCTCGGCTGGGGCTTCCGGCTTTTGATGTTAGGTTTAGTTGAGTGGTTTGGGTAGGAGCCCAACTAGCATCCCTTTATCATATGGATAAGAGTAGCGGCATATGTTGCCAAGATGGTGGATTCAGGTATATTGTTTGTAATACATTGTAAGGTCCTCGAGAATAATTAATAAAGTGGCCTTATGCATCTTCCAGATGCAGAGGCCGGGGTCATCCTCCTTTCTAAAAAATGAAATATGAAGGATAGAAAGAATTCCTTCATAGAAATAGGATTTTATTCCAACAAACCAAATGGCTCGAAAGAAAAATTTTCTATACAAATCTTATCCTATGAGATACCTATAAAATTCCTACAAACCAAAGGAGGCCTGCCTACTTTGGTTCATAGGATAGAAACATTATAGGAATAGAAAATCATACAAAGTGAGATGACATGCATCTCAATTTCTATAAAAAAAAATGGCATTTGATGCGTAGGATAGGATTTTTTTTCATTAAGTCTATACTAATGTTCTTTTTTTCTTTGAAACGTAAAGGATTGATTCCTATCCTATATAGGAATAGGAATCAATTCCGATAAATCAAAGGGCTTTAAAGAAATTTTTTCTATAAAGTTTCTATTCTTTGCAATTCCTACAATATTCCGATGAACCAAAGGATGCCTAAAAGTTCACAGTTCCATACCCACACCAACACTGCTGCGCTGTTCTCTCAAGGAACAGTGAATAGCTGGTCACCTCCAACTATTGCACTTGCAGGAATGGGCTGACGCACGCAGCCTGATGGAAAAAAAAGTTGCTGCTGCGAACTCTGATGAAACGAACCCAACAGTGGTCGTTCTTCATCGAGTATTTCCCCATACAGAGATGGATGGACCACGCGCTCCAAGCTCTGATGCGACTATCTCCATCACGGCCAGGTACCCAACGCGCCGACCAATATTTGCCGACGTGGCCGGTTAGCCGCTACTTTTCAACAAATATGCATATATTTTTCGTAGTTTTACAAGCAAACAAAAGTAGCATAGTTTCTCACAATCAAATAAAGCATAGTTTCACAACCAAATAAATTTAGCATAGTTTCACAAGCCGAATAAAAATTAAATTGTCTCAAATACATTTTAAAAAAAGATACATTTGTTGGTTGCCAACGTAAGCCCGCATATACTCAACCAAATCATTTTACAGGTGCATGTGAGTTTCTCAGTCATGCATTTCATGATGAAATTGAATGAACTATGCAAACGTTGCCGCTACTCCATGCTCAGGCACAACATTCTCACCCTGAAACTGAAACCCTTGACCATAGATATGTTTCGGGCGATCATTCTCTACGATCATATTGTGCATGATCATACGAGCAGTCATCACCTCCCACAACTTCTTGCTTCCCCAAGTCCTAGAAGGATACCGAACGATGCCCCATCGAAATTGCATAACACCAAAGTCACCCTCGATATACTTCCTAGCACTCTCTTGCTCTTGGGAAAATCTTTTTCTCTTCTCTCCCGAGAGGGTTGTGGATTCTCTCCACAATAGTGGTCCACTGGGGATAGATACACATGACGTCAATGTATTGCATTGGATCTGGAACGTCCAATCCGCTCCGACGGACGGTCCATATCGACGGATGCACTATAAAAGGACTCCAACCCGGTCTCTAATTTGAATCACACAGTAACAATCAAGGCGGCGGAACAAAGTTGGCAGGAGCTAGCCCTGGATCTACCTATTCTTTCTGGTAGCTTAGCCCACTTGTGGCCGCCGAGGATATGGGAGATTTGCAGTCCTCTGGTGAAGGCCTGATTGAAGAGCATCCTGCTGGGGCGTGAACATCGGGAGTCCGATGAGGATTTGGTAGACCCGGGCGAGAGACATCATTGATCCCCATAGCCCAACTTTCTTGACGACGGGCTTGATCGCTTGGGCAATCTAACAAAGAAGGTCGATCGAGGTGAAGTTAGACCTGGGATAGAAAAATGGCATGTCAAGCAAGAGTAAAATATGTATTGTCATTGGTCACTAACCAAAAGCAGGCCCCATTCAGTCTGCATGAAAGTGAAGATGTGGATGAAGATATGAAAAGCTGTTAATTTGAGTGGCAGAGTTTCATTGGGGCCAAAGGCGGCCATTGCCCCCTCCCCCCCTCCTGTCTATGAAAACTCTTAATTGTATCCATTATTATTAGGTTTGAATATGAAAGATTTCTCAGAGTTCACGCATAACTTATCTTCTTGTACTTCCTAAGAAGTGCTCAACATGGAGACCCAGAGGCCCTGGGCACGATGTTGTACGCACCGCCGAAACGGGGATTGGGCAATTGATTGTGCGTCAGAAAGCCCCTTTGTTTGATTTGAATCCATTTGCTCTTCTTCCCTTTGCCTAATGCGGTTTACTCACGCAGGTGCACAAGAGAAGGCGCACATCGCCAGGGAGTCCGTCGGTGTGAGGCATACTTGAACTGCAAAAGGCACCCAACGTGAGTTCCTTTCCATGTCACTTGCCCTCTCTGTGGTGTGTATTTGCAACCTTTATGAGAGGAAAAATTATTCTTTTCTGGGAGGAACAATGCATTTGGGACAGGGTTGTTTCAATGCTTTTGTGCTATAAAAGTTTAGGCTACTTGAAAAGATTGCATCAAGCTTGCTGACGCCTTTTTTTTTTACCAGCGTAATTCCAATCCTAGTTGATGGGATATGAACAATGAAGAAATAAATAAAAAATTAAAAGGAATAAATCGATGGAAAAAAAGGCCAAACAAAACCAAAAGAAGAAGAAAACTATACTAAGATGATGCACAACAAGAAAAATACAAGAAGTTACTAGGTTATAGATGGTGGAAGTAAACAAGAGGTTGGGCATTCGTATCCTAATTTACCCTTGTGCCTATCTTTGGAAGGTTACAAAAGGAAAAAGAAATTGGTTCAGACGAGCATACTGGCTATACGTACATGCCACATACGAAGGTGGGGGTATACCTTATAATCAAATGACTATACTACTCTTGTACGGTTTGTGAGAGGATGTAGGAAGCAAACCTCACAACTAAAATAGGCGGATGTAACCAACATCAGAGTTCTGAAATAAGGCTAGCAAGTTGCAATTATGGAGAAGCATGCTCCCCCATAGATGTATGCTGACAGTGAGCCCGGTGCTGCGCTGCTCTCTCCCAAGGAACAGTGAAGACGAGCTGGTCATCTCCAACTATTACACTTGCAGGAATGGGCGGAAGCATTGCTGGTTGGTGGCACAGTGAGAACCGAACCCAACAGTGGTCGTTCTTCTTCGAGTATTGGTCCAGACCATACAGACAGACATGGACCATGCGCTCCACGCTCGGACGTGAGTACGTGACGTTCTCAACCACGGCCATGTGTTTTCATTCTCCTGTCCAACAGACCTGGCCAAACTGGCCAGCCCGTTCTAATCGTGCCTGGCCCGGCACGGCCCGCAATGGCACGTTTAATAGCCGGGCTGTGCCGTGCCGCCCACGGGCGTGGCTCCCAGGCCAGGCATGGCCTGATTATTAAACGGGCCGGCCCGTGGCACGTTTAGCACGCCGGCCCATCTGATTTTTAGCAGTTGGACTGTATTTTAGGTTTATTGGGCTGTAATTTAAGCGGGCTATGTCGTGCCGGCCCATGTGCCCAGGCATGGCCCAGCGTGCCGGGCCTGGCCCATTTAGCCCGGGCCATGCCGTGCTTGGGCCGTGCCGTTCCTGTGTGCTACCGGGCCGGCCCAGTTAGCACGGCCCGTTTGGCCAGCTATATGTCCAACAAGGAGTGGAACCACACGCCAGGATGGCAGCACGATGCTTGTGTAGGTTTTCATTGCGAGCAGGGAGATAAGAGAGGGAGCGAGCGAGAGTCTGCCTTTGCCTGAATCTGGATCCTATCCGGGGTAGTAGAGTGCCCCTGACACGATCCATCTCTTCTTCCAATATTTATTTTTTCAGAATAATTCCCGATCTATTCATAATCTGTCATGTCATGTACAAAGAACATCGGAAGTAACAAAAATCCCGACATGGCCCATGGATCACCTAGCGATGACTACAAACACTAAAACGAGTCGAAAGCATGTCGTCGTCATCGCCTCTTCCTCGGCGTAGCTGGGCAAACTTTATTGTAGTGGACATCCGAGAAAATCGCCGTGCTAAGGCACTAGAGGACCAGCACAACAAAATATCAACAGTCATTGATAGAGGTAAGAGTAGATGATAAGGATCAAACGTGTGAATACACGAACGAAGATGATGTCCCGCCGAATCAAGATGGATCCACCGAAGAAGAACAAAGATTACCGGATCCAACCAAATCCATCGAAAACCAGCACCGGCGTATTGTGAAGATGGGGAGTGTTTTGATGCCTTTTGCAATGGTTCATTGTGAAAATCATACGCCAAAAAGAGGATTAAACCGGCAAAGATTTTGTGGATCGGGAGCGCTGCAATTTCTGGTGAGCGACCGTCACTAACGCGTTGTGTCAGCAACTAATTAACCCACCTCATCACCTCAGGGGCAGACTTCATGTTTTGTCCTGGCGATATTTTTTCCATGTGGTGGTTAGTGCTAATACACCACTACGAAAGTAGGATAAGCAAGTTCCAAGGATATTTTGGCTTCCTCATGTTTCGTCACACGAAGCACTAGGGGGTCAGATAGCCCGAACAGTTCTCCTCGGGAGAATATTCCCGAGATATTAGAATCCTTTATTTCTTTACGGAAAAACTAACGCCCACACGTGTGGGCGTTTGCACATCGCTTACACGCCTTCATCACCACTCATTTTATCATGTATGAATAGATGACATCAGCAGAAATTTTTTTTATTTTCGGCTTAAAAATATTTTCTCCTAATTAAAAAATGAATTAAAAATCCGTTTTCACCATTAAATCCGTCTCGACGAGATTTTCAAAACTAGACCACATGTTGATATGTTTTGATGAATTTTTTTTTGCCCAAAAGTTAACATGATGTTTACACTGTAGTTGCCATGGTGCTTCAACTAAAGTTGCCATGTGGCCATTTTAGTTTGTGGAAAAAGTCCAAAACAAACCTTGAATTTGTAGACAAAAGCTAAATCAAACCCCAAACTCTCAATCCCTGAAATCAGCACACCGAACTCTATAATCCCGGTCTATTTTAAACCTTGAGAGGACTCGGCCGGTATTTTCTTAATTGGGCTGGCCCAATAGTGCAGTCGCTCATGCGCACGCACTAGTCTTTTTTTCTTTTACGTTTTCTTTTATATTTTTTCATTTTTACACATGTCTAATTTTTCTCAGTACCCAATGTACATTTTGAACGCAGGCATTAAATATTTTTTGATAGACTTTTGATATTTTCAAATACGCTATGGACATTTTTGAAATTAAATATTTTCAAAAAAAATTTGAATACATGGTAATATTTTTCGAAATAAATGTTTTACATTTTCTTAATGACAATACACATTTTACAAAACTACACGAACACTCTTTTACATGGTTCAACATTTAAAATTCGCATGCACTTTTTTCTATTAAATGTCACGTATATTCTGTTACAAGGTTATGACAGATTTTTGTACAACACGCAAACATTTTCGGTACATTGTTCATACATTCTTTTGAAAATGCCACAAACACATTTTCTGAAACTCGTGAACATTCTTGAAATGTTATATTTTTTTTTAATGTACGAAAACTTTTTTTTAATCACGCGAATATTATTATACATTGTATAAACATTTGTTTGAATTGGCCCATACATTGTTTTAGAATTTGTGGTATTTTCTAGATGTCACAAACTCAGAAAATGTTTATGTATCAAAAAGTGTTCGCACTTTAAAATTTTGTTCAGGTTTCAGAAAAAATTTATGTTTCTAAAAGTGTTTGCACTTTAAATTTTTGTCCAGGTTTTCTAAAAATGTTTATGTTTCAAAAGGTGTTGGCTTTTTCAAAGTTGTTGGTTTTTAAAATTATTTGAAAATTTCATAAAGTTCTCGCACTTTATGAAATGTTTGAAGATTTCAGAAATAAATGCGTTTTCAATACTTGTTTGCCCCTAATAAAAGTTTTCAAAGTTCGACGCTTTGGTTTCTGCTTAAATACTTTCGGCCTCTTATTCTATTAGTCATAGTCGTCTGGTGTAGTGGCTAGCAAAATCATGTCAACCATGCTAGGTCCCAAGTTCGACTCCACGGCATGTTTTTTTGTCTTGGAATTGTTACGCCGGGCGTTAAGAAAAAGAAAGAATGATTTTTTATCTCTCGTGTGAAGCAAAAAAAACTCGCATCATGTCTGGTGGGCTGGCCCAATCGATTCCGCAGCCAACAATCGAAAACATTTTTTAAAAACATTATTTATGAAATAGTTTATGAAATTCGAAAACATATTTTAAAAATGTGACACAATTTAAAAATCTGAAAAAATCATAGCATCTGAAAAACTGTTGGTATTATGAACATTTTTGACAAATGTGTTTTTCTTTTTGAAATCACAAACAGTTTTTAAAAATGCGAACCGAATTCTAAAATGCCAGACCTTTTTCAAAAGCCCAAAATGAATTGAACTTCGCCAAAAATAGAAAACAGGGACGTTTTTTAACTTCTGAACCATTTAAAAAATGTGCGAACATTTTTGAAACTTCACGAATTCTTGTTGTGTTGTAGTGGGCCGGCCCAAATTCTTGTGCGTGAGAGTAGCTGGTTATCCCGGCCGGGATTGTACTATTTCCAGTTTGCCAAACAGGTCTAGGGTCCAAAATAGTCCAGGATTGCAAGTTCAGAGTGCCTATTTCCGGGATTCAAAGTTCGGGGTTTGATTTAGCTTTCGTCTATAACTTAAAGGTTTATTTTGGACTTTTTCCAATATATGATGTGCCATCATCAGAAAGAGCTAGTAGTAAAGAAGTTCGATTGATCCCCCACACTACTAGTAGCAAAGAAGTTCCAGTCCCCGGAGTGCCAGTCAACCATCGACGGCCAAACCGCCGCCACGACCATGAGCGACACCGCTGTCATCACCGTAGCCGTCGACAACTCTCTCACCCGCAAGAGCCGCACCAACCAATGGCCTGGCGCCCGCAAGGTACGCACCTCCCAGATCTTCCGTTCGAGCTTGCGATGTAAAACGCTGTGTCCACGAGTTAATCCTCATTGTTCTTTGGCACTTACAGGGGCTGCAGACTAGCACACCCTCAGCAGATGGGATTGAGAGCGTGATGTTCACGTACCGATTCATGGAGGAGCGGCCAGGCACGTACCGCACTTACCACGACCGAGACCCTCCCACAATGTTCACTGACGTGAAGGAAAGCAATGCTGCCCCATCTGACATGGGACACGGTGCAGTCAACGTGCCACACACAGACGAGGGACAAACCACTGACAGCAGCGCTCGCACCGCCGACCGAGAAGTCATGGTGTACGCTCGCGGAGGCAGGGGCCATGCCGCCCTTTGCCCTGAAGCACAACTCATGGCCAGTAACTCTATTATCTACCTCAATGACGAAGGCCCGGTCGACCGGATCCTTCGGTGGGTTGCTGGTATATGCAGAGGCAGGGACCATGCCGTCTATGCGTGCCCTGAAGCGCAACTCATGGCTGACTGTCCTGTCATTCACCTGAATGACGAAGGCCCGATTGGGTGGCTCCTCCGGTGATCCATCTGCTGTTAGAGGAGATGACCCGTTAAAAATTAATTTTGGAGGTTGAGCAAATCCACATGTCTCACGAGGTTCCCGGTTTCCACCATCATGAGTTAACACAACTCGCTTTCCCCCTCTCTCCTTTTGCAATATAGAAATAAACATTATTCATTTTCTTTGATATTTTTGGCGTTGCCACTTCATTTGTACTTTTTTGTGTGATTGATTCATTTGTGCTCGAGTTTGTAAGTTTTTTCTCGGCTCTATTCTTTTGTAATCTAGTGGAAATGAATTTGATTTTGTAGTTGTCTAAATTATTGGACAATGAATTTGTAACTCGGATGTTTGGAATAACTACCTGTTATTTTTCTATCTTGGCGGCAAAAAAGCACAACATCATCGACATAGAGTGAGAGGCTAGAAGCCATGTGACGATCCATGCTTCGGTGCATGACTGTGTAGCTAGTGGCGCCTGGAAGAGGCGGTTTTTAAACACCGATCACAAGCACAAAGAGCACTGGAGACAAAGGGCCACCCTGGCGCTTTGGGACGCGAGGCCTGGCCTTTCGCCGGTGACCGCCCATGCACCGACGCCGGACATCGTGTTCATATGCCATGCAGCCATAAATTGTGTTGACGTATAATGTGCTGCCTAGTCTCTTTCATTAGATCGGTCTTTTGTTTGCATTGGCTAAAGCACGCATTTCTACATGGTATCGGAGCCAAGAGGTCTTGAGCTCGAGACCCGGCTGGCGCAATTAAACTGCAGCCCATTTTCGGTCCATGTTTAAGCCTGAGGGGGCTACACATGAGGGAGAGTGTTGACGTATAATGTGCTGCCTAGTCTCTTCCATCAGATCGGTCTTTTGGTTGCATTGACTAGAGCATGCACTTCTACAAGCTGCCTTCCGCCTACCCATGACCATGCACCACTCCATGGACCGCCGACCGAGAACTCGTCTACCGCCACAGCGGCCGGGCCATGCGTGCGTCGAAGCACAACTCATGGCTGGTAACACTACTATCTATGTCAATGGCGAAGGAACGGTGTTGCAGCTCCTTCGGTGGTCCGCCGTCGGAGTGATGGCCGTCACTACTAGAAAAACGGCTATAGCTAATATGGACATTAATGGCGCACCACGTAAGCAGTGGCGACGCCATTAAACTCCAAATACTAATGGCGCACCACATCCATGGTAACAATTTTTCTTTATTTTTTTTCAAAACTAGTAATGGCGCACCACACCCTCGGTGCGCGACTACTAACAAATGTTTTTTATTTATTTTTTCAAAACTAGTAATGGCGCACTAGGGGATAGTGCGCCATTACTAGTTTTAACTAGTAATGGCGCACCACACCCTCGGTGCGCCACTACTAACAATTTTTTTAATTTTTTTTTAAAAACTAGTAATGGCGCACCACACCAACGGTGCGCCATTACTAACTTTGACAAAAAATTCCACCGAATGCACCCCCCTGACCGCCTTTTTAGTTTTAAAAAATAAAAGAAAATGATGGAAATGTCAAAAAAATAAAAGGAAATAAGTTTTCCATGTGATATGTGGTCTAGTTGTTGGGAAAATTTACAAATATGAATTTTGAATTTATTTGCAAAATCTCTCTGGAATTTAGTAAAATGGGCATAAATTTTGCATACGAACTCGGAATAAAAAGTTTTTTATATAAAAAATCATCTACTCGAAAAGTTACATCCGAATTCAACTAGGGAGAACCCCCGTTGAAGATTTTTAGAATCCCCAAAAACCTAACAAAATGAAAGATACGGGGCTTTTAAGATCTAGAGGGTGAAAAACAGAAAAAAAAAATTCAAAGTTAGTAATGGCACACCTTTTGCTAGGTGCGTTACTAGTAACAGAAAAAAAATTGGTTTCAAATTTTTTTTTGGAAAAATGTTCAAAATATGATACCTAATATGACAGGGAAGTTTGAAATATTTTTTCAGAATTTCATCACACTCGTGAAGATGAACAAAATCCTAGACATCAACAAGGTTTAATACGATTGATATGATAGATATATTAACAAGTGCCTGCTAAGTGAGCTGGTGTTGGGGTTGGATAGAACTGCGAAGTTAAACGTGCTCGGGTTGGAGTAGTGTGAGGATGGGTGACCTTTTGGGAAGTTTGACCACGAAGTGTGATTTGACCTGAGATTAAGCCATAATTACCTGAGATTAAGAATAAAAAATTCTGAAATTTTTTTTTAAAAAAAATTGTTAGTAATGGCGTACTTCTATGTGGTGTGCCATTACTAAGTCAGATAGTAATGGCGCACTATAGGTGCGCCATACTATAATGCGTCATTACTATCTGTGATAGTAATGGCGCACCAAATGTGCGCCATTAGTATTTGTTACTAGTGGCGCACCTATAGTGCGTCATTAATGGTAAAAATAAGTGCGCCACTAACATGCCTTTTTCTAGTAGTGCGTGGTCTTATGGGTTTCTGGTATATGCGGCGGGCGGCATGACCCAGTGTCACGCGGCCGAGGAGACGGTGCATTGGATGTAAGGTTTGTAAATCGAGCAAATCCTCATGTTTCACGGCTCCCAGCTTCCCGTAGCATTGATTTAGTACTGTGATTTTTTTCCTCTCACTACAAATAAACATAATGTAGTTTCTATGATATTTTTTGTGTTGTTGCTTAATTCGCGCATCGAGTTTTACAAAAAATCACAGTTGCATGTCTTTCTGCATTCTAGTGGAAAGGAATTTGATTGTGTAGTTGTCTAATTAATTTGTCCGTAGGAGTAAATGGTTGTGTACACCAGATGTTTGGAACAATTATCTAGCTAATCGGTGATATCTCATGTTTTCAAATACAATGCTGAATAATAAGGTACTTCATCCGTCCCATAATATAAGAGCGTACGGACGGAGCAGTTGACCAGACTTGAGCGGATAAAAAATAGAGGCAATCTTAAGTAGTGATTTCTAATTAGATCAGGCTCGGCATCTCCAACTTTGTATGCCACATATGTGATTGGCTCCAAAAGGTGCGTGGGCACCGCTTCAATCTGAAAGGAGAAATAATACTACAACCAACTCAACTTGTTTTGTGCACAATTTTATCCCCCTCGTTCCACCGTTCTAAACTATTAACAAGTGATGGTACATGATTCTAGTACAAACAAATCGTTGACTTAACGGTACAATTCCTCTGTCTGCAACCGAAAGCAACTTTCTCTTTTCAACCGCGGTGCTAATTAAGCGGTTCAAACATGTGAAGCGAGGCAAATCCTTGAAGAGTTTTTTTTATCCTAATAAACTAACGGCAACTTTATGAATCAGTTTCATAAACTGACGACAAACTTAATAGTTTGTGTAGTATTTTTTGCTGGTTTAAGTCTTTGTAGTAATATAAGTTTGTGTGCAATGCAACCAGGCCCGGCCCATTGGCCGGGCAAACAGGGCGCCCGCCCTGGGCCTCCAGAAGGCAGGGGCCCCAACCCAGCTAGTATTTCCACTATGGTACGTAGGAGGCCCAACAAAAACTACGAGCGGATTCATCGTCTTCCGGTCGGCCCGTGCTCCTCGACTCCTCCTCATCCCCAAATCCTAGACTCCCATAGCTGCGCCGCTGTTCCCGTGCGTCTCGCCGTCTCCGATTCCAAGGTCGCCGCTGGCCATTAATGAGACTAAAGGCGAAATCTGCTCTCCTTCCTTTCTCGATGTTCTGCTCTTTCCCCATCAGCTAGACGTTGGAGAGACGGTACTCCTACCTATAAGGCTGCTCGTAATGATAGTATCATAGGTAGTATCATGCATGTCAACTAGGCAATTTTGATGAGGTGTCATAGCATTAAATGAAGAAAGAGCGGATGAAGTATCATAAATGATATGCTATTTTGTGTCATGCATGGTAATAAATAGAATACTACGTGATACTAAAATATGATACTATGCATTAGGGAGGTAGGAGCATACACTAGTATCATATGCATGATACTAGTATATGATACTACCTCCGTCCGGGATTTTTAGTCCCCTGAGCAACGAAAGCATGTCCGTTAATTGAAGGCCGCTTGATATTTCCCATGCACAATCAATGGCGCATTCATCTATCCCATTGGCCAGGCAGCCGCAATCCACGCACGGGGAAGGATGCCTACATGCATGCCTAAGGCCAACCCGTGCATGCGCGAGGCAGTTATGGCCCCCACGGTGTCCGGCCAATTATAGGTAAACACGTTCATGCAGTCACATAAATCGGCGCACTTAATTACTGCCTTAAACACATGCATGCAGTTGCCTTGGTCCTGGTGTTTCGGTCGGCCGGACCTAAAAACCCGGACGGAGGTAGTACTCCCCATTAGGCTGGTCGTAGTGGGGAGTAACTTATACTAGTGTCATGCATATGACACTAGTCTAAGTTACTACCTTCATAGTGCAAAGTAACATGGTAGTAGTGTCATAGAGAACCTCATTAATTAGCTTGTAGACTCATTTTGTCTTGGAAAGTGCTATGTTACAGTAACATAGTATGTTACCACTTCTCATTAACTACATGCCACATAAGCAAAAAAAATTCGAAGTACGCTATATTACTTGCTAAGTTACTCCCACTATGACTAGCCTTACAACCAGCCTAATCCTGTTCATCCTCCATTAAATGGCTCTGCCCTCTGAGAGATTACACATCTGCTTGGCCTGCTCCCCTACGTAGTTCTTCTTGTGCAGTTCAGCACTTCGCTGGATATACGTGTGGAAGAGTCTTTAGGAGTCACGGGATTAGGAGAACTGGAGAAGGGGGGTCAATGGTGTTCAACTACAACGTACAACATGTGGATCTGCTGATCTGCCCACCTACATCCACATCAAAATATATATCCAAGTGCGTTTGTTCCCTGTATTAATTGTTTTATGCTGCTTTTTCTTATTTTAGTGAATGTCCTCTTGAAAGTATTTATCCGGTAGTAATAAAAGGAAGAGAAAAAGCAAATAGATGAAGAAGTAAAATCCTTAAGGGAGCACTGGACAAATTTTTCAGAACTGGTATTGAGAAAGATAAGTTGGATCACATAAATGTTGATGCAATAATCGATGACTTTGCTTCTAGAATTGTTAGACGAATTTCCAAATTCTAGTATAGACGTGAAATCAATTTGCTTTACTATGCCTTGTGCAGGAATGTTTGGAAGAATTGAGTTATTATTTGATTGAGGAAATTTGGAGTGAAGGACATGGCCGATTGGGGAGGATCCAGAAACAGATGCAAAGTTCATGCCTAAATTTTTATCTGATGGTAACACAAAAGATCTAAGTAGCAACCAATTTTGACAGAATTTTTTGTTTTGCAAAACAAAATGAAGTCTCCTTTCAAATTTAGGAAAGCGAGCTTTTGTTCAACTGCATCATTTCATTACTATCATGGTGTAGTTCACTTGATCGATAAATAAACTGTACTGTCAGTTTTAGAGTCCAAATGATGATCATCTGGATATTTACTTTGCTTTTCAAATAGAAAATGTTTGTGTTTTTGAGTAAACAAGGGCCCCTTCTTACTGTCTTGCCCCTGGGCCCTGTATATCTATGGCCCGCCCTGAATGCAAATATAAAGATGTGTGCCGGCGTTGGTGCATATCCATGCATTTCCATGCATGTACGTCCAGGAGATGGGCCAAGTTGGGCTAGTGCTATCCCACGCCATCTCATCCACCTGAGGATGCAGTCACCGCTAGCATATCTTCAATAAATAGCTAATTACGCTTAAGGTTTAGACTCGGGTTTTATTCGAAATCACTAACTGAGAAGTATTCTTTGCAAAGATCACTCCCACCTTCTCAGCTTGTGACAAGTGGCGCGTTGCATGTACGCCACTTGTTGCAACCTGTGTGTTTTTGCATAGTAAGATGTCATCTTTGTTGGTGTAATTGCCTGCTCTTCCTTTCGGCGCGTCGACAATGCAATCACCCTCCTCGTCCACCTCAAACTCATGGTCTTCGAAATAAATGTCATTGGTTTGAGACCAATGCGAATTGTTGGAGCCAACACCCATAGTTGACATGTATGCATCATCGTTGAGACTACAAAGTTTTTTGAACAATGCAAATAAGCTATCTATATGATGCATTGAAAAAAATAACAAGAAAATAGAAGTTGGAATTTTTTTCACCTTGGGGGCATTTCGTCGAACACGTGGTGCGCGTCGGTGGCCGGCTCAACGAGTGAGCTCGCCGGCGCTTCGGTAGCCGCCGCGCCCGTCAAACGCCCTGCAAGCTTCTTTCCCCTCGCCTTCGAGCTGCCGGAGTCGTCCGCCGCCTTGTTCTTCTTCGCGGATGTTTTGCCCTTCTTCGGCCGCGCCGCATTGGGGAGCTTCGACGGTGCGGCGGCGGCACGGGACGGCGCCAGCGCGACGCCACCCATCGTTGTGGTCATCCGCGGCAGCAAGAAGAGGCTGCGCGCGAGGCCGATGCTTGGCGGAGCTTCGGCGGTGGCGATGCCAACGCTCCCCGCGCTAGGGTTTCCGGCGGCGGGGGCAGTGGCGGCGGCGGCGGGGGGGG
>LR880966.1:24953320-24965072 GCA_904067115.1 Aegilops sharonensis | reverse complement strand
CGGCTGTACAATGGGGTGAGCGGGATGCCGGAGCGCGCGTCCATGGATGCAGTGCGCCGGCGCCGGCGCGTGCGGGGCGTAGGAGAAGGAGAGGAGAGAGTGCGGCGCGAGCGCTCGAATGTGCCGCGCGCGGAACCGGGCGCCCAACTCCTTATACAGCGCGCACTGTTTTTGCCCGCCCGCTGGAGCCACCCGTCGGGTTGCGCACGCGCTAAAACGCCCATTTTTACGGCGCAACGCTTATTTAGCGCAGCTGTTGGAGATGCTCTTAGTAAGTACCTCACCTCGGGTAGTGGAACGTTCCATCCAACTACTAAGATTAATACAGAATTGTTTTGATTTTTGTCCAACGACTTTTAGCCGTGCCGTACCGTGCGTACGGGCAGGCTGCGCCAGACAGGAGGTGGCTACATCCTGTCGTCTTGCCAAAATGTCAAAACCTCCCAACTGAAAAAACAAAATGCTCTTTTTTATTTCCTACACATGGAGTTGGTTAATAAAGTGCATAGTAGACAGGAAAAGAAAAGATTATGGTCTGGGTGGCGAACCGTGCTCAAACGTTGTCCACCTCACAAAGATCTCCGACGGCTTCGTCGGCTGCCGGTTCGGCAAGGCCACCGCCGACTGTCTACCTACTCAACACCAATGATAATCTCGACCACCACGGATGGGCTTCGTGGTCCATGCCATGGCCGCCAAGCAGAGCAGCGCACCCCAGACCACCCAATCGAGCCCCATCAACTCCTCTTCCTCGACTCCGGGTGCAAGCTCCGCCATTGAGATCCTGAGGTTGTCGAGTATCACAGCTCCCTGTTTCTCAATTCCTTCAGGCCTCGCCTTCTTCCCAACCTAGCTCTCATCTCACTATTTTCTACTACATCGGAGGTAACGCCCTGCAAGCTCTCGACATGAGCCGTCGTCGGAGCAACCTTGTCGTCATCATTGCCGTCGTTCCAGCAACTGCCGGTGATGAGCGGGGCCGACACCAACCGCTTCGTCTCATTCCCGCGTGCAGGACAAGACCTTGGTCATCCTTCCAGGTGTCTCCGTTTGCGAGCGGTGATCCTCCAATGCGTCCTCTGTGCCTCATCCATGACCCCCGCCTCTGACTACACTGTGAGGCACCAAGACAAACTTGGCGACGTTGACACAGGAGGCTATGTGGCGCCCCAGGCTAGTGGTCATGGTGCTCGGGCCAGCGTTGTGGTGCGTGTTGGTGGGCATTGGTGAGTGACAAGAGGCCGGCCGGCTGCAGGGACATGTACAGAGACGCGGCGGCACACAACATGGTCGGCAAAATGCCTACCCAATGTAGAGAGAGAGGAAGAAGAGGTGACAAAAAATCATTGATACATGTCTGTTTTTTCTCTTTAATCTGGTTTTGGATGGAATTTATCCGGTTTTAAGACATGAGGGACGAAACTTGGCCCGGCCCAGAAAAAAATTAAACGACCAGACGTAGACTTTTGGTAAACTTGAGGGACCATTCTCATCTTTGAATGAAGACGCCCCTCCAATACCACCTGTGTTGGTAAACTTGAGGGACCATTCTCTCTCTCTCTCTCTCTCTCTCTCTCTCTCTCTCTCTCTCTCTCTCTCTCTCCCTGCTAACACCTGTTAGAGTTGTGTCGAATATTGTGTGCAAGATAGGTTACAGTTGGACTTGTAGTTGTATTGTGCTTAGATAGGATATGGAGTCGTGTCCTACTAGGACACTTATATCCTAGGCCTCTCATATATAGCGGGGGTAGACACACGATGTAACCTATGCCAACATAATAGCACATGCGCGCAAGGGGGAGCCGGCGGCGTGTGCCGGCACCCGGATGGCTGGTGTGCGGTATTGTGACGGTGTCACGGGTAGGAGCACCCGTAGTCAGGCCCCGGGGATGTAGCCATATCGGTGAACCTCGTTAACAAATCCCGGTCGTGTTTGTGTGATTGCTTGGTCCTCGGACGATCGACGATATGCCTCGAGTTTGTTCTAACAAGTGGTATCATGAGCTAGGTTGTTCGGAGGTCATTGTGTTGATCAAGAAGCAATGGAAAGCTGACGGAGTTGTCGGCGAGATAAGAAGTCAGCGGAAGGCACGTGTGCACACGAAGGCTAGACGTGCGGCGAGCGTGCGCGGCGGAATCATGCAGAGGCAGTGTATAGATCGATACGACCTATTGAAAGCGGCGGCGGCCTTACGCTTGCGCGGTCCAGGAGTGGCTCGGACTCGAAATCTGTGGGCTGCAATAGGCCTAGCAGGCCCAGGTGGGGTTGCTGTGCTTGTGCAAGGACTAGCGAGCGTACAGGTTAACGAACGAGTTGTGCAAAGGGACCGAGGCTGAGGTGCATGGTGCTTGGAGCAAGCCGGAGATTTGTTTGGTCAAAAAAGAAGAAGATTGACACAAGGGCTTAGTCAGATCGTGATGATGTCATGAAAAAAGAAAAGAAAAGAAAAGAAAAGGTTAGCTACAGACGTGTGATGAATCAGGTGCTTGAGCTAGTTAGCTTTTTTGATCGCATTTGGTATGTTCACACGGGAAGGTTAGCTACAAGTTGCAGGTGGAGTCACATGGAGTCTTTGGACTAGCAGCAGAACTCACGGGATAAGCTCAAGTCCAATGTACATGGAACTTTGACACATGGAAAAATTCAAGATGATGGAGAATATTCGTCAAGGTGGAGTTTGTTAGAGTTGTGTCGAATATTGTGTACAAGATAGGTTACAGCTGGACTTGTAGTTGTATTGTGTTTAGATAGGATATGGAGTCTTGTCCTAGTAGGACACTTATATCCTAGGCCTCTAATATATAATGGGGGTAGACACACGATGTAACCTATGCCAACATAATAACATATGCGCTCAAGGGGGAGCCAGTGGCATGTGCCGGCGCCCGGGTGGCCGGTTTGCGGTGTTGTGACGGTGTCATGGGGAGGAGCGCCCGTAGCCAGGCCCTGGAGATGTAGCCATATCGGTGAACCTCGTTAACAAATCTCGGATCGTAGCTACTGCCTTTTTAATTCTGGTTTCTTTACTACTATATTCTGAAGCTCATGTGCATGTGTTGTGCATAGTGTCTTTTTTTTGCGGGTGGTGCATATTGTCACCCGTGTAAAGTTCCTACTACCATGTGTATTTTAAGACTCATCTCACCCATTTTATTGTGGTATTAATATATCCACTCTTAATGAACGAGTTGGTTGAATAGTCCCATCATTTTCAACCGGTTTATTTTTAATCGGTTATTTTTCGTCTGGTTTTTTTGTCCCACCCCCTTCCATCGGTTTTCCTTTTCTCTCGTCTGGCCGGCAATACCTAACGTATCTCTATTCCTAATGGACGAGTTGGTTGAATAGTCCCACCATTTTCAACCGGTTATTTTTCGTCTGGTTTTTTTTTGTCCCACCTCCCACCACCCCCTTCCATCGGTTTTCCTCTTCTCTCGTCTGGCCGGCAATACCCAACGTATTTATGGTAATCAATCACAATTAATCCACGTATGGAAAGGCTATAAACTCAGAAATCTCATCAATCCAGGTATGATAAGGTCATGACTCAGAAAATTTCGAATATGGTAATTATATGGTAATAAATTTAAATTATCGTAAAGGCTATCAATCCAGGTATGGTAAGGCCATAACTAAGAAAATTTTGAATATGGTAATTATATGGTAATAGATTTCAATTACCTCAAAGGCTATCTCTACTCGTAATGGAGGAGTCTGCGGTCGTGATGGTCGGTTTCGTACTTTCATTCGTCAGTCGTCGTCCCTTCCAATTATATCGTCGCACACGAAAAAGGAAACAGATCCCGTTTCCCGATCCTCTCCAAACCAAATCAATGATGGGGCACCCCTCAAAAGAAAACCAACGCCTACATCCTTTGGGACTTCCGAGCGAGAGGTCTAACCTCTGCTCGCACGCAGCCCGCCACCGCTCCCGTTGCAGAATGCCGCCGTCCTTTCGATGGCTTGCTGCCGCCGCCACCGCCCCGCTCGCTGCTGGCCACCGTGCTCGGCGCCTCCCAACGCCACCTCCCCTGCCTCCGTAATGGCGAAGGGTCCGATTCCATGGACACGGATCTGGTAGAGTGGTAGTGTTGAGAGGAGACCAAAGAAGGAGTAGGCGAATCAAGAAGCGGCAGTTGCATCAAGTCAACTCCAAGTCACAGGTACACTAATTATCTGGATTTTTGTCAATCCTCCTGATCGTGCTTACGCATTGGATGCAACTTTTTCCTGGCCAGGTGAATTGAAACTGATTTGCGATTGGAAGTAGTAAACCAATATAGCTTCATAGTTTTGGCGTACTTAGATGAAGCGACGGGTTCAGCAAACATGCAGTTGCAGAAGTGTCTTGGCTGCTGGTCGTGTGGGGTTAATTAGCACATGCATTGGCACAGCCATCCAACTGCAACGGCGTGCTTTTTGTTTGGAAAATTTTCTTTGGTCAAATATGAGAATGCTCTTGGTGACCAAAATGCACTACTTCTCAATCTCTAGCGGTTTACCTGTGTGATGTGTAAGTTTAGCTGACATGATGTTAAAATTGTAAGACAAGATCCTCAAAACCATGTTTACTATTTCAACAAAATTAGAGAAACTACCGGGATAAGCAATGCCTTGCTTGGTGTTGATTTCCCAAAATTAGCAAAAAAGAAAAAAAACCAAGTACATAAGAATTGGATGTGCTCTGAGAGTCAAAGCGAGAAGCGAAGACCTAGAAACAATTAATCAAGCACGCAGATAATTAGGAAAACAATTAATAGGCATGCACATAATTAGGCATGCCGTTAATTAGGCATGTTTTTAATTAATTAGGTAGGCAGTTAATCGTGTCGAATCAGTTTGAAAGCGTTTGTGGGCGAGGACAGCCAGTAGCTAGGCTATCGCTGCCATTGGTGACTGCCAACATGCTCTCAATGACATGGTTGGCCAGCGTTTGCCAACATAGATAACAACCACCACGCCTCGTGACATGAGCGACCAAGCATTCATAAAGATGGATGATGACCGTCGTCCACACACTGATGGTTGCCGAAATGTTTGCGGGCGAGGATAACACATGCCATAGAACAAGGTCAACGGTCGCGTGCTTGAGGACGACCAAGCACTAACGGTCGAGGGTGGGCATAAACAATCAACGGGCTTTCAGTTACATTGCAAAGCACCGAGCACCGCTTGCCAACATGGACAACGACCACCATGCGCTCGCGACATGGGCGACCTAGCATTCACCAAGATGGATGAAGCCTATGCTCCGCGGGATGTCCACTCGATGACGGTGGCCGAAATGTTCGCGGGTGAGGACAACATGACACAACACTAGCTAGGTGGTTCATGCTATAGTAAAAAGGAAGAGTGTTCCAAAAACAAGAAGGAAAAAGAACTGAAGCCAAAGTGGTGCATGGTGTTGGAGAAAGTAAGAGTGTTCCAAATAATAAGAGAAAAAAAGAAAGAAAGAGTATTCTAGGAAATAAGTAGGCACTAGTAGAAAAGGGGCCAATGGTCCAGGCCGGTCCAGCCCATTAGTCCCGGTTCAGTCCAGAACCGGGACCAATGGGGGCATTGGACCCGGTTCGTGAGCCCCGGGGGCCGGCCGGGCCACGTGGGCCATTTGTCCCGGTTCGTCTGGACCTATTGGTCCCGGTTGGTGGGACGAACCGGGACCAATGGCCCTCGCTCCTGGCCCACCACCATTGGTCCCGGTTGGTGGCTTGAACAGGGACCAAAGGCTGCCCATTAGTCCCGGTTCATGCCACCAACCGGGACTAAAGGGTTGGTCCTCGTTGCGGCCAGAGTTTAGTCCCACCTCGCCAACCGAAGGGGAATCGGACCGGTTTATAAGCCCCTCCTTCTTTGCCATGTTGAGCTCCTCTCAAAATGAAAATAGATGCCCTTATACAGGGAATTTAACCTAAATTCATACTGAATTTCTCTAAAGTTAGTAGAAATTTATTATGATTTTAGGTTGAATTTTCTCTATAAGCGCATCTATGCTCATTTCTGAGTAGTTTTTATATAGTTTTTTTCTTTTCTGCTATTTTTTTCGGAGTTGTAATAAGTCATTAAAAATAAGCATCTATGCTCATTTTTTAGTAAAGTTAATCACAACTATTGTTTCTTCTATTTATTTCTGAATTGTAATAAGTCATTAAAAATAAGCATTTATGCTCATTTTTTAGTAAAGTTAATCACAACTATTTTTTCTTTTATTTATTTCTGAATAGTTTTTATATAGTTTTTTTATTTTTTGATATATTTATTTTTTTTCTTTTTATTTCTGAGTTGTAATAAGTCATTAAAAATAAGCATCTATGCTCATTTTTTAGTAAAGTTAATCACAACTATTTTTTCTTTTATTTATTTCTGAATAGTTTTTATATAGTTTTTTTATTTTTTGATATATTTATTTTTTTTCTTTTTATTTCTGAGTTGTAATAAGTCATTAAAAATAAGCATCTATGCTCATTTTTTAGTAAAGTTAATCACAACTATTTTTTCTTTTATTTATTTCTGAATAGTTTTTATATAGTTTTTTTATTTTTTGATATATTTATTTTTTTTCTTTTTATTTCTGAGTTGTAATAAGTCATTAAAAATAAGCATCTATGCTCATTTTTTAGTAAAGTTAATCACAACTATTTTTTCTTTTATTTATTTCTGAATAGTTTTTATATAGTTTTTTTATTTTTTGATATATTTATTTTTTTTCTTTTTATTTCTGAGTTGTAATAAGTCATTAAAAATAAGCATCTATGCTCATTTTTTAGTAAAGTTAATCACAACTATTTTTTCTTTTATTTATTTCTGAATAGTTTTTATATAGTTTTTTTATTTTTTGATATATTTATTTTTTTTCTTTTTATTTCTGAGTTGTAATAAGTCATTAAAAATAAGCATCTATGCTCATTTTTTAGTAAAGTTAATCACAACTATTTTTTCTTTTATTTATTTCTGAATAGTTTTTATATAGTTTTTTTATTTTTTGATATATTTATTTTTTTTCTTTTTATTTCTGAGTTGTAATAAGTCATTAAAAATAAGCATCTATGCTCATTTTTTAGTAAAGTTAATCACAACTATTTTTTCTTCTATTTATTTCTGAGTAGTTTTTTATATTTTTTTTTCTTTTCTGCTATATTTATTTTTTTTCTATTTATTTCTGAGTTGTAATAAGTCATTAAAAATAAAAAAGATTTTAGTAAAGTTAATCATAACTATGTTTTCTTTTATTTATTTCTGAGTAGTTTTTTATATAGTTTTTTCGGCACCTTCCCACCATGCGGTAATTTTCCGTATGCTAATGGGATGAACCACGTTGACTAGATACCACGTGGTAAATCACTCAGGCCAACACCATGTGATGCAATCACACCTATGGGCAAGGCCGAACCCCGCCCTCAGGGCGGATATCATACAGCTGCCGGAGTAGCGAGTCGCGCATGCCTATCAAAATTTCGATATGACAGCCAACTATCCGGACACCAACTGAGGAGTCCGCGCTACCCAACGGTATAACGGCTGGGTTTACCAGGGTCCGATCAGGGGCTTCACAGTACGGCAATAAAGTCCGACCACCTTCTCGGTCGCTCGGCACCCCGAACTTATATCGGCTAAGGTAGCGCAGGGAGAACTACTGCGATTGTGTCCCGGATCTGCCGGACGAGCACCTCAGTAGAGAAAGCCGAAAACCAACTGTCATGATACAGCGAGAGCTGGTCAGCTCTTCGAGAGGTTGTAAAATCCTTAAAGATTTATTCCGCATGAATGCCCTCAGGGAAATATGATGTCTTTGGCACACTTATCCGCCGCAAGGCGAGCTCCCTTCAGCACACCTTCATAATATAGTTCGGGCTTGCGGTGCTCTTTACCCTCTGGCGGCCCCTTAGTCATCAGCTTCTCCGCGTCAAGCTTCCCCCAATGCACTTTTGCATGGGCAAATGCCATACGTGCACCCTCTATGCAGACCGATCGCTTAACAACATCAAGCTGAGGACAGGCGCCCACAATCCGCTTCACGAGCCCGAAGTAACTACTCGGAATTGGCTCCGCCGGCCACAGCCGGACAACCAAGTCCTTCATGGCTAGTTCGGCTGCCTGGTGCAGTTCGGCCGCCTATTTATTTCTCAGTAGTTTTTTATATAGTTTTTTTTCTTTTCTGCTATATTTATTTTTTTCTATTTATTTCTGTGTGGTAATAAGTCATTAAAAATAAAAAAGAGGCGCAATGCTAGTTAATTCGCTTCAAGCCGTTCGGAATAGTGTAAACTGCACTACACATAGCTCCGTGCAGTCTACCCTATTCCTCAAGGCTTGAAGCGAACCAACGTGCAGGTGAGCATTGAGCCTCTTCTTCATCGTCTCTGCACTCAGGGCTTATAAACAGCTGCGAGTGCCTCTCGCTTGGCGAGGTGGTACTATAAAAACAGCTGCATAAAATAAATAAGTAAAGAAAAAAAAAGTGCCTCCTACTGGGCCCCCACGGCCTGGATACGACTAGAAACCCACCATGAGCCAGGATTCAGTCTCTATCTTCCATCTTCCCCTTCATGTGCTTCTCTTCATGAACCCTTTCACGACTACACACAATTCTCCTTAAAATTATATGGCTGCTGGATCCATACTCAACATAGCTTCTCCTGACACTAAAAACTTTCCAAGACCATATTTTTTATAGAAGTTGTAACCTTCATCCTCACTATCAAACATCTTGTTGGCAATATGATAGTACTCCAACATAGACTCATCACTTACATCCACCATGTGTTCCTGCATCACCACTCAGATGTAAAAAAGCTCAAACGACAAAGACTAATGCATGCAAAAGCCAGTACGAAATCTTGTGTGGAATTTTAAACTTTGCTCCTTGTACATGTTATGCCAAGCGATCATCAACGTCCATAAACTACTAAAGTGACCATGGATGATGAAAAATCCTAAATTGAATTGCATGCACTAGGGAAACTTAAATCGATGATGACTAAACTAATCTATGTAGGAAGTGCGGGCTAAGAATCCAAGTCAAGTGAGATTTGGGCGATTCATACCTTAGGAATGGAAGTCGGCAAGAGATGGGTTCGGCCGGGGCCGAGTTCCTATGGTGCCGCCACCGTCTCCGCCGACTCAACCGCCGCAGATGTGATGCCTTATTCTTCTTCTTGCCGCCGGGCACGTTGAGGACAGTGAAGGGGACGAGGACGAGGACTTGATCTCGGTCTGGATCGACTAGGGGTGGTTCTGGTCATGGACGTGATCGGTTGAAAGCTCACCCTGGCCGTTATGCCCATCTCGGATTAAACTAGTTAAATTTAATCATTTTTAGTCCCCCACCAGATTGGACGGCTAATAAAAATCAGAGTTGTAAGTACTGGGTAGTACTCCCAATTCTTCTTGTAGGTTGTCTACCGGGCTACGGCTTTGAAAAGTACGTGGTCAAAAGTGCAGCATGTCGACACGCGGGTGCTAATGGCCCCTGGGTACAACCGGCTAGAATCCGTTGCACAAGGTTTATTCAACAAGATTGGCTAGCGAGCCATTTGTAGCTTATGTTGATGAGCTACGTAATTGTGGGTTCAGCCATTTGTGGTCGTTTTTTTTCTTTTTGTTTTGTGTTGAACTTAGTGACTGCAACTTGATTCATATTTAATAATATGGTTGTGTGCCTGTGATGCAGAGGACAGGGTAATCCCCTTTGCAAAAAGATATGACGACGCTTCTCATGTTTTCAAATACAATGCTGAATAATTAGGTAGTAGGTCCCTGCCAAAAAAAATGAACAATTAGGTAGTAGTTGACTTGAACAAAACATCGAGGCAATCCTAAGTACTAGTGGTTTGTAAATAGATCACGCTGGGCATCTCCAATTTTCTATGAACCATATGTTTTTTTTTCCGCTTTGGAATCGCCTAAATTGGTCGTGACTATCTCAACGCACTATTATGATGGGTCTCCGAGCCCTTCCTCTTCCTTGCTGGAACAGAATTTGTTGAAGCATTAGGGAAGTACGGCTTCGTGTGTGTGTGTGTGTATGTGCAGAAGTCGTCTTCGTTAATGCTCCCTGGGATCATCAATAGGGTATACTTTCTTAGTATCTTCCATTCAAATAATATGATAGTACAGCAAATAGTACCCCTCAGGTTCCAAATCATGAAGTTCTACAGGCCAGGCCGTACGTACGTGAAGAATTCCTAGGAGAATTAGGCGGTGTCCTGATGATAGCTTCCTTGCTGATAAGCCTTTCTCTTGCGTGCGTACGTAGGAGTGTAAACACCATAGTCGTGCGTACGTAGGAGTGTAAACACCATAGTCGTACGAAGCCTTTCCCTTTCCCTTGCGTGCGTACGTAAGAGTGCTGACGCCATAGTCATAGGTACCCATCTCCCTCGACTGAATATGAATGAATGTTGCTTGGTGGACTAGTTGACTGCATGTTGGCTTAGCTTATTTCTAGCATTTGTACCACGGAGCCAGCTGCTAACGCGGGATGCCCGCTGCGCGTCCACGTTTCTGCTTCCTTCAGTCCCACCAAACCTCAACACATCTCTACTTCTAATGTCTCAGTTGGTAGGTCGCGTTCCGGGTTTTATTTTCGTCCCACCTCATCCGGTCTTTTTTGATACTTCTTTGGTACTTCCTTCCACCTCCCCCTCAGCTGTGAAAAACCAAGAAAAACCCCGCGATCGAGTCCCGCACACGCCCAAACTCCCGTCGTTATCTATACTCCTAATGGAGCAGTTGGTAGCCTCGTACGGTTTTTTTCGTCCCACCACTTTCAACCGTTTTATTTCGCTGATTTTTTTTCGTCCCTCTCCCACCCCACCGGTTTAGTTTCGCGTCACCCTCTCACACAACGAAAAAAATCTTAACGGATCGTAACTTTCCATGCCGGTGCAAGTTATTTTTAGTAATGTCTTTATGTGAAAGAATCAATCACGATCAATCTCTAAATATCAAATCTAAATTAATTAACCTTACCTTAAATTGCTCAATCACATTAATTAGGAAACAAAATAACCGATTTTAAGAAAATATCTACTCTTAATGGAGGGTATTACATACCAAACATAGGTACGTCATTAGCTCGCTTCCTTCCCTTCTCTTCCCTTCGTCCCTCAGTCCCATATTCGTGGCGCTGAAGTGGCATCGACAGGCGATGGCGGCAAGGACAACACGTGGCAGCCCCTGAAGCACGAACACGACTGCACCTCGGGTCTGCCGTCTCCCAAGATATGGGTGAGTTCTCGTGATGCACACCCTAAACCCTCACGTCCTACAAATTCCTCAACCTCTACCATCTCGATTTCGTCCATGCTCTGATCCAAATGACGATGCAGCTCCGGCTGATTGACAATGGTGGTTCACCATCCTTCCTCTCAGCACCCACTCCTGGAGGAACGACACGCCATGCCGATCGAACCCGGTCGAGATCACTGACCAAGATTGCTATTCGGAAGTTTTTTGTCAAAAAGTGAAGAGTGAGCCACTTGTGCAGGTGCAGGTTTTGTTTTAAAAATCCAATTTGTTTATCCTTTTGTCGCTGAAATTGTTTACTAATTATGTCATTCGTCCCACCTCCTATGATTTTTTTTTGCTACCTCCTCCCACCTTCGCTGGTTTTTTTTTAGATTTTTTTCGTCCCCTCCTCCCACTTCATTGGTTTATTTTCGTGTCACCCTCTCACACAATGAAAGAAATCTGAAAAGATCAGAACTTTCCATACTGGCGCAAGTTATTTGGTAATGTAGAATCAATCACGAA